>JAVGWX010000009.1:4160850-4703350 GCA_036924085.1 Ariolimax columbianus
ACTTTGGCTTTTTGGGAGGTGGTGGCTTTCTAGGATGTGGTTGCTTTCTGGGAGGTGGTGGCTTTGTTCAATGTGTTTTTTTAGCCTGTTGAGAAGTAAGCGCGCTAGGACCTTGCCTGTTATGGAGAGTGGCAATATTCCACGATGATTGTCGCATTCCTGCCGGTTGCCTTTTCTCTTGTACAAGTGAATGATTGAGCCGTCCTTTAGATCCTGCGGTCAAACCCCAAAATACCAAATTAAGTTTAAATGGCAAATTCCTGCAGCCAAACGACAACCCAAACTATCTGGGAGTCACATTTGATCGGCGCATGACATGGAAAAGTCAGATCGAGAGAAACCGAATGAGAGCCAGAGAAAGAATGGCAATCATGAGGAAACTTGCTGGCACAAGCTGGGGAGCAGACGAAAGCATACTAAAGAAACTGTACACTGGAAGAGTGAGACCAGTTCTCGAGTATGGTATTGCGGCATGGACAACAGCAGCAAAGGCGAACTTCGATAAAGTTAGCAAACTTCAAAACCAAGCCATGAGAGTTATAACAGGAGGCATGAAGTCAACGCCAATTGTAGAACTTGAAAAGATTACAAAACTGCAATACATGACCGATAGAAGAGACTGCAGAGCCCAGCTGCAGTCAGAGAAACTCCGAAGACTGACCGACCATCCAATGCACCAGAGACTAAACAATTTGGGAAATGGGAAACTAAAGCGGAGAAACTTTGCAGAAATAGCCAAAGCAAAGATGCACGAAGATCCCATAAACGCACTAACAACACCAAAACCCATCACTACTGTACGAAAACCTACCTGGAGGCAGGATATATTTCCAGAGGTGGTAGAAAATATACCAGGTATTGCAAACAAAAACTGCCAGACTGAAAAAGAAAGGAGATATACTACCCTAAGCTTTATAACGAAAAACTACCCAAGCATGGACTGGACCCATGCATACACCGACGGTTCTGTAACAAACACTACACAGAACGGAGGGGCAGGAGCATTCCTGAACCTACCAAATGGCAGAAAAATAACACTGTCATTTCTACTGGTAAGTACACAAGCAATTTCAGAGCGGAGGCAGAGGCACTGAGGGCGGCAGTGGAAGAAATGGTGACACATAAAGAAAATGAAAGCCATACAGTCCTGCTTACAGATGCTCTGGCCGTAGTCACAGCGCTAAAAAGCCAGAAAAACACTGAGCTTAATGACTTAAGAGCAGTACTCTGTCAACTATGCCAGCAGTCCGCACGAAAAAGGTAGTGGTACAGTGGGTCCCATCAGACTGCAATATCCAAGGCAACGAGGAGGCAGACAGACTGGCAAAAGAAGGTGCAAGACTACCACAAACAGATACTAGTATGACGTACGAAGAGTCAAAACGGCTTATTAAAGCCAGATACATGACCAAATGGGAAACTGAACATACCGGCTACACCAAAAACGATGCCTATTACCAGTTGAACAGAAGAGAGCAGGTCGTTGTCTTCAGACTTCGTACTGGCCACAATAGATTGAGGTACCACCTATTCAACAAATTGAAGATAGGGTGTACCGACGAATGCCCGTGTGGTACCAGGAAAATGACCGCTGAGCATCTGCTGCAGAACTGCCCGACATACGAGGATCAGAGAGAGCAGATGTGGCCATCACCAGTGTCAACACAAGACAAGCTTTATGGCAGTGTCGACAGCCTCAGGATGACCGCCGCTTTTGTCGAAAAAATAATGGTTACTGTCTGACTGCGTACGATGACGAAGAAGAAGAAGATCCTGCGGAATTACTCTTTCAGCCCACATGTTGCAGAAGAGTTCAGTGATCCTTCTGGTGAGGGATGGGCCAGCTGTCTTGTATACCTCTGCTGGTATTGTATCCTCTCCTGGAGCTTTTCCCATAGATAGTGCACCGATTTCCATGTCTACTTCCTCCTCAGGTTCAAGGTCCACCTGCGCCACTCGCTGGATGGCCTCCTCATTTGTGGACGATGGGTGGTTTAGTATTTTTCAGAAGTGGTCTGGCCACCTGCTTAGAATCTGAGCATTATCTGTTAGCAGTGCCCATCCGTATTGCAAAGTGGAGAATTACCAGAGGGCTGCGGGCCGTAGAGAGCTTTCAGTGCCTCGTAAAACCGTTTGGTGTCATGACGGTAGGCGAACATCTCAATTTCGTCAGCTCTGTTGCTGAGCCAGGAGTCTTGCATCTCTCTAAGCCTGGTCTGGACAGCTTACAGTACATTGGGATATGTATTAAAGCTGTCTCGAGTTAAATACTGGATATAATTCAACCTTTACATATGTATGGACACGTTCTACTGGTGTGTAGGATGGCTGGAAGCGTGTCGTTACCTGTTGTTGTATATTTTGTAATCTAGAGGCAAGCCGGGTTAATGCGTTTGTCATTATTTTCCTGTGACATTTGACATGAACACAGCCAGCTATTGTGTGTATTTGACGGTTGTCTACTTTAATACTGATTACATTGTCTGTGAAAATTGCCATCTTTATATCGTGTGACCTTTCAAAGCCAAGACGGCGCATATGGATAACCAGCAACGATCGACTAGTTCTTCAGTTGTTTTTGCCATTGGTGGAATTGTTGTGAGTTTTATCTTTGGTTCTCGCACATCATTACAATTTGGATGGATTACCTCCACTGCATCCTGTGAGTTTCAGGAAAACAGGAGTGTGCGTCTGTCACTATGTGGGGTAGCTTTGATCTTCACTCCGTGACAACAGTTTGTGAGTATCAGGAACAATTGTTTATATTGACAGTTTCCTGTGTTATTTGTTAAGAACATAGAGATTTAGTTCTAGTCATCCTACATTCGCAACCTATTGAATGTCCCACACCTGCTGCCTTGAAGGAAAACTGTTTATGGGAAAGGCTTCTGGAGTAAACCCTGAGTAAAATGTCATGTGCTATCTCCAGTCGCCTCGATAATGTTTTGCCACAACGCGCGCTCGCCCGCCTGCCCGCCCGCACGCACGCACGCACGCACGCACACACACACACACACCAGAATTCAGCCTGAATGAAAAGAATAGGACCAGTGTCACATATTGTGTATGTCGTAAAACCGACTAAAGAAAACTATTCTTATGGCTGGCAACCTCATTATGTAAAACAAAAACCATTTCAACCATAGGCAGCCCCTGCATAATCTGTGATACAGCTACTGGTTGTGGTAAAAACCTATTCTTCGCGTTGGAGCAAAAAGATGAGTGACTAAATTCTTGAAAACAGTTCTCTTTGAAAGAGAAGCTTTCCATTTCATTGAGGACATGATATTGAGGGAAGTAATCATCCATGTTTAAAAACCACCTAGGGGACGGCGTGGCCTAGTGGTTAAGTGACACGGCTCACAACCAGAAGGTGCTGGGTTCGATCCCCATCACAGCACCGGCCGTTACCCCGGGGAAGCAAACCCTTAGAAAATGCAGGAGGAAGCAGACCCTTACATAAAATGCATGCTGAAGTCGGATGCACTGGGCCGACAGGCGCAAAATAAAAACGCAGTGCAACGCACACCGCCTTGGGGATTAGAGAAATAAGGCGAACGCAAAAAAAAATTAAAAAAAAAAATAAAAAAATAAAAAATAAAAACCACCTTAATACGTACATGAAATATAAATCTGACAGTCGTTAATTTATAAAAAAAACAAATCGAAATATATTGTTGGGGAATATTTATTAATATGTCACATATAGCAATGTATGCAATGCGCTCAACTCTATATGTGGAAGATACAGTATGAGAATTAACACATCCAAAACAGAAAATATGCAGATACGCAGATCGCCTGAAAACATAAACATTTTGGTAAACGGGACCAAGATCAAACAAGTGCAGGAGTTCAAGTACTCGGCCAGTTTTCACACAGGATGGAGGTTTAGATAGAGAGATTGAGATCAGGTGCCAAAAAGCAAATGCAATTGCATACCAGCTGTCACCATTATTGAAACACCCTAACATAAACATGTCATACCAGCTGTCACCATTATTGAAACACCTTAACATAAACATATCATACCAGCTGTCACCATTATTGAAACACCTTAACATAAACATATCATACCAGCTGTCACCATTATTGAAACACCCTAACATAAACATGTCATACCAGCTGTCACCATTATTGAAACACCCTAACATAAACATGTCGACAAAATGAATGCTAATCAACAGCATATTCATGCCAACTCTCTGTTACCAGTGTCAAACATGGACTTTAATAAAAGCTCTAGAGAGAAAGATCATAATATGTGAGATGAGATGCCTCCGAAAAACAATCAGCGCTTCCAGGAGAGAGAGAATGGGGCAATGGAAGATGGGAGAAGAATGGTTGAAGCGAGACCCTGCTCTGAATATATTGATGAAGCGAGAATTAAGTGGTTAGGCCACCTAATTAGAATGCAACCAGACCAACTACCCCTGTGCGCCTATAACGCATGGCATTCGGGTTTTCCCAACCGTGACAGACCAAGAACTAAATGGATAGGAAATGTTGCCGATATTCTAAATCGTCATGTGATGACGACCACTTCAGTGGCACGTCTGGCCCTGGACAGTAAACTACGGCTCCCCACGGCGCCTCACGGCACAAGTGGATAAGACAAGACAAGACACGACCAAAGTACTCCAACACCTTGTATAATCAAGGTCTGCAGACTGTGTTAAACATCTTTGTGAAGTCAAGAAAGGCGATCAAGAATGGTCTTCTTTGCTCTCTGTATTTTGCTTGGAGTTGTTAGAGAGTAGAAATCATGTCCCTTGTTGACAGCCCAGATCTGAGAGCCCACTGTGATTCTGGAAGAACACGCTCGGCACGTTTCTATTGTCGATTTGGTATAACACGTGCAAACGTTCACGTGTTGAGCTCAGGAGAAAGATGCCTATGTAGATGTTGTAATCTCATGTGTCCCCTTTATGTTTGTAGAGTGTCGTTATCATAGAATCTCGCATGTTCTGGGGAACTTCGTCATCTCTCTAACACTGGATAAGGAGATTGTGGAGCGAAGGCAAGAGAAAATCCTTATTTTCATTGAGGACTTTCCCTGACACCTTGCCATTGGAAAGTCTATTTATAGCTTCGGAGAGTTCCGATACAATAGGTTCGTTCATTTCCGAATATTTAGGTATGCTCTGGTCTAAGAAAGGATTAGCCGATTTGTCCACAGAATATAGATTAGAGTAATGTTCGACACGTCTTGCAAGTTCCTGTCTCTTATGAGCGCGCCGTTATCAGATCTTAGTGGGGCAATTTTCGTGATGTTTTAACCCAGGGCCACTTTGATCTGGCTACACATTTTCTGTATATTTCTCATGTCACCATCATTTTGGATTATGGAGTACAGATTTGTTCTGTATTTGTTTGTAGGTCTCCGTGATTTACTTAACTTAACTTAACTTCTTTATGCTGGTTTAGAAGACTCTACAGAGTCTGTACACAACCAGTTTCTTGGAGGGTGGTTTTTACCAATGTGCTAGTCAATATTAATAGACTCAAACACTAGAGCTAAGCAGACCCGCAGCCAGTTAGGCGCCATCTATTGCTGTTCTTAACAAACCACCTGGGGAAAGGTACAAATAACTTGTCTAGATTTTGAATTTGAATTTTGTCCCGGCAACGGCCGTTAAGCCTACTATTTTCGATGTCCAACTGCCAACGGATTTTTAACGTGCTCGACACTGAACATGGGAGTCCGATCTCACTACCCAGAGATCAAGGGCATTTTTACCGGAAGAACCACGTGAAAAAATCCCCGTCTCCACCGTGGTTCGAATACGCGACCTACGGAACCCGAGGCGGATACCTTACCACTGAGTCCCCTTTTGAACGAGTTGTCTAGCGTGATTTAGATTCTTTGTGGTCTTGCAAGGGACTCTTTTTTGTAATTTAGTAGGGCTTTGTCCCCGTTTAATAAGTGAAGTTAATGTAGTTGCATATTCTCAAACCAGTCCTTGTTTGAGAAATATTGAATACCAAAGGACGCACTGTACTGACACATATACTGGTCTTTTATGGCGTTTTCCCTTCCTTTTGGCTCTGCTAGGGTTAAGAGTAAAGTAAAAGAAGGGTACTACTTATTTTTCTGAATGCTTCTTTCTTTTCTAGTATTTTCATACCGTTAATGTTGATCTTTGGTTTATATTGGCAACCTGATTTGTACGTTCTGTTGGTGTAGCGCATTGAAATCTATCTTCCGTTTCAATATTAATTCAATCTGGTGCCAATGGGATGATTTGTGATGACACCAAGATACTTTTGTCAGCGTCTTTGTCAGTAAATAACTTGTTTGTTACAGAAAGATTATTTTTTGAGCAGAATTCAAGAATATACATTTATAAGAAGATAGCGTGGCCTAGGGATGATCCTCGCCCAAGGAGATAGCGGGGTCTATGGATGAAACTTGCTCAAGGAGACTGCGTAACCTATGGATGAAACTTGCTCAAAGAGACTGCGTAACCTATGGATGAAACTTGCTCAAGGAGACTGCGTAACCTATGGATGAAACTTGCTCAATGAAACTCTGTGGCCTAGAGATGAAACTTGCTCAAAGAAACTCTGTGGCCTAGAGATGAAACTTGCTCAAAGAAACTCTGTGGCCTAGAGATGAAACTTGCTCAAAGAAACTCTGTGGCCTAGAGATGAAACTTGCTCAAAGAAACTCTGTGGCCTAGAGATGAAACTTGCTCAATGAAACTCTGTGACCTAGAGATGAAACTTGCTCAATGAAACTCTGTGGCCTAGAGATGAAACTTGCTCAAAGAAACTCTGTGGCCTAGAGATGAAACTTGCTCAAAGAAACTCTGTGGCCTAGAGATGAAACTTGCTCATTGAAACTCTGTGGCCTAGAGATGAAACTTGCTCAAAGAAACTCTGTGGCCTAGAGATGAAACTTGCTCATTGAAACTCTGTGGCCTAGAGATGAAACTTGCTCAAAGAAACTCTGTGGCCTAGAGATGAAACTTGCTCAATGAAACTCTGTGGCCTAGGAATGATCCTTGCCCAAGGAAACTGCGTGGCATAGGAATGATCCTTGCCCAAGGAAACTGCGTGGCCTAGGAATGATCCTTTCCCAAGGAAACTGCGTGGCCTAGGAATGATCCTTGCCCAAGGAAACTGCGTGGCCTAGGAATGATCCTTGCCCAAGGAAACTGCGTGGCCTAGGAATGATCCTTGCCCAAGGAAACTGCGTGGCCTAGGGATTAAACTCGCTCGGTTTTCGTAATCTCAAGGCCCCGAGTGTTATCCCCAACCATCTCCAGTTTGGCAAACACTGGGTTTTTTTAATCGGGTGATTGCTCCTACGCTAACGGAAAGTAATGACAACTTACCGTACTGCACATGTGCCAAGAAACTTATAACAGCCAGTCAGGCGGCAACCCTTTCCAAAGCATGTTGGTCATGTCAGACCACCAACCAAGCCTCACTATACAGATATTGCATGTGCCACAAACCAACCCTCTTCTAGCAGACCTAACTTTTTAAGTCATCAACCAACCCTCTCCTAGCAGACCTATCTTTAAGTCATCAACCAACCCTTTCCTAGCAGACCTATCTTTTTAAGTCATCAACCAACTCTCTCCTAGCAGACCTATCTTTAAGTCATCAACCAACCCTTTCCTAGCAGACCTATCTTTTTAAGTCATCAACCAACTCTCTCCTAGCAGACCTATATTTTTAAGTCATCAACCAACCCTCTCCTAGCAGACCTATCTTTTTAAGTCATCAACCAACTCTCTCCTAGCAGACCTATATTTTTAAGTCATCAACCAACCCTCTCCTAGCAGACCTATCTTTTTAAGTCATCAACCAACCCTCTCCTAGCAGACCTTTATTTTTAAGTCATCAACCAACCCTCTCCTAGCAGACCTATCTTTTTAAGTCATCAACCAACTCTCTCCTAGCAGACCTATATTTTTAAGTCATCAACCAACCCTCTCCTAGCAGACCTATCTTTTTAAGTCATCAACCAACCCTCTCCTAGCAGACCTTTATTTTTAAGTCATCAACCAACCCTCTCCTAGCAGACCTATCTTTTTAAGTCATCAACCAACTCTCTCTTAGCAGACCTATATTTTTAAGTCATCAACCAACCCTCTCCTAGCAGACCTATCTTTTTAAGTCATCAACCAACCCTCTCCTAGCAGACCTATATTTTTAAGTCATCAACCAACCCTCTCCTAGCAGACCTATCTTTTTAAGTCATCAACCAACCCTCTCCTAGCAGACCTGTCCTGTGAAGTCCTCAACCAACCTTCTCCAAACAGACCTACCCCGTGAGGCCATCAATCAACATTGTCCAACACGACTGGTCCTGTCAGGACATCCACCAACCCACTCCAAGTAGACAGGTCCTGTGCCATTTTCTCCAGTAATTTTCCTACCTTCTCTCTGTTCTTCATTTATCAGCCGAGCTTTCTTCTCCTCGTGTTCGTTTGTTTCTTGTCCCCTGTGGATTCTGTGACAGCAATTGTCTGAGGATACTGACTGGGGTTTAAATCTTGTCTAGCCTATCCAGCGCACCCCAGAATCTTACTCATCGATTTCTTCATAAAAGCCTGCAATCTCTTAACGTTGAGTTTGATCATTGCCATGTTTCCGCTTTATATAAAGGGCTTGACATCACATTGAGGTTGATACGCCTTGTCTTTGTATCCATTCTGATTATTTTAGAATTTCATATGGTTTTCAGCATGGCAAATGCTGCTCTTGTCTTTTGTGTCCTGCCTTTTGCATTCTTACCTGTACCACCTGACTTTTGTATTCTCATCTGTACCACCTGACTTTTGCATTCTCACCTGTACTACCTGACTTTTGTATTCTCACCTGTACCACCTGAATTGTGCATTCTCACCTGTACCGTACCACCTGACTTTTGTATTCTCACCTGTACCACCTGACTTTTGTATTCTCACCTGTACCCCCTGACTTTTGTATTCTCACCTGTACCACCTGACATTTAGATTCTTAAATGTTTCACCTGTCTTGTATAAGATGTTCCCAAGATATGTACACCATTCTAATGACTTTCCTCTTTGTGGTAATAAGAGCCCTGTAGTTCGCCGAGTACTTGCGTCTTAATTCACCCCAAACAGACTTCCCTGGGTTCCCATGGTACGTATTTGGCAGATGATGATTGTAATGGAACATACCATTTCGAGTCAAGGGAAGGAAAGGTCGATACATTGTTCTTTTAAATAAATACGTAAAGACTTAATTAAGGATAGAAGTGAATAAAAGACGATAGCCCTAATCGTAACCCAAAATCCTAGCCATAATCGAAACCATAATCCTTACCCTAATCCTAAATCTAAACCTAATCCTCATTCAAACCCCAACCCTAATAAAAAATCTAATCCTAACTCAAAACCCTAACTCTTAACCTAAACCTAATTCTAACTCAAAACTCTAACCCTAATCCTAACTCAAAACCCTAAACGTAATCCTAACTCAAAACCCTAATCCTAACCCTTATCCTAATCCTAACTCAAAACTATAATCCGAATCCTAATTCTAACTCAAAACTCTAACCCTAATCATAATCCTAATTCTAACCCAAAACTCTAACCCTAATCCTAACTCAAAACCCTAATCCTAACCCAAAACCCTAACCCTAATTCTAATTCTAACTCAAAACCATAATCCTAATCCTAATTCTAACTCAAAACCCTAACCCTAATCCTAACCCTAATCCTAACCCAAAACTCTAATCATAATCCTAACCCAAAACCCTAATCCTAACCCCTACCCTAATCCTAACTCAAAACCAAAATCTTGAACCTAATTCTAACTCAAAACCCTAACCCTAATCCTAACTCAAAACCCTAACCCTAACCCTAACCCTAATCCTAACTCAAAACCCTAACCCTAATCCTAATCCTAACTCAAAACCATAACCCTAATCCTAACTCAAAACCCTAACCCTAACCCTAACCCTAATCCTAACTCAAAACCATAACCCTAACACAAGCAATTCATCGTTAAGACGGCAGGAAGAAACTGCAGCAGAAATTCGCGCCTATTTTCGCAGAAAGTTTGACACCCCCAACAGTTAAATAGTGGACTATTCTGTGACATCTCTGTCTCAAATCGGATTATAAAATCAAATATGTCTTTTGTTCTGGGATACATTAAGATGCAAGTACCGTTCGTCCATGGTTCGTCGCACTTAATTATACAATTTATATCTTTTCTGCTTGAATCTTCAGATCTACTACCTGGGGGATTCTGTCTACTAATGCTTTCTTCTTCTACATCTAATGTTGGATGTAAAATAGTTGGGCTATGCCATATGTAAAGGTGTTCTAGCTATTTAAATAGGCTACACTGGATTCAATTTGTCTCATAGACTTTAGGTTCAATTGTAATCCAATCAACTGTCAGCACGGACGGACAGAAAATGGGATAGAGAAGACAACAGCAGATTTAATGTTATGATTCCGCGAGTTGTCCTTCGTGCCAAAATCAACACGTCTTTTTCTAACCAAAATTATATTTACCACGCATAAATGTTATGTCATTTAAATTTCTATTTCAATGAATTGACATTTCCACAGATGTCAGCTAAATTGACGAGATGTGGAGGCCAAGTGGGATTATACAAGTAAACGTATATTAATCGCAGGAAGATGTCTCGTTCAGTTCTGAGAGCTCACACTTAATTCAGAACATTTCCACGTGAAAGCCACCTCACTTCTGTATTTGAAAAATGGTCCTGAATATTTAGCATTTCTATCCTGACATATCCAGTGCATGCCTTTTGACAGCATAGACAATTTTGATTACATTATTCATGGCAGCTTCCGTTGCATATTCGCATTATGTTTGGCGATGGATAGCGTACATGTTTTGATTATTTAGCTACTAACATAATCCAACATGGATGGAGGTTCATCAACACAAACAACATTAGTTGTCCCACTTCAAATCAACACTTGATGTCTACATCAACTTTGTTGAACACATCAATTCCACGAGATCTCAATTCAAGAGGAGAATAGAATAACATTTCTTCTTCGATTGCGTCAGAAATCATGTATCGAACGAACACACACACGCACGCGGTACTTGTGTCTTAATTCATCCCAAATAAAAGACATTTATTTTTAGCACCGAATTTAACATAACTTAAAGTTGTTATACTGGTTTAGGAGACTCTGCAGAGTCTGTATACAACCAGTTTCATTTACATTTCATTGCTCTAAAAGCTATGTACATCCGATCTATTCTTAAATGCATTAATTGTCCCTGCCTCCACTTCTTCCTGTGACAATGCATTCCAAACATTCACCGCGAAGATTGCAACCAATAAGGCAGTCGGGCGTCCTCTGGAAACGATTTTCAATCGGCCAATCCTTTTAACACCTAGACACTAATCATGACATTGAATGTAAAAAAATGCCTCGTGTTGATTTCAATCAACATCGAAGGACACTCCGCCAACAAAGAATCACTACAGTCTGAAATATGCATTCAGCGCAAATGCGATGTACTAATGGTCAAAGAGACCTATCACGTAATCGCTGACAGAAGACCGAAAATAGACAGAATGACGCTTGTTGCGGAGATATGACATAAGCAATTTGGGAGCACCATTTTTGTCACACCAAGCCTAGATATAAGCTCAGTGGGTCAACCTCCAGAGGAAGCACAGAGATCTTCACGATCCAAACCTCCAGAGGAAACACAAAGATCCTCACGAACCAAACCTCCAGAGGAAACACAAAGATCCTCACGATCCAAGCCTACAGAGCAAACATAGAGATCCTCACGACCCAAACCCAGTCATGTACAGTGACGTCAGTATATAAGCCACCGAATTACAACTTTGTTTACGAAGAACCTGACAACTTCAGATCACAAAGCAACAAAATAGTCATGGGAGACTTCAACTGTCACAGTACTGCATGGGAGACTTCAACTGTCACATCACTGCATGGGAGACTTCAACTGTCACATCACTGCATGGGGCTACAAGGAATCAGATGCAAATGGAGAAGAGCTGGATAACTTGGCAGAGCAGATTGGACTGCAGCTCTGGCACGACCCACAATTATTCCCGTCCTTCAATAGCTGCAGATGGGGAAAAGGTTACAATCCTGACAACATATTTGTTAGTGACAGGATAATACACCAAGAGGCAACATCTGTTGAGGAGGCCATACCACGGACACAGGACAGGCCCATATCATGCCCGTCACGACAGTTGTCAAGCCGTAAAGCGTACCATTCAAAAGCCGCTTCAACTTCCAACGAGCCAATGGGATCCCCTCGCCTATGGCCTAGACAAAAAGGTGCATAAATTAGAACCAACCCCCGCAAAATATAGCCTTTGTCTAACTTGTAAAAAGAATGTCTAGAAACCACCATACCAAGAAGCTGCAGAACTCAGTATATTCTAGGCCTTAACTATGAATCAAAGGCGCTATACGAGCATTACCAAATTTGATAGTGACCTCTCTCTGATGAAACCATCCAGGCTGGGGAAGATTTTTTACATGCAATATCAGAGTCAAAAACAGAAAAATGGCTCCACTCGGTGGAAAATCTTGATATGAAACAATACAGTAGATGCGCCTGGAAACTTATTAAAAACTTAAGTAATGATTCAGCGAACACTCCTGCAGACATTACACAGGTCATCCTCAATCAAATAGCCCACCAATTACTAGTGAGCGGGAAAACCACTCAAGAAGTAAAGAAAACAAATATCCAGCAAGATTGTAAACAGGAGAATGCCATATTGGCGATACCTTTCTCTTTGCAAGATCTAAATGATGTAATACATCAAATGAAAAACAACAAACCAGCTGGCCAAGGTGACTTGAGAACAGAGAAAATTGAAAAACTTTGGACCAGAAACCAAAGACATGACTGCTGAAGCTTTTCAACACATGAATCGGTTCTGTCAAATTCCTAAAATCTGGAGAAATCCCATGTGGTTGCTCTGCTAAAACCAGGAAAAACCTCATCAGAACCTAAGAACTTCCGACCAGTTTACTTACCTACTGTGCCATCTGTATAAAATCTTTGAAAGAATGATTTAGAACCGTATCACTCCCCCCCCCCCCCCCACCCTTTCACAGATAATATACTCATCAAGGAGCAAGCAGGCTCCAGGCCTGGTAGATCATGTTGCGGCCAGATTCTTAACCTGACACAACTCAGGAGCAAGCAGGCTCCAGGCCTGGGAGATCATGTTGGCGCCAGATTCTTAACCTGACAAAACTCATCAAGGATCAAGCAGGCTTCGGGCCTGGAAGATCACGTTGCGGTCAGACGTGGGACAACTGATCAAGGACGGGTACGAACGTAAACAGATCACAGGAGTAACTTTTATTGACTTAAGCGCAGCATATTACACCATAAACCACCAGAAGTTTTTTGCTAAGCCATACTCTGTGACAAAGGACTGGGGTCTCACAAACCTCATTAAATGTATCCTGCAGAATAGACGATGCTAGGTCACTCTGGATGGTAAAAAAAAAAGTAGATGACGAAACCAAAAAAATGGGATGTCACAAGGAAGTGTCCTGGCACCTATGCTGTATAATATAAACACAAACGACCAACCTATAGATACAGAGGTAACAAAATTCATATATGCCGGTGATACAGCAGTAGCTGCCCAGGGAAAGGTCTTCGAAGAAGTCGAACAAAAAATGATAAGCGCCATTGATACACTTGCTCTGTATTACTAAAAAAATCACCTCAAACCAAACCCAAGCAAAACTCAAGTATGCACCTACCATCTCATTAATAGAGAGGCGAACAGAAAGTTGCAGATCAAATGGCAAGGACAGTATCTAGAACACAGTACGGCCTCCAAATACTTGGGAGTAAGGCTGAACCGGACGCTGTCCTTTGCCGCACATCATCAGGAGACAAAACAGAAAATTCATGCGAGGTAAAGTATCATACGAAAACTGACTGGCACAACATGGGGAGCAACGCCAGATGTTCTCAGAACATCAACACTGGCTCTGTGGTTCTCTGTAGCTGAGTACGCCGCACCAGTCTGGAAGAACTCTGTACATGTCAAACATATAGATACAACAATAAATGAGACAGACCGTATAGTTTCTGGATGCCTGAAACCTACACCAACTGAAAAATATTCCCCATAATCGACATAACGATACCGGAGATACGAAGTACTCTCGCGTCAGAGATAGAAATAGAGAAACGGATAAATAATCCAACACACTCTATGTTCGGACATCAGGTGCAGCGCCCAAGACTAAAGTCAAGACAAAGTTTCTTACAGTCAACCCAGCCCCTACAGACTAGTCCAGGAAACCGACACATTGAAAGTTTGAAAGAGCTGACACAGGTCCCCTTGATCGAGTTACAGGAGGAACCTGCGCCTGGACATCTCCTACCCTGCGAAACATGGAAGTCACTAAATGACTTCGAGCTGGTTTATCACGATGCAGGAAAAACCTGAAAAGATGGTGATACAGGGATGATGAAAAATCATTATGTAGAGTAACACAAGACCAGGACCATCTGATGATTCGCCCAAACCTCCCAGAGACTTGTAGCATGGATGGCCTGCTGAGAGCCAGTGACAGGGCAATCAACGTGGCTGAATACGAGAAGAATGAAGTGTGACGTACTGCCTAGGACATGGAAAGTAAGCAAGTACCACTCTCTGACAAGAAAAATAGCCGGTTTTTATGTCTTTCCTCATAACTGTAATTCTGGAATCCCACTATCAACTTTGTTGCTCTTTTTTTGTATCCTTTCCAGCATGTTTAAATCCCCTTTACGATAAGAATTCCTCACCTGTGCACAGAAAGTGACGTCACAGAATAGTCTACTTTTTAACTGTTGGGGGTGTCAACATTCTGCGTGAATAGACGAGACTTTCTGCTTCCCTTATTCCTGTCGTCTTACCGATGAAGTTCTGGAATCTGTTATCGTTGGTCCATGATAATGAGAGAAGCATTCAGTTTCTACAGCGGCATGGCATTATCACGCTGTCAGGCGATATAATAACAACAATCTTGTGGTATTGTCCTTGGCTAAACGACAGGATCAATGGAGATATCAACAAGCCCAATCTTGACAGGACATCCCTGTGAGACAAGTTACTTGCCTGCAAGGGTCACGCATTGGCTACAGTCATTCTGTTTGTATACTGCTAGTCTCAACAGCTGACAAGCATCCATTTTTGCAAGCTAACCCTGAGGATTGGTCGCTACACTTCTATATCTATCTAAGTCTGTACTTATTTGTGCTAAATATAAATTTATATCGTCCTGTTATACCTATCCTCCCCTTAACCCGAAATGGAACGTCCCGTTACAGTCAAATACGTACGATTAGAACTCAGAGAACTCTGTTTGGGGTGAATTAGGACGCAAATACCACTATCAGCTGCGAATTGTTACTGACATTCATAGTTTCATCAAGTTGGATAACAAAATGTGAGCTCTCTTTGATTGACAATATTACCTGCTCCCTTACAACTCTTGAAGGCACCGTCCCGCAGTCACGTGACATCTTCATGGCTACTCATGATCTCTGACGTTTCACAGCTGCTGGTTTGATCCCCAATCATACGTGGTGCCTTGTTTTGAGATTTCAACCAGGCCACTTCAAAGTTCCCTCTTTATGCTGAACGTTGGACAGGTGAGCCTCGCTAGTTGCTTTCTAATCTCTGCCGTCTGACAGTTCTTCGTTCCAAATTATCAAAGTATTCCCACAGATTGGAAGACATACATTAAGGTCGGATTTAGATCAAATTGGAGAATGGTCTGTGAGCTGGCAAATGGAGTTTAATGTAGATAAATATACAGTCCATTCTACCTGCATGCCTATTGACGTGTTTGTACACTGTCCTGCCTGTCTATTGACGTGTTTGTACCTTGTCCTGCCTGTCTATTGACGTGTTTGTACATTGTCCTGCCTGCCTATTGACGTGTTTGTACATTGTCTTGCCTGTCTATTTACGTGTTTGTACTTTGTCCTGCCTGTCTATTGACGTGTTTGTACACTGTCCTGCCTGTCTATTGACGTGTTTGTACACTGTCCTGCCTGTCTATTAACGTGTTTGTACATTGTTCTGCCTGTCTATTGACGTGTTTGTACATTGTCTTGCCTGTCTATTGACGTGTTTGTACATTGTCTTGCCTGTCTATTAACGTGTTTGTACATTGTCTTGCCTGTCTATTTACGTGTTTGTACTTTGTCCTGCCTGTCTATTGACGTGTTTGTACACTGTCCTGCCTGTCTATTGACGTGTTTGTACACTGTCCTGCCTGTCTATTAACGTGTTTGTACATTGTTCTGCCTGTCTATTGACGTGTTTGTACATTGTCTTGCCTGTCTATTGACGTGTTTGTACATTGTCTTGCCTGTCTATTAACGTGTTTGTACATTGTTCTGCCTGTCTATTAACGTGTTTGTACATTGTTCTGCTTGTCTATTAACGTGTTTGTACATTGTTCTGCCTGTCTATTGACGTGTTTGTACACTGTCCTGCCTGGCTCCTAATCCGATACAATTGTCCGTTTGGTTTCTTATAGACATCCCTATAAGCCTACAAGATCGACTGCCAATTCCCTACTCCTTTTATCTCCACGTGTTCCAAAACCTCAAATCAATCAGAGAATGATCCGATAGCCGTGACCTTAAAGCGTGTCTTAAAACTGTGACGCAACTAGGGATACGCGTCTGGTAATGGACAAATAACGGCTAATTCCTGACCTAGTTTTGCAAAACTGGTTGCCACACTGTAAACACTATAATGAGTTCCAGTTTTGTTTTGGAAATTCCGTTTCTATTTATTTCAGTTATGAGCAGAAATTTTCATCTTGCTGCGATGTTTCGTTGTATTTGTGTCTCATTTTAAAAACCGAATAACGTTTTCCAAATTAGAATTCATCATTGTACGCGTATAACTTGTTTTCTTTTCTTCTGAATTCCATTGGGAACATGGGAACAACACAGCAGTCAGTCTGTTATTCAATTCAATTTAATATTTTTGAGGGATACTCCACAGTCTACAATCTAAAGTAGGTCATGTCTACTAACAGGCTAACAAGTACTAACAAGTTCTCCGTCTGTGGTTGTAAGGTACATGTGTCGCAAAAATGCCTAACTAATGAATGGCGCATTTGCAAAAAAGTTATGTGCCAAAGTCTGGAGATGGTCGTGTTGCAATACATGTCTGCTCACGCAAAGGAGCTGGTTTTATTCTTGTAGTAGGGCATGTCCGTCCAACCATGAACTGGCTTCCTGTTGTTCCTGTAACAAGGGTTGTCCGTCCAACCATGAACTGGCTTTCTTTTCTTCCTGTAGCAAGGCATGTCCGTCCAACCATGAACTGGCTTCTTATTGTGGCAAGGCATATCCTTGTAAGTATTTGGTAAAAGTCAACTTTAGAAGGTTACGCATGGTACTAGCAACATCATCATTAAAACCAAAGTTACCGAATGTACCACTTCAAATGCTCGGTTACAGGCTTCGTATAAAGTGGTCAGCTGTATTGGTGATCCTGTATTTCCCCTGGAGCACAGTCGAATGATCCTCATAATGTTGAGGTAATGAAAATGCTGAAGTTGTCCAGTAATAGAAATTGCCGTAGGAGATGCTGTGTTATAGACTTTATTTGACCCTGCATCAGCTATTTTTTTTCATCCTTTAATTGGGACATACGACAAGTCCTCTTCTTCGTGTCCTTGTCTTTTCTAAATGTAAGTCAATATACAGTTTGGTAGACTGGACTGCAAGGAGTCGAGACGGGATTTAACACGTTATCTTTACCATCAGAAGCAAAGTGTCTTACCACACTATTGTTCAGACAGCCTCGGGCTATTATTCAGCCCTCGAATGTATTTATTCAGGCCCATAAACCAGTCTTATATTCCTTAACTATCATGTTCAAGTAAATAAATAACATTTTCTGCTTCAATTCAAATAAAAAAATAGTTCAAATAACAGTATTATTGACGTGTGGGCAGCCTGCGACAGTTCAGCTTAAAGCCAGGTCCACCATACAAGTTGTGCACCACTTCTCCATAATGAAGTTACAGACTTGATGTGCTCGTAATAATCTGAAATTGCTAGACGAATCTGCAAACTTATTGACCTATTACTTGGCAGCTGAGTAATTGTTGCAGACCATTAATGTAAAGACAGGCATAAGGCCGGAACCAGCAGCTTACAGGAGAAAACGAGTGAAAATGTCAGGGACTTTGGGTTGGTTGTTGTTATTGTTGGAGTTATTTGTATGGAGGTCAGACATCGAACGAAAAAGAGAAAAGTTAAACATTTAATATAATGCGATTCTCAATGAAAATACATTGTGAAATACATTCGAAAAATTCATATAATCTTGTTATGTAACCCTGACAACAACATGTAATTAAAGGCATTCACAAGTTCACATAATGTTGTTATATAATCCTTCTACAATATGTATGAAGGTGGCTCATGGGTCTCGAGGTAAGGTGTCCTCCTCGAGTGCGGGATGTCGCGGGTTCGAATCACGGAGGAGACTGTAATTTATTCACGTGGATCTTCTGGAAATAAATTCCATTGATCGCTGGGTAGTGAGATCGGTTCCTTATCTCTGAGTAGTGAGATCGGAATCCCGTGATCTCTGGGTAGTGAGATCGGAGTGCAGTGATCTCTGGGTAGTGAGGTCGGACCCCTGATCTCTGGGTAGTGAGGTCGGACCCCTGATCTCTGGGTAGTGAGAACGGTCCTCTGATCTCTGGGTAGTGAGATTGGACCTCTGATCTCTGGGTAGTGAGATCGGACCCCTGATTTCTGGGAAGTGATATCGGAATCCCGTGATCTCTGGGTAGTGAGATCGGACCCGTGATCTATGGGTAGTGAGATCGGACCCGTGATCTATGGGTAGTAAGATAGGACTCCCGTGATCTATGGGTAGTGAGATCGGACTCCCGTGATCTATGGGTAGTAAGATCGGACTCCCGTGATCTATGGGTAGTGAGATCGAACTCCCGTGATCTATGGGTAGTGAGATCGGACTCCCGTGATCTATGGGTAGTGAGATCGGACCCGTGATCTATGGGTAGTGAGATCGGACTCCCGTGATCTATGGGTAGTGAGATCGGACTCCCGTGATCTATGGATAGTGAGATCGGACTCCCGTGTTCAGTGTTGAGCACGTTAAAAATGCATGACAGTTCAGAAATTGAAAAGAGCAGGCTTAACGACGCCTGCCCACAAATTCTAGTTAAAAATCTACCCACATTATTTGTATCTTCCCCTCAGGCCTAGTAAGCCGCAGGAAGTTGTCAAATACCTACTACGTATAGCTGAAGCCTTCGGCTACATGGCAACAGACATTAGCATCCCTGTTTAATTACCAGGATTCCAAGTATTTCAATCTGCGAAGCATGTTTAAATGAAACTAGACCAAACTGCAACAAGTAAACATACGTACGATGCGTATGATGGCGACACTTCTGGTGTAAACAGCACATACCAAGCGTCACGCTTTCAAAATTTCAATTTCCTCCTACTTATAGTTTCCTCAGCAGACCGTTGAAAACGTGGCGGGTGTAATACGGAATCCGTCCTCGGTTGATCAGCGAGCGGTGATTTGGTTTCTAACAGCAGAAAAATGTCGACCAGTTGACATTCATCGCAGAATCCAGACAGTGTATAGTGATAAAAATGTGTCGAAGACAACAGTGAAGAACTGGACAACGATGTTTAAAGAAGGACGTGAGTTAACGAAAGATCTTCCGAGACCAGGTCAGGCGCATATTGTTGCGTTAACTCACGTCCGAGACCAGGTCAGGCGCATATTGTTGCGTTAACTCACGTCCGAGACCAGGTCAGGCGCATATTGTTGCGTTAACTCACGTCCGAGACCAGGTCAGGCGCATATTGTTGCGTTAACTCACGTCCGAGACCAGGTCAGGCGCATATTGTTGCGTTAACTCACGTCCGAGACCAGGTCAGGCGCATATTGTTGCGTTAACTCACGTCCTTCTTTACATGTCGTTGACGTCATCATGCGCATCGTACGTATGTTCACTTGATGCAGTTTGGTCCGGTTTCATTTGAGCACGTCTCGTACAATATGTGATAAACTGCAGTTTAAAAGTTACATAATATTGTAATATAATCCTTGCCACATACATCATGAAATGTAATAGCATATCCGTTGCAGAACGTTATTTCTTACAATTGCTAATCTGTTTGGTTGTTTTAAGTTTCTTGGCAGGTGAGTAGAATGTTAGTTTGCCAGTACTTTTCGTACGCGGATGAGCGATCACACCGAGAAGAAAACTCCGTGTCTACCAAACTTGACACGGCTGGATTCAAACCCTACATTCTAAAAATTGCATAATGTTATAATATAGTCATGGTTAAATTGTGATAAAATTTACCCCAAACGTCAAACAATCATTTTATATAATCATGGTTAAATGGTGATAAAATTTACCCCAAACGTCAAACAATCTTTTTATATAATCATGGCTACAAGATGTGATCAAATCATTCATCAGCAGGTGCTCTACCGGTTGGAGCTCTTGGACCTCCATCCGCTACTATCACTTGTGTCGTTTACCGACTCTTGTTGATTCTAGCTTGTGCCATTGTCTCAGGCTGTCCAACATCTTCTCTCTCTCTCTCTCTCTCTCTCTCTCTCTCTCTCTCTCTCTCTCTCTCTCTGCCTTCCGCTGTCTCTCTTTCATACCATCTTTCCAGTTGCCACAACCTGCTATTAAACACCTCGTCTCATAACATGCCCGAAAAAGTCTGACTGCATTGTTTTGTATCTTCGCATTGGGTTGTCTTTGTGTCTGTGCCTCTTTTGGTACTGTATCATTAGTCTTCATTACAGTCCATAGGATATTAATGTAATCAAATACAACACACATACATTTATCATCTTATTCACTCCTAATTCCTGACATCTTCACTTGATGGAATTCTAGTACGTACTAAAATAATTGACTAAACTAAATGTACTAGAACCTACGGATTACAGAGGTCTTGCGAAACAAATAGTAACAATGAAACCTGCCCCACACGCACACACGCGTACACGCGCAGTCTCGCACGCGCGCAATCTCGCAGGCGCGCACTACATACGTACACACCTATATAAATCAACCTTTTGTATTAGACTTGCTTTGCTTCTAAAGCGTATTTTATGTGTTATTATATCATAAAATATTAGCAAGAGTGTATGTCCCAGCGACATTGTCTGGCAGCCAGTTATTACAGACTTGCCTAGCAGCTAATCAGAAAGTAGTTTTTAGGACCTCACACAACAACGTCTAAAGCTGAATCAAAGGGCATTGAGACTATTATTGAAGTATCGAATATATTTCTTTCAGATAAATTCGTCAGATTTCTTGTATGAACAGTATTATTTTGTTATGTGGAAGTTCATCAAAACTGGCACATGAATACTCATATAAGCTGTATGTATTATGTATATTCAAGTACTGTTCGTGTCCTGTATGTTACATAACACGTTTATAAACGAACTATACATTTGACACCACTGATCTCTCTTCTGTTTATATGCAGGCACTTGGATGACTCTAATGTCAAGGATCTCTCTCATGTGTTCAGGATATTTGACAGCAAGGGGATATTGGCACTGTAAGTAATGGCTCCTCTATTCCTTTTTCTGATCTCAATAAAACAAGTTGACTTTTATTGTATCCCTGTATCATTCATATGGTTTTATTTGCAGTGCCATCATTCAAACCCAGATGGTACTCAGTAATGGCTCCTCTATTCCTTTTTCTGATCTCAATAAAACAAGTTGACTTTTATTGTATCCCTGTATCATTCATATGGTTTTATTTGCAGTGCCATCATTCAAACCCAGATGGTACTCACAACTGCATCGGATTTGTTTGGTAAGATGTTGAGTTTGCTACACCGCTAGTTGGAAAGGCTTCTACCCTATATGGGTTAGATTACATTGTCAGTAACCTCTTACGAGCTGTTTTCAGTGTGGCAGTGGTTCTATTCTGATCTATGTTACAAGCAGAACTCTCCAAAAACCACTTGGGCATATGAACGGAACACACCTTGGTAGAGCTAGTACCTGCATTGAAAAGAATAGCATCACTGTGACCAGCCAAGCAAATCGTAAAATGTGACTAAAGAGAATTGTGCATGTGGCTAGCAAACACATCATCATGTCAAATTATTTCTCTGAAATCGACGCTGTAAGTGCCAGGAGACAGGCTTCCTGTGAGTGGATCAGCTGATGCTGTTCGAAGCTAGTTATGCTGAGTTTCCTCTTGACGATGCTTCTTTGGAGGAAGATGGTTATAGTGATTCTTCTCACGTGCCAAAGGTGGCTTGAAAAGGTTTGGCCAAAGTCTTACTGACTGCAGTGTAATGTGAGACTCCTAAGTAAGCTCACCACTCTGGGGATCGCAGTGTCAATCCCCATCTCGCTGCCAAGACTGTTATGATACAGTCTGCTTACATGAGCACTAAGTGGAGCACCTCCGATCGGAAAGGAAATTAATCAAATCAAATCATCTTGAAAGAGTCACCAAACATGGACATTCCAAATCGTACTTTGAACTGTTCTGTTTTATTTAGAATCGACGTTATATCACTTCGGACAGACACATAGGTGCTAAAGCCTTCTAATTAAACGTGAATGAGTGTAGATACGATGTTTACTGTAGATCGGTGGTTTTACACACTTCTGCATCGTCCTCTCAAGCGGGTCATTCGATCCAGCTTTGTCCACTTCTTTCTTGTTTCCAATTTCATTTTGTTTGTTACGACATTTCTTCTCCGTTTACAACTTGCTGTAGCTAGTCGTTATTAAGTTTGTACCAATTCTTTGTCTACATTTCACACCGATAAAGAAAATATGACTTTAATAAACACTTCTCCATGCTTAACTGGACCCTTGAGAAAAGCAGTTATATTTTCTCATTTCCCTGAAACCTTTTCTATTCGTGGTTGAGTTTAAAGAGTTTGTGTCAGTCAGGCAAATATCTTCTTCATCGCTCGTTCTCAAACTCCAGCTACCAAGACCTGAAATCTGAAAAATGATATGCAAGTATAGGATGTAGTGCGGAGAACGGAATGCGTTGTGTCGCTAGTTTACAGCTTGAATGCGATATTTGCTCATTTTGGTCCGATACATATGACTTCCGCATGGCCTTTTTTTGGGTACTGGGTTAGCCTTCCCTGTTCGAGCCTTTTTCTTAGCCAGTCTGCCATGATGTAATCTGTTATCCAGGATCGCAACATGGAGGTTTAGAAGGGTCTTGTCAGCTGTGGGTCGCTGGTCCTGACGCTAGCAGTTAGCTCTGGGTCGCTGGTCCTGACGCTAGAAGTCAGCTCTGGATCGTTGGCCCTGACGCTAGCAGTCAGCTCTGGATCGTTGGCCCTGACGCTAGCAGTCAGTTATGGGTAGTTGGTTTTGACGCTAACAGTTAGTTCTAGTTCGCTAGCCCTGATGCTAGCAGTCAGCTCTAGGTCGCTGGCCCTGACGCTAGCAGTCAGCTCTGGATCGCTAGTCCTGACGCTAGCAGTCAGCTCTGGGTCGCTGGCCCTGACGCTAGCAGTCAGCTCTGGATCGCTAGCCCTGACGCTAGCAGTCAGCTCTGGATCGCTAGCCCTGACGCTAGCAGTCAGCTCTGGGTCGCTGGCCCTGACGCTAAGTCAGCTCTGGGTCGCTGGCCCTGACGCTAGCAGTTAGTTCAAGTTCTCTAACTCTGATGCTAGCAGTCAGCTCTAGGTCGCTGGCCCTGACGCTAGCAGTCAGCTCTGAGTCGCAGACCACTACAGCGCATACGCTGCCCAACATCATAATTCCTAGTTGTCTGATCCACTACTGCTCAGAATGTTTTTGAGTGGACCAACATTCCATAAACAATATCTTAACATGAATGACGACAACGTGTTATATCTCGGCATCTACAAATTACTCTACAAAAATAAACAATATGTCGTAAATGTCCCCAGATACCGCTGGTCTTTTGTTTATGAACTTTTTGTGAATTATTACGACAGGTACCTTCGCAACAACACGGTGGAAAAACTGGAGGATGATACTTTTTCGGAGGCGGCGAACTTGAATCATCTGTAAGTGGGTTGTGCTTTCTCATCGTGAAATGATAGTAGTGGATGCTTTCTCCGTTCATGACTTGAATAACATTGGACACTTTCAGTTTAATTTGGAATTAATTAATTAATATTTTATTTAGTTATTTATTTGATTTGATTTGTTGTTATATTATTTATTTATTTTATTTTATTGGGGGATGGGGGAAGTGGGGGGAGGGGTTAACAGATTTTCTTAACGACTAAAAATTAAACTTAAAATGTTTAAACGCAGTTTTACAAAATAATATGTTCAGATGAACTAAAACGTTCCATTCTACCGATGTCTTTGTCTTTAGGAGAAGGAAACAATTCACTAAGGGTAGCCAACATTGAATTATGTCAAGAAAATATTGATATAAGACTAAATCTTTTAGCTTAGTAGACATCAGGGCTTGATTGTTTGAACTTCCGTGTGTCTGTGTGTGTCCAAGTGTCTGTGTGTCTTTACGTGTCCGTGTGTTTGTGTGTATGTATGTCTGTGTGTCCGTGTGTCTCTGTGTGTCCGTGTGTATGTGTGTCTGCATGCCTGTGTATGTCCGTGTATCTGTGTGCCCGTGTGTCTGTGTGTCCATGTGTCTGTGTGTGTGTCCATGTGGCTGTGTGTGTCTGTGTGTATGTGTGTCTGTATGTCTGTGTGTCTGTGTGTGTCGCGTGTGTCCGTGTGTCTGTGTGTCCGTGTGTCTGTGAGTCTGTCCAGCGAGTACAGCAGAGATGTTATTGGCTATCAAATCATGACGTCATCATCATGGGTGCGTTCGCAGACACAACTAAAAGCAGCCGGTTTTGGTTTATCAAATTGGATCAGAACAAAACTTATGTTTGTGTATTTATTATTTATTTTTAATTTAATTAGTAAATTAATTGATTGATTGTTATAGTTTAACACATTTTTTATATTTTAAACAGTTACTATGAGGCGAAATAGGGTCTTTGACAGCTATTGGTAGCTAAGCGTGAAGCTATGAGTCATTGACTGCTGTGAGATTTTTCACTGCTGCATCCTAGGCACCACCATAGGCACCATGCTAGGCCCCACCTTAGGCACCATGCTAGGCACCACCATTTATTTTGCTAACCTGTCTCACAAAACATCATTTATGTTGATAAACTGTTTCATATAAAATAATTTATGTTGACATCGTGTCTCATAACACATTATTTATAATGATATTCTGTTTCATAAAACATGATTTACAATGATAATTTGTTTCATAAAACATTATTTACAATGATAATCTGTTTCATAAAACATTATTTACAATGATAATCTGTTTCATAAAACATTATTTACAATGATAATCTGTTTCATAAAACATAATTTATGTTGACAACGTGTCTCTTAAACATCATTTATGTTGATTATGTATCTACATTATGATGTTGCAAAACGCCACCTTTACTCAGAAGTCCACCTCGTTTGGAATTGATTGCGGGTCGCAGATAACTTCTGAGAAGATCTGTAAACGTATCACTTGAGACAGCGTTCCACCTGGGCATGTAGTGCTCTCAAATAAAAGCCACGTTCATCCGCAAAGAGCGTCAGTATAACCTTCTCTGCAGATATATAAGTGCGGGTCTTCTTCGGTTTCGGAAAGGAGGGATGGCGACATTCTTTGCTCGCTCTCTTCGTTCCAGGTTCGTGGTAGTCACCCAGGTTTCATCTCCAGTAACAATTATTGCTAGGAAACCATTACCTTCTGCTTCAAAGCGTCGAAAAAGTTCCTGGAAAGCATCAACGAGTCGTTGTGTAAAGTAAGCTGCCGTGGCATCCACCTCGCAGACACTTTGTGGTACTGTAGCACATCATGGGTGATGTATTGTGCTGAGCCTTGACTGATGTCCAGGTGTGGTGTGCTGAGCCTTGCATGTGTCCAGGTGTGGTGGGCTGAACCTTGACTGATGTCCAGATGTGGTGGGCTGAACCTTGACTGGTGTCCATATGTTGTGTCCTGAACCTTGATTGATGTCCAGATGTGGTATCCTGAACCTTGACTGATATCCAGATGTGTTGCAATTTCTAGTGAAATGAAAGCCGAAGAAGAATGTTGAAAAACTATGATACATGTATTACTTACCTGTGTTACTTACCTGTATTACTTACCTGTGTTGAAAAGACTTACTCTTCTTGGGTTTCAGAGATGTATCCCATAATTCCATACAGACAATCTCGACAAGAACATTTTCAGGATCGCCAAAGCTCAAATATTTGTAAGTTGAAATCGATAACTAATCGATCGCCAGTGTGTTACCGGGCCAGGAAATATGAGCAAAGTGTGTTGTCTGACATGACATGCGTGTTGTAAGGTACACTGATAATAGTTGGGCATGAGGCCGGCGACATTATGCGGTAGAAGCTGTGAGAAATAAGGCAGCCAAAAGAAGATTGATATTTCTTATCGTACAAGAGGAGAAATTACCAATAGTAAAATATTGTTTGTATCTTATTCGGTACCTGATACGTTCGTGTTGTATCTCCTATATTCGTGTCGTATCTCCCACGTTCTTGTCATATCTCCCACGTTCGGGTCGTATCTCTCACATATTGATAAACTTATCATTAATATATGACATATTACAAATGGATAACTTAACATGAACATATAACAGGTTGTATATTGATAACTTATCATGAACATATGACAGATTGTAAATTGATAACATATCATGAACATATGACAGATTGTATGTTGTTAGCATATCATGAACATATGACAGATTGTATTTTGATAACTTATCATGAATATATGACAGATTGTATATGGATAACTTATCATGAACATATGACAGATTGTATATTTATAACTTATGATGAATAAATGACAGATTGTATATTGATAACTTATCATGAACAAATGACAGATTGTGATTGGACATTAACACTGAGAAATTGAAAAATGGGATAATTAGCAAAGCAGACTAGAGATCTAATATACAGACACAAGTAGATAAGCAAAAACTGGAACAGTCCAAAAGCTTCTCCTGTCTTATAAATATTTTTGTTTCTTTTTTTTCTTTTGGCGTTCGCCTTATTTCTCTATTGCACAAGGCGGTGTGCGTTGCACTGTGGTATTTATTTTGTGCCTGTTGGCCCAGTGCATCCGACTTCAGTATGCATTTTATGTAAAGGTCTGCTTCCTCCATCATTTTCTAAGGGTTTGCTTCCCCGGGGTAACGGCCGGTGATGTGATGGAGATCGAACCTAGCACCTTCGAGTTGTGAGCCGTGTCACTTAACGACTAGCCCACGCCGTCCCCTCTTGGAAATATAATAACGGAAAATGGGAATTGTGAAATTGAAATCAGGAAGAGAATACAGATAGCCAAATTTAATTTCATCACACAAGAGTCATATCAGAACAAATAACACAGAAATTACAAGTTTGAGTCGTCACGGGTCATGTGACTGACTCTCTACATAGGTAAAAAAGGTCATTTCTTATGGCTGGGAGATTTGTCAATGAATGCGCAATTTGAGAAGAGAATTAACCCCTTTGAAACGCGGAGACTTCAGGGAATAGGGCGCTTCTCTTGCAAAGAAAAGAACACAAAGACAATTTAGAGAAATTATGGGTCCAAAGAGAATTGATGAACGAAATCAATGTCAAACATTAATATATTTTGTTCGTATCAAAAGACGTAACATCTGATTTTAAAAAAATACTGGAATGAAAGGTGGAGAGAAAACAACGTTAAAAGTGGGAAAATAACATCAAAAGATGGACAGAAAATCATGGCTAAATGCAGAGATTGGCAGCTGAAATGAACTGAACTGTTTAAAAATATGTTTTGCATTAAGTATTAATAGGTACATCCTTGCCTTTCTCCTTTGTACACATCTGCATGATGTTTGTTCATCATGTGTGATGGAGACCACACTCTCTGTTCTTTGTACACATCTGCAAGATGTTTATTCATCATGTGTGATGAAGACAATACACTCTGTTTAGCCGTGGGGACAATCTTTTACCTTTTCACTGTCCGCTCAAAAGGGTGATTTGGTTTAAAATTCGGAAGATTTTCCGAACATGTCAACTTCATTCTCTCGTCCTGAGCTTCATTTTACCAGTGGCAAGACATTATCGAGGCGACTGGAGATAGCACAGGATGTAGATTTTTTCTCACGGTTAAATCCCGAAGCTTTCCCGTTACAGGTATCCGGCAAGGCAGCGGGGGTGTGACATCCAATTGGTTGGGAATGTAGGATGACCAGGACTAAACCTCAATGTTCGTAACAAATGGCACAGGAACATGTAGTAGCAAATAATGTTCCAGATATTCACAAAGTTTTGTCACAGAGTTAAGGTCAAAGCCACCAACATAGTAACAGATGCGCTATGACTAATCCAGTTTTCCTGAAACCAACAGGAAGCAGCGCAGGTAATTCAGTCAACAAGTGATGATGTGCGTGAACAAAAGTTACGATTCAAAAATGGTCCGAGAGCTGGCAGATGGAGTTTAATGTAGAAAAAGATCCAATAATGAATATAATTACAGGATGGGAGAGAACAATATTAGGACAATAAAAAAGGAAAGAGACCTAGGAGCTATAATAGATCATACAGGAAAGGGGCGGGAGCAAGTCCAGGTGGCAGTGAAAAAAGCGAATGCCATGTTGGGCATGATAATTAGAAACATTTCACGTAAGAGCAAGGAAGTAATCGTCAAACTATATAAATCATTGGTGAGATCTAAATTAGAGTACTGTGTTCAGGTGTGGAGTCCATATCATAGAGTGGATATAAACATGCTGGAAAAAGTACAAAGAAGAGCTACACAAATGATCGTGAGGTTTCAGAATTATAGTTATGTGGAAAGACTAAAAAACACTGGTCTTCAGTTTCTTGAAAAGAGAAGAATTAGAGTGGACTTAGAAACAGATTTATAAATTAATAAATGGAAAGGATAAATTAGACTGTACCAAGTTTGTCAAAGTACAACCAGCTACAAGAACAAGAGGGCACATCTACAAATTGTTTAAAGACAGATCTAGATTAGATATTAAGAAATATTTTTTAGTCAAAGAGTGGTGAATTCTTGGAATGTATTGGCGAAGGATGTAGTTAAAGCAGTCAGTTAATGCATTCAAAAATAGATTGGATGCTCACCGTATTTTTGGTATCCATGAAGTGAAATAAACTGGCTGTATACAGACTCTATAGGGCCTTCTAAACCAGTATAAAAAAGTTAAGTTAAAATACAAGTCACAAAAGAATGTCATCAAAAGCAATATCAAGTTAATAACTAGTCGGTAGTTGCTGGTAATCCGTCTGTGCCATTTTGTCTATGAAATGTCATCCGACAGAAGGTAGTTGCTGGTAATCCGTTTGTCCCATATTGTCTATGAAATGTCATCCGACAGAAGGTAGTTGCTGGTAATCCATTTGTCCCATATTGTCTATGAAATGTCATCCGACAGAAGGTAGTTGCTGGTAATCCGTTTGTCCCATATTGTCTATGAAATGTCATCCGACAGAAGGTAGTTGCTGGTAATCCGTTTGTCCCATATTGTCTATGAAATGTCATCCGACAGAAGGTAGTTGCTGGTAATCCGTTTGTCCCATATTGTCTATGAAATGTCATCCAACAGAAGGTAGTTGCTGGTAATCCGTTTGTCCCATATTGTCTATGAAATGTCATCCGACAGAAGGTAGTTGCTGGTAATCCGTTTGTCCCATATTGTCTATGAAATGTCATCCAACAGAAGGTAGTTGCTGGTAATCCGTTTGTCCCATATTGTCTATGAAATGTCATCCAACAGAAGGTAGTTGCTGGTAATCCGTTTGTCCCATATTGTCTATGAAATGTCATCCGACAGAAGGTAGTTGCTGGTAATCCGTTTGTCCCATATTGTCTATGAAATGTCATCCGACAGAAGGCAGTTGCTGGTAATCCGTTTGTCCCATATTGTCTATGAAATGTCATCCGACAGAAGGTAGTTGCTGGTAATCCGTTTGTCCCATATTGTCTATGAAATGTCATCCGACAGAAGGTAGTTGCTGGTAATCCGTTTGTCCCATATTGTCTATGAAATGTCATCCGACAGAAGGTAGTTGCTGGTAATCCGTTTGTCCCATATTGTCTATGAAATGTCATCCGACAGAAGGTAGTTGCTGGTAATCCGTTTGTCCCATATTGTCTATGAAATGTCATCCGACAGAAGGTAGTTGCTGGTAATCCGTTTGTCCCATATTGTCTATGAAATGTCATCCGACAGAAGGTAGTTGCTGGTAATCCGTTTGTCCCATATTGTCTATGAAATGTCATCCGACAGAAGGTAGTTGCTGGTAATCCGTTTGTCCCATATTGTCTATGAAATGGCATCCGACAGAAGGTAGTTGCTGGTAATCCGTTTGTCCCATTTTGTCTATGAAATGTCATCCGACAGAAGGTAGTTGCTGGTAATCCGTTTGTCCCATATTGTCTATGAAATGTCATCCAACAGAAGGTAGTTGCTGGTAATCCGTTTGTCCCATATTGTCTATGAAATGTCATCCGACAGAAGGATGACAAGTACCACAGACAAGGAAATCAGTATTACAGCAGACAACTCTCAAATCCACACAATCGCTATGTTCGTATCACATGTCACAGGAAAATAATGACTTTTTCTTTTTTTGTTGTCCTACTGCTCTTGCCATACGGCGTCGCAGAGAGGTGAGATGCGTAGATGTCTTGTTATCGCCAAGTGGGAGGCCTGTGTTGTCGTTAGGTGGAACTTTCTGAGAGTGTCCTAGACAACCGAGACCAATCGATGCCGAGGTCTGATTCTTGCTCATGGACCGTAGAACTGCATATGATATGCTCTTGATGCAGACTGGTCATAATGCATTCTGACTAAATGACCAAACCACTTGATTTGTTCCGAGTCAGTGTAGGTACGAGCTGGGTTTGTCTCTACTGTCTGCATCAGCATGGTGTTGCGGATTAAGTCATGGATTGTCTTTCAGGCGGCCCTTCTCACACAGTGCATTTCACATCTCTGGATCTTTAAATAATGTAAAATGCATTAATAAGGCTTGCCTCTAGACGAGCAAATATGCAGCATCTATAATAACACGCTTCCAGCCATCCTACACATTACGTCTATATAAGGTGATGTTCAGTAACCAGCCCCCGAACTCACTACCTGGAATTGTCCCCTGAGGGAAACACCTATCTACACTCAGCACTGGTTACACTAGATCTGGCTAGTTTCATACAAGGCACTGCAATCGACGATGAAGTGTTAAAGACTTCATTGTGCTAGTCTCCACTATTCATGGTGTAGCAGTGACCAGTTCCACACCATCAATGTCGACACCAAACGATTGATCTGTCAACAGTCAGCTGTAGAGTCCCTGACAGACAGTCGTATAATGTCGACACCAAACGATTGATCTGTCAACAGTCAGCTGTAGAGTCCCTGACAGACAGTCGTTAAATGTCGAGACCAAACGATTGATCTGTCAACAGTCAGCTGTAGAGACCCTGACAGACAGTCGTTAAATGTCGACACCAAACGATTGATCTGTCAACAGTCAGCTGTAGAGACCCTGACAGACAGTCGTTCAATGTCGACACCCCACAATCAACTTACAAATAAGGTTTTGAATAAATACACATTGTCTATTCAGGTATTTACAGAATAATAATCTGAGTGAACTTCATGAAAACATGTTTCACAACAATGGCCAGCTTCTACAACTGTAAGTGTTGTTCTTTCTATTTCAGTCGTTTAGCTTGTTTTTGTTTGTTTGTTTGTTAGTTGTTTGTTTTTTTTTGGGGGGGGGGGGGGAGGGGGTTGGGACGAGGGGGGGGGGGTGTTTTCTATGTGTTTATAACAGTGTTTCTTTGTGGTTTTAGTTGTTGGTGTTGTTCTGGTTGTAGTGTTTGTAATGGTTTTTTTGTTGTTGTTATTGTAGTTGTAGTGTTTGTAATGGTTTTGGTTGTTGTTGTTGTAGTGTTTGTAATGGTTTTGGTTGTTGTTGTGGTGGTTTTAATTGTTTGGGTTGTTATAGAGTAAACTGTAATGGTTTGAGTTGTTACAGTAGTGTTTGTAATGGTTTGAGTTGTTACAGTAGTGTTTGTAATGGTTTGACTTGTAACAGTAGTGTTGTAATGGTTTGAGTTGTTACAGTAGTGTTTGTAATAGTTTGAGTTGTTACAGTAGTGTTTGTAATGGTTTCAGTTGTTACAGTAGTGTTTGTAATAGTTTGAGTTGTTACAGTAGTGTTTGTAATGGTTTGAGTTGTTACAGTAGTGTTTTTAATGGTTTGAGTTGTTACAGTAGTGTTTGTAATGGTTTCAGTTGTTACAGTAGTGTTTGTAATAGTTTGAGTTGTTGTAGTAGTGTTTGTAATGGTTTGAGTTGTTACAGTAGTGTTTTTAATGGTTTGAGTTTTTACAGCAGTGTTTGTAATGGTTTGAGTTGTTACAGTAGTGTTTTTTAATAGTTTGAGCTGTTACAGTAGTGTTTGTAATGGTTTGAGTTGTTACAGTAGTGTTTGTAATGGTTTGAGTTTTTACAGTAGTGTTTGTAGTAGTTTGAGTTGTTACAGTAGTGTTTGTAATGGGATTAGTTGTTACAGTAGTGTTTGTAATGGTTTTGAGTTTTTACAGTAGTCTTTGTAATAGTTTGAGTTGTTACAGTAGTGTTTGTAATGGGATGAGTTGTTGTAACGATGTCTGTGGTTGTTTAGGTAATTGAATATTGTAGTCGTGTGTGTGATAGTGTGTAGCTATTTTTGCAGTTATTTTGCACTGTTTTTGTAGCTGTGTTTGTAAGTTAGATTGAACTATTTGTGTAGCTGTGTTTATCGTTACGTTGGACTGTGTGTTGCCGTGTTTTTAGTTAGATTGAATTGCATGTAGCTGTGTTTGTAGTTAGATTGGATTGTGTGTGTTGCTTATCTGTTAGTTACTTTGACCGGTTTGTTCAGCTGTAATTGTACTTACTTCGACCTGTTTCGCAGCTGTGCTTGTGGTTATTTCGGTCTGACTGTGTAGTTTTGTTTCTAGTTCATTTGGACAATTTGTGTAGTTGACGAGATCGCAAACGTGGGATTGAAAAATAGACAAACAGCAATAAGAACAGGCATATGTTGATTAGAAATGTCTCATATGGCACGGGTAATTCAACTTGAATGTGAAAGATGTCGGATAGTGGCCACAATCACTGGTAAGACAATTATTTTTGTTCACTAACAAAATATTTCATTCAAATAATACAAAATAAAGTGAAATAATAGCTCTGTAGAATTTCTCTTCTGGTCTCCGTGTGCCCAAACGTGCCTCGCTACAAAAAAAGGGAGACAAGTTTATGGGTTCGACCAGCTGAACACCCAACTGTGTAGCCTAGAGGTCAAGCTTATTGCTTGCCTTTAATTGCTTGTCTTGATTTCTTTTATTGTCATGAATAAATTCCGCTGCCGTTCGTGTGGTTCTCTGTTGTAGCCTGTCTTGTTTACAACAATTGGTCGTGGCGTTTACTGATGTTTACAATCTTTATAAAGAGTCTAGCTTGAAGGTATAGTTTGGAGTTTAGATTATAGTTTGAGGCATAGTTTGATTTGAAAGATAAGGTCAATTATTGAAGATAAACAGGAGAGTGTGACAAGATAAAGGCATAACATGTAACCATTTAAAATGAATGGTTAAACAGGTATCTAGAAAACAATAGCATCTCCAGACTTGACAAGGGAGCACTTACAGGACTCGGTCAACTGATGGCACTGTGAGTATTTTCTTTCTCTTTCTCTCTCTCTCTCTTTCTCTTTTTATTGCTCTCTCTCCATCTCTCTCATTCTCTCTCTCTCTCTCTCTCTCTCTCTCTCTCTCCTACGTTTCTGTTTTTATTTTTACGAGTTCCTATGCCTGTCATTTCGTTTCTATATAATTAAATGTTTTCATTGGTTCATCTTCCTTTCTATCTTTCTCTTTCTTTCCTTCCTTTTCTTTCTCTCTCTTTGTTTCTCTCGTTCTTTCTCTCTCTCTCTCTCTCTCTCTCTCTCTCTCTCTCGTTCTCTCCTATTTTTTCTGTCGCTTTTTAAATTCAGTTCCTCTGTCTGCCTTTTCGTTTCTATGTCATTAAATTATTTCATTGGTTTGTCTTCCTCTATTTCTTTCTCTCTATCTCTCTCTCTCTCTCTCTTTCTCTCTCTCTTCTTTCTCTGATACATTCTCTTCAATCACTCACTCATACTCTATCACACACTTACTCATACATTCATACACGCCCTCACTTACTCGCCCACTCTTTCTCTCTCTCGCTCTCTCTTTCTCTTTCTGTCATAAATACACACACACATACACATAAACACACACACAGACACCCTCAACTCACATACACACACACACACACATAACCTTAACTCACGCACGCACACACATTTGAAACCAAATTTTAAGAAAAATGGCTAAACTGATGGGCAACAAAGTGAACTGGACACACCATGTTTAGAGAAATCATCTACAATGACAGAACTAACGGAACCAGGAAATGTCAACGCTGGGAACAGGAAATTGTAACACAACAAACTCCAGAACACATCAGACGCAATCAAGTACTCAAACAAGTATGGCCATGGACGTGTCTTCGTCTTCTTCTTCTTCTTCTTCATACTCTGTCAAACGCCAAGCTGTATTTGTTCGAAGAAAGCAGCTGTCATCCTGAGGCTGTCGACACTGCCATAGAGCTTGTCTAGTGTGGGCACTGGTGATGGCCACATGTGCTTTCTCTGGTCCTCGTATGTTGGGCAGTTTTGCAGCACATGTTCAGCGGTCATTTTCGTTGTACCACAGGAGCATTCGTCAGTACCACCTATCTTCAGTTTATTGAATAGATGGTACCTCAGTCTGTTCTGGCCTGTGCGGAGTCTGAAGACCACGACCTTTTCTCTTCTGTTCAACTGGTAATAGGCATAATTTTTTGTTTAGCCATTATGTTCTGTTTCCCATTTGGCCATGTATCTGGCCCCAATAAGCCTTTATGGACTCTTCGTAGGTCACATTAGAATTTGGTTGTGGTAACCTTGCACCTTCATTTTCTAGTCTGTCTGCCTCCTCGTTGCCTTAGATGTTACAGTGGAATGGAACCCACTGTACCACTACTCTTTTTGGTGCGGACTGCTGGCATAGTTGACAGAGTACTGCTCTTAAATCATTAAGTTCTGTATTTTTCTGACTTTTTAGTGCTCTGACCACGGACAGGGCATCTGTAAACAGGACTATCTGGCTTTCGTTGCTTTCGCCTGTCAGCATTGCTTCTATTGCAGCCTTCAGTGCCTTTGCCTCCGCTCTGAAATTGCTTGAGAATTTTCAGGCTGCCACTGACAGTGTTATTTTTATACCGTTTGTTAGGCTCAGGAATACCCCTCCCCATCCATTCTGTGTTGTGTTTGTTACAGAACCGTCGGTGTATGCATGATTCCAGTCCATGCTTGGGTAGTTTTTCGCTATGTACCTCAGAGTTATGTCTCTTCTTTCTTTTTCGGTCTGGCTGTTCTTGTTTCCAATACCTGGTATATTTTCTACCAATTCCGGAATGATATGCTGCCAAGGACGTGTCTGAGCTCTCTAACTGTGTTCATCCATGCAAGACACGCAACACATGCTGATGGTAGGACAATACATGATTGACAAAACAACACATGCTGAAGGTAGGACAACACAAGCTCACAACCAAACATCACAACATTCCCTCACCCCCTCCCCAACTGAATATCCCAACATTGTCTCACAACCAAACATCCCTCCTCCCCAACTGAATATCCCAACATTGTCTCACAACCAAACATCCCTCCTCCCCAACTGAATGTCCCAACATTGTCTCACAACCAAACATAAACAACATTGAACAACTTAACCTCCAGATACCCAATAATGGATGTCATTTCGCTAGCTCCCCCGAGAGTTTGTCTGACAACACTCTAATCTTTGACAGGGATTTGTCCAACAATGGCTTGGCTGATGAGCTGTTTCGTCATGTCGGCTTCTTTGCCGCCTGCTCCCAGCTTCGCACACTGTAAGTACTTCCAACACATTACATATTCCATTCCGTCATCTGCTTACTTTCTTAGCCTGTTCCTCTACTACTGTCTTGCCTGTTCCTCTACTACTGTCTTGCCTGTTCCTCTACTACTGTCTTAGCCTGTTCCTCTACTACTGTCTTAGCCTGTTCCTCTACTACTGTCTTAGCCTGTTCCTCTACTACTGCCTTAGTCTGTTCCTCTACTACTGCCTTAGCCTGTTCCTCTACTACTGCATTAGCCTGTTTCTCTACTACTGTCTTACCCAGTTCCTCTCCTACTGCATTACCCTATTCCTCTACTACTGCTTTACCCTGTTCCTCTACTATTTTACCCTGTTCCTCTACAACAGCTTTACCCTGTTCCTCTACTGTCTTACCCTGTTCCTCTCCTGTCGTACCCTGCTCCTCTACTACTGTCTTAGTCTGTTCCTCTACTACTGTCTTAACCTGTTCCTCTACAGCCTTACCCTGTTCCTCTACTACTGTCTTAGCCTGTTCCTCTACAGCCTTACCCTGTTCCTCTACTACTGTCTTAGCCTGTTCCTCTACTACTGCCTTACCCTGTTCCTCTACTACTGTCTTAGTCTGTTCCTCTACTACTGTCTTAGTCTGTTCCTCTACTACTGCCTTACCCTGTTCCTCTACTACTGTCTTAGCCTGTTCCTCTACTACTGTCTTAGCCTGTTCCTATACAGCCTTACCCTGTTCCTCTACTACTGTCTTAGCCTGTTCCTCTACTACTGCCTTACCCTGTTCATCTACTACTGTCTTAGCCTGTTCCTCTACTACTGTCCTAGCCTGTTCCTCTACTACTGCCTTACCCTGTTCCTCTACTACTGCCTTACCCTGTTCCTCTACTACTGTCTTAGCCTGTTCCTCTACTACTGTCTTAGCCTGTTCCTATACAGCCTTACCCTGTTCCTCTACTACTGTCTTAGCCTGTTCCTCTACTACTGCCTTACCCTGTTCATCTACTACTGTCTTAGCCTGTTCCTCTACTACTGTCCTAGCCTGTTCCTCTACTACTGCCTTACCCTGTTCCTCTACTACTGCCTTACCCTGTTCCTCTACTACTGTCTTAGCCTGTTCCTCTACAGCCTTACCCTGTTCCTCTACTACTGTGCTACCTGTGTTAACAACAACATAATGTGGATACAAACATTGACAGATAACCACCACTGTCATAGAAGACCTCAAAACAGGCTTGGACATGGGACTAGCAACCTCGGCATGTCAAACCATTACTACATGCGAGTACTTGTTTTCTGTAAGGTGTTTATTTGCGGTAGCATCCCTATACTCCACCGGAGCTATAAAACAGACGAATGGTTATCACGTATACTCCTGTAGCTAGCTGTATATTACAAAATGTTTCAGTAGACACAGAGATTCTAATCGTAACCCCAGTAGTATTCACAAGAGTCCCCGAGACACAGTGATCAGAGAAACTATCAAACAGGAAGCTAATCTACATATTATTATTATAATTCCATTATCTTGTTCCCATCTTTTTGTAATGAAACATCACCACCAGCATAATAATTTCCATGTTTTTGTCAACAGTAAAGGAAAAATAAAAGTTAGTTTCGATGTTGAATAAACCAGACATAATCATATCTCGATGTCCATCTTTTCATCCACTCCAAGATCGTCAATATTCTCCTCACATGAATTCCTTTCAGACTGCTCAAAAATGGTCAGATTTCGAAGATTAGCAGACAGACGTTTCTAGGACTTGAGAAACTTCAGCTATTGTGAGTTTGTTGGTGTATCTTTCGTTGGCATTGTGAGTTTGTTGGTGTATCTTTTGTTGGGATTGTGAGTTTGTTGCTGTATTTTTTGTTGGCATTGTGAGTTTGTTGGTGTATCTTTTGCTGGCATTGTGAGTTTGTTGGTGTATCTTTTGCTGGCATTGCGAGTTTGTTGGTGTATCTTTTGCTGGCATTGTGAGTTTGTTTGTGTATCTTTTGCTGGCATTGTGAGTTTGTTGGTGTATCTTTTGTTGGGATTGTGAGTTTGTTGCTGTATTTTTTGTTGGCATTGTGAGTTTGTTGCTGTATTTTTTGTTGGCATTGTGATTTTGTTGGTGTATCTTTTGTTGGCATTGTGAGTTTGTTGGTGTATCTTTTGTTGGCATTGTGAGTTTGTTGGTGTATCTTTTGTTGGCATTGTGAGTTTGTTGGTGTATCTTTTGTTGGCATTGTGAGTTTGTTGGTGTATCTTTTGTTGGCATTGTGAGTTTGTTGGTGTATCTTTTGTTGGCATTGTGAGTTTGTTGGTGTATCTTTTGTTGGCATTGTGAGTTTGTTGGTGTATCTTTTGTTGGCATTGTGAGTTTGTTGGTGTATCTTTTGTTGGCATTGTGAGTTTGTTGGTGTATCTTTTGTTGGCATTGTGAGTTTGTTGGTGTATCTTTTGTTGGCATTGTGAGTTTGTTGGTGTATCTTTTGTTGGCATTGTGAGTTTGTTGGTGTATCTTTTGTTGGGATTGTGAGTTTGTTGCTGTATTTTTTGTTGGCATTGTGATTTTGTTGGTGTATCTTTTGTTAGCATTGTGAGTTTGTTGGTGTATCTTTTGTTGGGATTGTGAGTTTGTTGGTGTATCTTTTGTTGGCATTGTGAGTTTGTTGCTGTATTTTTTGTTGGCATTGTGAGTTTGTTGGTGTATCTTTTGTTGGCATTATTCTGCTCTAATCATGTATGGATGAAGGCTGTGATGTTTGTGTTATCTTGTTTGTATCATGTATGGATGAAGACTGTGATGTTTGTGTTATCTTGTTTGTATCATGTATGGATGAATGATATAGCGTTTGTGTTATATTGTTTGTATTATCTTGTTTGAATCATGTATGCATGGTCTATGTTTTATCATATTTTGTTTGTATCGTGTATTCATGGTCTATTTTTGTTGATAATATTGTGTTTGTAGCATGTATCGAATGGTGATCTTATTGTTGCTGGTATTCTGCTGACATCAAGTAAACATAGCAAAAGAAACGATCTCAAATATTAGTATTTATGCACTAATAACAAAGAAAATGGCAGAAAAAAGGGAAGTAATTGTCACTCAGGAATCGATTCTCGTCCCTCCAGGGAACAATCATATATTTAATAAGAGAGAACTACAAGAGAAGTGGCACAGGAAGTGGTACGAAACTCTATGCATGACAATGTAACATGAGGCAATTTGATCGTTAAACGTGGTGAGACTGTCGAGCAAACCGTTGAGTATTTGAACCTTTTGGTGTTCTGAAGTGGAGAACGTAGTTGGAAATGTCAGTGATCTGACTGATCAAGTAATACCATTATCGCTGTTGGTATAATCAGCAGCACACTGTAAGGAGCAGAGAAACAACTGATGAAGACCTGTCTCTATTTAAGAATGGCATTTGGCTAGCAATAACAGACTTGTTCAGCAGTTATGGGATAACAACAACAACAACAGCGTTATCGCCATATCACAAATGTCAATCCTGCTAAAAATTTGAAATGTCGGGAAACTGTTTAGTCTTCGACTTTTTCGTTCTCCCTCAAATGACCGGATCTATTTTCTTCATTAAATGGATGACCTGGCTCAGACCTCTCTCGTCACCATCCAGTACATGTCTCAAATAATCAGAGCTATTTACATTTTAAACTCCCGGTTTTTCCCAGGCCTCTCTCGTCACCATCCAGTTGTGACAGAGGTATAAATCCCAAGCGGGCTTTAATAAAAGTGACCAAGTTATTTTGGATCTCTAGGGAACTCAAGAAGGGGATCCCTCTAAAACATATTTGAACAATACTCAAACGAATAACTTTAGAACCTTGATGGCAAACCGTAATTGTTTTGTGTCCGGAATCGAGGATACGGGTTAAGGGAAGATAATCGGAACATCACAAGAAACGTATTTCAGTCCCCTTGCCCAAGGCCATTCAGACCGGAGCAGACATCACCTAACTTGTGATGGCCAAACTATTTCCATCAATGGTCAGTAAGGGGTTATTAGACAGTCATCTAGACGACACTTTAGCACCCTACACAGAGGTTATCAATTTATCGAATTGCTAAACTTGTGTGTGTCCCAAGTTGAGGCACAATGAGGTCAAGGACAGGTCAAAGGTTAGTTGAAAGGCTGACCTAATGCAATTATTTACCAGAATCGTCGAAATATTGTTGTCCCCTAGAAGGGTTGTTATCGGGATGGATAGTTTGTGGGATAGATCACAGGTCGAGTGGTCGCCATACGTTTTATCACGTGATTGGAACCTTGGCCACCACGTACAACTAGTGACAGGAATTCGAATTTTAATTAGATATCTGCGTCTAAGCATCCAGTCCCTTGACTTTAAAACCAGATCCGCAGCTGACTGAGACTTTACATCGATTTGTCTCGATCGGATATTCACTGACTGACTGACATATACTGAACTGACCTACTGACATATACAGCACTGACTGACTGACATCTACTGCACTGACATCTACTGCACTGACTGACATATACTGCACTGACTGACTGACATATACTGAACTGACCTACTGACATTTAGAACACTGACTGACTGACATATACTGAACTGACCTACTGACATATACAGCACTGACTGATTGACATATACAGCACTGACTGACTGACATATACCGCACTGACTGACTGACATCTACTGCACTGACCTACTGACATATACTGCACTGACTGACATATACTGCTCTGACCGACTGACATTTACTGCACTGACCGACTGACATATACTGCACTGACCGACTGACATATACTGCACTGACCGACTGACATCTACTGCACTGACCTACTGACATATACTGCACTGATCGACTGACATCTACTGCACTGACCTACTGACATATACTGCACTGACTGACATATACTGCTCTGACCGACTGACATTTATTGCACTGACCGACTGACATATACTGCACTGACCTACTGACATATACTGCAATGACTGACATATACTGCACTGACCGACTGACATATACTGCACTGACCGACTGACATATACTGCACTGACCGACTTACATATACTGCACTGATTGCACATACATACCAGATATATAGATATATCTTTGCGTTCGCCTTTTTTGTCTATTTCCCAAGGCGGTGTGCGTTGCACTATGTTTTTACTTTGCCTTTCGACCCAGTGCATCCGACTTCGGCATGCATGTTATGTAAGGCTGCTTCCTCCTGCATTTTCCTCGGTACGAACCCAGCACCTTCGAGTAGTGAGTCGTGTGACTTTAACCACTAGCCCACGCCGTCCCACAGACCAGATATACATCCCATGAAAGCATATTGTAAGTGTGAGACAAGTTTTGGGTGCAATAAAACGAATTGTGTGTGAAAAACACAGGTTCAGTAGTGAACAGAGACATTGTCAGACAGTCAATGTTCAATAGACATTGTCAAAGATTCAATGTTCGATAGACATTGTCAGAGAGTCGTACATTGAAACAGCTCATTGTCACAAATGTCTCCAGAGGAGATCAGAGAAACACGATGTCACAAATGTCTCCAGAGGAGATCAGAGAAACACGTTGTCACAGATGTCAATTGACTAGTGTTAACTGATACGGCTTACAACCAGAAGGTGCTGAGTTCGATCCCCATCACAGCACCGGCCGTTACCCCGGGGAAGCAAACCCTTACATAAAATGCAAGCTGAAGTCGGAAGCACTGGGCCGACCGTCGCAAAATAAAAACAACAGTGCAACGCACACCGCCTTGGGGATTAGAGAAATAAGGCGACCACAAATTAAAAAATAAATTAAAACAAAAAAATGCCTTTATTTTAGATATCGCTCGGGGATTAGAGAACGTCGTTGTCTGTAAGCCATTGTTACAGAGTTTGTTGATCCACAGACATAACCTTCGGATCGGGAAGCTCTGTTCCATAGAAGATCTTGAAACAGAAGAAGACGACAGTACATGAACTCCAGAAACCACAGACGATACTAGAGCTACGAATCAAGAACTGAACTCTTTTAGATTGTTAAAGTTGTGTTAGAGTTAACGATTAGACTAGTTAGACCGATGGAGATAACCTGGATAATATATAAATAGCGGGGAATCCCTCTGTGCTTCATACACGAATCCCTAATCGTTACGACTACGGAATGATAGTGTACGACTAGCATTCAATATATAGATGGTCAATTGTTGTGGTAGAACACTCAATATATTTCTTTATGTCCTATGTAATAAACATCCCTTTGTGTTAAAGACTGAGAATCCTGCGAGATCGAGTCGTTGAATGAAACGGGAAATATGTGTATGTAAGGAAGTAATCTCTCAAATAGCCACATGGCTTGCCTTTATAAACTTGACGGCTTTCTTGTGTAGTTTTAACTAGATATCACACAGTTTATCCTTCAAATAACTACACTAATTTCCTTCATAAACTTGACGGCTTTCTTGTGTAGATTTATCTAGATATCACACATTTTATCCTTCAAATAACCACACTAATTTCCTTCATAAACTTGACGGCTTTCTTGTGTAGATTTATCTAGATATCACACATTTTATCCTTCAAATAACCACACTAATTTCCTTCATAAACTTGACGGCTTTCTTGTGTAGATTTATCTAGATATCACACAGTTTATCCTTCAAATAACCACACTAATTTCCTTCATAAACTTGACGGCTTTCTTGCGTAGATTTATCTAGATATCACACAGTTTATCCTTCAAATAACCACACTAATTTCCTTCATAAACTTGACGGCTTTCTTGTGTAGATTTATCTAGATATCACACAGTTTATCCTTCAAATAACCACACTAATTTCCTTCATAAACTTGACGGCTTTCTTGTGTAGATTTATCTAGATATCACACAGTTTATCCTTCAAATAACCACACTAATTTCCTTCACAAACTTGGCGGTCTTTCTCCGACTTCCATCACACCGTTTGTCCCTCCAATAACTGTTGTCTATATCCCTCATACAACTAGCAGTTTGTTTCATGATTCTGTGATCGCCATACAGTGTATCCATTAATTGTGTCGGTTAGGGCTGTAGACTGCGCCACGTGTACCACGGTCTAGTTGCCGATTTTAAAAATGTTGAATGGATCATGTTTCAGTACTTAATCTCCAGTTAGCTATCTGAATAATACTGTCACACGATCCCCTCTGGGGAAGGAGTACTTTACTTCTGCCTTATCTCTGGGCAAGAAATGTCTGTGCAAGGAGCTAGTTAATTAATGGGCTTTGAGAGACCTTTATTATTAATAAACACATCCAGTTCAGTACACAGTTAGTCATAAAAATGAGAACGCTCTGCCATTTGTGTTGACGTCATAATTATCCTCAATAGATATAAATCATATTACAATGTTAAGAGTGTGAGTATATGTATCTAAATGTGTGTGTGTGTATGTTTGGATTTATAGATGCGTGGATGTGTATATGAATGTATGTGTGTATATTTTGGTCTCTGTGGTCAAGGGCTAAGGCACTCACCTCTCAAAGCGATGAGCGGAAACAGTGGTGATAGAGTCTCGCTAGTTTCAATTCATGGACAAGGGAGGTGGGACCAGAGTATATGCATCCCGAGTTATCTCCAGTAATCTTGAGTTATGTCTTGTTACTGGTCCAATGTAGCTCGGGACGAAAGAGTGGGGTTGATATCCAGCGCAGTTTCTTTCTGTCTATAATGCAAATACAGCACAAGTTACATCATGAAGACAAAACCGTCTGTTGATGTCGTCACCATCGCTATCGATGAACAACTAACTAACTAACTAACGTATGTGTGTGTATGTGTATGTATGTGTGTGTATGTGTGTGTATGTGTGTATATGTGTGTATGTATGTGTGTGTATGTGTGTGTATGTGTGTATGTATGTTTATGTATGTGTGTATGTATGTGTGTATGTATGTTTATGTATGTGTATGTATGTGTGTATGTATGTGTGTGTATGTGTGTATATGTGTGTATGTATGTGTGTGTATGTGTGTGTATGTGTGTATGTATGTTTATGTATGTGTGTATGTATGTGTGTATGTATGTTTATGTATGTGTATGTATGTGTATGTATGTGTGTATGTATGTGTATGTATGTGTATATACGTACGAGGGGGCTTAAAAAAACTTAAATATGTTTTTTGGGTAAATGGTCTCAGAAAAAGTGAAACACAAACTCTATCGTTTTTCCACGTGAGTTGGATACAAGTCCTACAGCGCCTATAAAGTTGATGGATTCTTGTAGAAAACAAAATTACCCTGGTCGCGTGTGTAACCACTAGCTGGGCGTCTTAATAAGACCTAAAAGTATGTCCTCCCAACGCCTCTTTTAGTCGTCCAAAGACGTGGAAATCACTTGGGGCTACATCTGGTGTGTACGGCGGATGTGGTAGATACTGAAAGTGGACGTCCTCAATGATTGTAGCACTTGCACAGGCGGCAAGGGATCGAGTATTATGATGTTGCAAAAGGAAACCTTTACTCAGAAGTCTACGTCGTTTTGGATTTGATTACGGGTCGATTCCTGAAAAGATTTGTATACGTGACACTTTTGACAGGCTTCCTCCTAGGCATGTAGTGCTCTAGAATAACGCCTCATTCATCTCAAAAAGGAAGTCAACGTAACCTACCCGACAGAGGGGGTATGGCGCCACTCCTTGCTCCCTCTCTTCGTTTCAGGCTCAAGGTAGTGAGCCAAGGTTTCATCTCCAGCAACAATTCTTGCTAGGAAACCATCACCGCCTGCTTCAAAGCGCCGCTAAAGTTCCTGTCAGGCTTCGACACGTTGTTGTTTCAATTCTGGAGTAAGCTGTCGGGGCACCCAACTCGTAGACATTTTGTGGTACTGTAGCACATCATGGGTGATGTGGTGTGCTGAACCTTGACTGATGTCCAGATGTGTTATTCTGAACCTTGACTGATGTCCAGATGTGTTATTCTGAACCTTGACTGATGTCCAGATGTGTTGTGCTGAACCTTGACGGATGTCCAGATGTGTTACTCTGAACCTTGACTGATGTCCAGATGTGTTGTGCTGAACCTTGACGGATGTCCAGATATGTTATGCTGAACCTTGACTGATGTCCAGATGTGTTGTGCTGAACCTTGACTGATGTCCAGATGTGTTATTCTGAGCCTTGACTGATGTCCAGATGTGTTATTCTGAGCCTTGACTGATGTCCAGATGTGGTGTGCTGAACCTTGACTGATGTCCAGATGTGGTGTGCTGAACCTTGACTGATGTCCAGGTGTGGTGTGCTGAACCTTGACTGATGTCCAGGTGTGGTGTGCTGAACCTTGACTGATGTCCAGGTGTGGTGTGCTGAACCTTGACTGATGTCCAGATGTGGTGGGTTGAGCCTTGACTGATGTCCAGATGTGGTGTGCTGAACCTTGACTGATGTCCAGATGTGTTGTGCTGAACCTTGACTGATGTCTAGATGTGTTATTCTGAGCCTTGACTGATGTCCAGATGTGTTATTCTGAGCCTTGACTGATGTCCAGATGTGGTGTGCTGAACCTTGACTGATATCCAGATGTGGTGGGTTGAGCCTTGACTGATGTCCAGATGTTTATTCTGAGCCTTGACTGATGTCCAGATGTGTTATTCTGAGCCTTGACTGATGTCCAGATGTGTTGTGCTGAACCTTGACTGATGTCTAGATGTGTTATTCTGAGCCTTGACTGATGTCCAGATGTGTTATTCTGAGCCTTGACTTATGTCCAGATGTGGTGTGCTGAACCTTGACTGATGTCCAGGTGTGGTGTGCTGAACCTTGACTGATGTCCAGGTGTGGTGTGCTGAACCTTGACTGATGTCCAGATGTGGTGTGCTGAACCTTGACTGATGTCCAGATGTGGTGTGCTGAACCTTGACTGATGTCCAGGTGTGGTGTGCTGAACCTTGACTGATGTCCAGATGTGGTGGGTTGAACCTTGACTGATGTCCAGATGTGTTATTCTGAACCTTGCCTGTGTCCAGATGTGGTGTGCTGAACCTTGACTGATGTCCAGGTGTGGTGTGCTGAACCTTGACTGATGTCCAGGTGTGGTGTGCTGAACCTTGACTTATGTCCAGATGTGGTGGGTTGAACCTTGACTGATGTCCAGATGTGTTATTCTGAACCTTGACTGATGTCCAGATGTGGTGGGTTGAACCTTGACTGATGTCCAGATGTGTTATTCTGAACCTTGCCTGTGTCCAGATGTGGTGTGCTGAACCTTGACTGATGTCCAGGTGTGGTGTGCTGAACCTTGACTGATGTCCAGGTGTGGTGGGTTGAACCTTGACCGATGTCCAGATGTGTTATTCTGAACCTTGATTGATGTCCAGATGTGGTGGGTTGAACCTTGACTGATGTCCAGGTGTGGTGTGCTGAACCTTGACTGATGTCCAGGTGTGGTGGGTTGAACCTTGACTGATGTCCAGATGTGTTATTCTGAACCTTGACTGATGTCCAGATGTGGTGGGTTGAACCTTGACTGATGTCCAGGTGTGGTGTGCTGAACCTTGACTGATGTCCAGGTGTGGTGGGTTGAACCTTGACTGATGTCCAGATGTGTTATTCTGAACCTTGACTGATGTCCAGATGTGGTGGGTTGAACCTTGCCTGTGTCCAGATGTGCAGCAATTTCATTCAGTCAGTCTGCGAATTTTCCTTTACGAGGCGGCCAACAGCTGCAATCGACTCTGGGGTCACTACTCAGTGTGTCTGACCGTTCTTGACCTACATTTATCGATGAATTTCTAAAGGTTTGACCTCATCGCTGCTCAAACAACGATAACAGAACGCAGCCCCTCTTTGATGTCAGTAGTGGAGTGGCCATCTTTTAACTTGAATTATGACGTACAATTATGAGTAGCGCGTGATAGAATGGTTTCGAGGCCTGCCTGTTGACAAGGAGGGCAGCGGTTTGAATCCCCGGTATGGCATATGTTGCATTTCTGTTAGGGGTGAAATAAACAAACATAGTCAGCACACGACGTGGGTACAGCAGTGGCGAAGCGGCCTGTAGTCCTCAGGCTAAAAATAATTGGAAAAATGTCGTATGACAATTTTTTTTTAGCGTTTTTAAAAAAATATTTTAATGACGTACAAAGATATATGGATGGATGGGTGGATTGATTGATTGATTGATTAATGGATAGACGGACAGATAGATAGACGGACAGATAGATAGACGGGCAGACAGATAGTCAGACAGATAGATAGATAGACGGACAGACAGATAGACGGACAGACAGATAGACGGACAGACAGATAGACAGACAGATAGGTAGACGGACGAGAGATAGATAGATGGACAGACAGATAGACGGACAGACAGATAGACAGACAGACAGGCAGATAGGTAGACGGACGAGAGATATATAGATAGATGGACGGACAGACAGACAGGCAGAAAGACATATAGACGGACGGGCCGACAAAGACAGACATATAGACGGACGGACTGAATTCGAGCTAGCGGACTGGCGGGCAGACAGACAAACAGACAGACAGATAGGATTTCGGTGGACAGGCGAGCAGGCAGTCAGCCACAAGTGAGACTTCCAGCAGCGTTGGATCTTGAGTGTTTCTTGAAGTAAATGCTCCGTATATGTGTCCCTATTAACGTAATTACTGAAAGAAATATGTCCCCACGCAAGTCATAAATTGGCACATATACCATTTTAGCTCCTGCTTATTTATATTTGCTGGGTTTTGAGATGTGGTGTTACCAAAAATGAATAAAGTGAGTTGGACACAGGAAATCTGGTGAATGGGATTTAGAGAAAGTGGCAAGGAAAGAAAGCTGCTACGGAAGACACACAAATAACGACTGTCCTAGCTGGGCCACAACCTACGTCAATAGGGCCCAGTGAAGAAAGTCTTGGAAGGTAACACAAGGAAAGACAGGAAAGGGCAGACATACCTTTGTCACACAAGCAGGTACAGACATGGCGGAGAAGACATGCTGAGCTGAAGGCGACCGCAGATGACTGGCAGAAATGGAAAGGCATAATCCTGAACTTGCAAACCAATCCCATGGCTGTATGACATGATGATGTGGTCGGGGGTCAAATTCCAGTCCCATGACTGAATGACTTGATCATGATGTGATCGGGGATCCGAAACCAGTCCCAGGACTGAATGACTTGATGATAATGATGCCCATGACATTGCAGTTATCAGTGAAACACCCAATCAATTTCATGGAATCTCATACTCCCCTCATCTCAGTAGCAACATCATCACAGCAGGTTTAGTGGCTACAGTCAAAAATGACAAGACTATTATCCTTGCCACAGTTGGCTTCCTCCGACACATGAACCAACATTATTTAATATTCGTTTTGCCTCGCTCTTGGCTCTTGACCCTGCTCGCTCCAATCATCGTTTTCCCTCGCTCTTGGCTCTTGACCCTGCTCGCTCCAATCATCGTTTTCCCTCGCTCTTGGCTCTTGACCCTGCTCGCTCCAATCATCGTTTTCCCTCGCTCTTGGCTCTTGACCCTGCTCGCTCCAATCATCGTTTTCCCTCGCTCTTGGCTCTTGACCCTGCTCGCTCCAATCATCGTTTTCCCTCGCTCTTGACCCTGCTCGCTCCAATCATCGTTTTAGCTCGCTCTTGGCCCTGCTCGCTCAAATCATCGTTTTAGCTCGCTCTTGGCCCTGCTCGCTCAAATCATCGTTTTCCCTCGCTCTTGACCCTGCTCGCTCCAATCATCGTTTTCCCTCGCTCTTGACCCTGCTCGCTCCAATCATCGTTTTCCCTCGCTCTTGACCCTGCTCGCTCCAATCATCGTTTTCCCTCGCTCTTGACCCTGCTCGCTCCAATCATCGTTTTCCCTCGCTCTTGGCCCTGCTCGCTCCAATCATCGTTTTCCCTCGCTCTTGGCTCTTGACCCTGCTCGCTCCAATCATCGTTTTCCCTCGCTCTTGGCTCTTGACCCTGCTCGCTCCAATCATCGTTTTCCCTCGCTCTTGGCTCTTGACCCTGCTCGCTCCAATCATCGTTTTCCCTCGCTCTTGGCTCTTGACCCTGCTCGCTCCAATCATCGTTTTCCCTCGCTCTCGACCCTGCTCGCTCCAATCATCGTTTTCCCTCGCTCTTGGCCCTGCTCGCTCCAATCATCGTTTTAGCTCGCTCTTGGCCCTGCTCGCTCAAATCATTAACAACAATGCTGATTCACAGGGTTGATGAAGGATGGAGCTCGGAGCTCCATCATGATGTTAGTTAATCTCATGTCCTTTGCATTTGAAATAACATTATCTGGCAACATTCGTAAAACCAAATTAGTAAAACGGTCACCAGTGAAAGCTGACAAATTATTCTGTACAACAAATCAACAGAATGATACCTCACTTTATGTAATATCAACCAATACTGATGGTCCATCTTGTTTATGAAAATGTGAATTCATGAGATTGAAGCCTTCTGTTGGGGTTAAACAGTCTTTGTATGCAGCTATTATAAAAGTGCGTGCAAAGTCATACAGGCGCAATACAGATACGTTGTGTTTTCAACAAGGCAAACAAAGAGCATATTCACCACCTTCTGAAGACGCTGAAATAAGCCTGATTTTGTTTTATTTTTTCTCATCCTCGTCTGGGGTGTCCAATGTGTTATCTTTCTTTTGCTAGAGGAAGTCCCTTAGATGAGATTGTGCCGGTTAGTCTAGCCCCTTACCACGCGTCGGCTGGTATCGGGATTGCAGCAGTTATTGGCCAAGCATAGTCTGCATCGAGTTATCTTCCCGCGCACAAGCTTTCTTTCGGTGGTAGCCTTTACATATTAAATTTTATTTTATAGTAACAGATTTGTCACGAAGGCAATTTGAACAGCTTTACCTCCATCGCTATAACTATGACAACAGTGCGCAGAGCCACGTGATACCTTTGGGAAAATAATTTATAATGAAGTGACTATATGGACATGCGCCCCCTACCGTGATGCATGCGCACAGCTGACAGTAAAATGGCGGCCTGCAAGGAAATACTGTTGAAAATACCGTGCTGTGATTGAATTAATGACCGAGGAAGGTTGCGCTCTCGTCCACGTTCATCGAAGAATGACTGCGGTCTATGGTGACCCCTGTGGGCATGTCAATACTGTCAGGAGGGGAACATGAGCTACCAAAAGCGTCAATCCAGTCACGACCAACCAGCACGGCAGCAAGGCACACATTGGTTGATCGATCACGGCTGTGTATGCACAGCATCGCGTGCACGAACTGATTTGTGCTAATCGCCAAGTCAAGCAGAAACATATCGCCACAATGCTAATGATTTTGATTGAGCGAGTCCTTCACATTAATCATGCCCTGCTTAGGTCTAGGGAAGTGTGTGTGTGTGTCGTGCGTCTGATCAGCAGGCGTAAACAGCTGTGCGTACCTGGTTTCGTCTGAAGACGTCTGATTTGTTTTCTCGACGGAATGCAACAGCTTGTCCGACGTTATCGTTTGTGTGTGGACCTGGATGGTGCCTATGTTGACAAATAGCGACACATCACAATAAACGACATTCCAAGCTTTAAGAAAATCATATAGCTCATGTGTAAATCTTGCACATTCATTAAATTATCTCCTCAAAAGCAAAACTTTTCAAATTGGCCTTGAATTTCCCATTAACATTTACAATGTACGGCGTATCGCTTGAGGAACGCTAAAAACCTGTGTCCAATAGGCGAAACGGTGTCACTGGAGAAGTATTCCGTAAGAGCGAGTGTACGTAATTTGAGGGTGCGTAAGTCTGTATAAGAGCGAGAGTACGTAATTTGAGGGTACGTAAGTCTTGTAGCAGACCCTCTGCTGGCCGCGATCTAACTTAGAACATTCTCACACTCATCCACATCATCATGACCATACTCAGTAAATGACATATCACACAGCAGGTGGCATATTTATTATTTCATACTCATATCATAGAATGAGTAGAGAAATTACAAACACAATATAATTCATATCTTAACTAAACATTCTACTAAAACGGGAATTGTGAGCATTAGCTATTGATGGAATTCCCAACTATCTAAAAAAAACAGTTCTATTGCCTTGCAATTACATCACACACTTCGCCTTAACTGCGTCTTCAACACACCTTATCAAATACTCTTCCTCACTGAAATCCCCTCAGGCGGGCGATCTCGACATAACTCGTTCACAATGTGTCCTTGCTTACAAACACACTTTTACATTATCTATTAATGCGAAACTCACACACCTATTTGAGCGATCCTGTTCTATCACTAAACATTCGTCCAACAGTCTATCAATCGCTCCTCTACCTAAGTCGGTGAGTTAAACATACTATCTACATTCAGTCTCACTCTCCTCCATACAGCCTCTCTCTCTCCCTCACTCTCCATCTCTCCTCCAGCCTCCCCAGCTAAACTTTGTCTCGAGTTATATATCCTCAGGCAAGGCCAGAGCTTGACCAATCGATCTCAGGTATGGTCATCTTCAATCCCAATTGGAACGAAACACTTTGCACACCTGTCACTCATTCTCTCGCAGCAAGCCCCGCTGCCAATTTCGTCTGCCAATCAATCTCCCCCTACCAAAATCGGAAGGCCAGTGGTCAGTTTCTACCTGTCCACATTCCTTAACCCAACTCTGTTCTCCTTTGCTGAGACGGTGAGTGACCTTGACATGCATTCAGGTAGCTTTAAGCTTTAACATGTTCAGGCATCCTAAACTCCCCTTGCTCCGGCGGGAACTGTTACAGTCTGGATAAGAGCTAGTGTACGTAATTTGAGGGTACGTAAGTCTGGATAAGAGCGAGTGTACGTCTGGATATAAGTGTTCATACTAAATTTTATTGTTGTTGCTCCAAAGAGCTTTTGGGCCTCTTTTGTTGAGACACGTCATTAGCAAACACAGACTTTGCCCTTTCAGTTTTGGTTACAGTTATATGTATGTGTCAAATGTTATGTGCATGCATATTCGTATTGTCTTACTGGGGTATGTGTGTACGTATGTATGTCCATGATTTACCTGCACAAATGTATATGTGTACATATATTATTTGTCCAGTTAATGTTGATATTGTTCTGAACACCTGCAGAGACTTGTCCTGGAATCGTCTTACCCACCTGGCTTCTGGAACGTTCTCTGACCTCACTGCCTTATCGTCTCTGTAAGTACCACTGGCAAATGAATATGTGATTGTTATCGATAAAATATCACTTTTCCTCTGTAACGTTTTAATAAAAATCCATTCTTATTTTGTTTTTCTTCGTTCTCCCTATATCCTGACGCTTACCTGCATATTGGTACAGGCTCGGGTAGCAGGTATGTTTGGAGACATTGCTTCACATATCCAGAAATATGCCCGTATCTGTGTATCTGTATATGTCGATATGCTTGGTATCTCGTCCGTATGTCAGACGAAAGGTGCCCAAAGTAGCGTCTCTACAGCGAGCTGAGAGAGAGGGATGGCGCGAGAGAGGGCGCTCAAAGAAACGGTAAGATAGTCTGAGGGACTCACTAAAAAGTTGCCCTATAGACATCGACACCTGGAAATGTCTTGCGCAAAAACAGATCTGACTGCAGAAAGCAGTCAAACCGGGTGTAGCTACCGGCGAAGACGACCTTGTTGTGAAAGCCCAGAGCAGACGCGAGACCTGGAAATCACGAACAGCGGTAACACCAACAACTTCTACAGACATCGTGTGCCCGTTCTGCAGAAGATGTTTCCTTGCCCACATTGGCCTGTTCAGCCACATGCGCACCCACACCCAACAGGGAAATCTGTGATAAGGATGATGTCGGCGGTTCCCATCGACAACGATGGACAGCTATTATTCTCGGTAGGAATGTGGGTTCAAATGCTTTTCCACTAATGTACGCAACAAAAGCAGCTTGACGCTTCTTCTTCTTCTTCATCGTCTTCATCTTCTTCTTCTTCTGCTTCTTCTTCTTCTTCATCGTCATCTTCTTCTTATTTTTCTTCTGTAATGAAAACCCATGGACACATTGTAATTCCCTTTCTATTCATTTACTGACTTGAACAATCGCTTCTAGAACATCATTTCAATTCAAGAACGTTACTCCTCACTTAATAAGACACGACCTGTTTGATTGGCGGAGCGTAATGTTATCAATTGAAGAGCATTCTTCCTCAAAGGGTGTGTGTGGTGAATGACAAGAAAAAAAAGAAAGTGTTAACAGGATGATAACGTCACACAGGAAGAAGAATTAACATTCTCACACCCCATTACATACTGTTTCTTGAAGACATAGCCAATTTAGTTTCAGAAACTCAAACCCATGAAAGTAAAGTAAAGTAACCCATAGCATTACTGCCGTAAGGGTGTGAGGTATTAGCGATCTCACATTTCAAAGGCTCGGCTATATGAGGTCGGTAGCCATCGCCTCTCCCTCGCCGCTTTTACTTCCCGTACTGAACCGGTACTCATTTAAGGCTGGGTCGACCCGGGAGCCGTTGCGATCTGTAAAAACACTCCGCCTTAACTGGGGAAATGAACCCAGGACTACTCAGATTCGAAGCCAGCGCGCTAACCACTGCGCTACGCAGCTCCATCAAAAGGTTATTAATTTTTGCTAACAGGAACAACGTTGAAGAACGACTCGAATTGTGAATTATTAGAAATACGAAAACGGTATTTGTTGGACCAAACGTTTCTTTCAAGATAGGAGCTGAGGTCTGATATGAGTATTGAGATGTGTGTCGATAGGGAGAGACGTGTTGGTGGTGTGAGGTGTGTTGGTGGTGTGAGGTGTGTGTCGATAGGGAGAGACGTGTTGGTGGTGTGAGGTGTGTTGGTGGTGTGAGGTGTGTGTCGATAGGGAGAGACGTGTTGGTGGTGTGTGCTATGTGTTGGTGGTGTGAGGTGTGTGTTGGTGGTGTGAGGGGTATGTTGGTGGTTTGAGGTGTGTGTTGGTGGTATGAGGTGGGTGTTGGCGGTATGAGGTGGGTGTTGGTGGTGTGAGGTGTGTGTTGGTGGTGTGAGGTGTGTTGGTGGTGTGAGGTGTGTTGGTGGGGTGAGATGTGTGTCGATAGAGAGAGACGTGTTGGTGGTGTGAGGTGTGTTGGTGGTGTGAGGTGTGTGTTGTTGGTGAGAGGTGTGTTGGTGGTGTGAGATGTGTGTCGATAGAGAGAGACGTGTTGGTGGTGTGAGGTGTGTGTCGATAGGGAGAGACGTGTTGGTGGTGTGAGGTGTGTGTCGATAGGGAGAGACGTGTTAGTGGTGTGTGCTATGTGTTGGTGGTGTGAGGTGTATGTTGGTGGTGTGAGGTGTGTGTTGGTGGTTTGAGGTGTATGTTGGTGGTTTGAGGTGTGTGTTGGTGGTATGAGGTGGGTGTTGTTGGTGTGAGGTGTGTGTTGGTGGTGTGAGGTGTGTGATGGGGTGTGAGGTGTATTGTTTGTGTGAGGTGTGTGTTGGTGGTGTGAGGTGTGTGTTGGTGGTGTGAGGTGTGTTGGTGGTGTGAGGTATGTGTTGATAGTGAGGGACGTGTTGTTGGTGTGGTGTGTGTGTTGGTGATGTGAGGTGTGTGTTGATAGTAAGAGACGTGTTGTTGGTGTGGGGTGTGTGTTGGTGGTGTGAGGTGAGTGTTGGTGGTGTGAGGTGAGTGTTTCGAGGGTGAGGTGTGTGTCGATAGGGAGAGACGTGTTAGTGGTGTGTGCTATGTGTTGGTGGTGTGAGGTGTATGTTGGTGGTGTGAGGTGTGTGTTGGTGGTTTGAGGTGTATGTTGGTGGTTTGAGGTGTGTGTTGGTGGTATGAGGTGGGTGTTGTTGGTGTGAGGTGTGTGTTGGTGGTGTGAGGTGTGTGTTGGGGGTGTGAGGTGTATTGTTTGTGTGAGGTGTGTGTTGGTGGTGTGAGGTGTGTGTTGGTGGTGTGAGGTGTGTTGGTGGTGTGAGGTATGTGTTGATAGTGAGGGACGTGTTGTTGGTGTGGTGTGTGTGTTGGTGATGTGAGGTGTGTGTTGATAGTAAGAGACGTGTTGTTGGTGTGGGGTGTGTGTTGGTGGTGTGAGGTGAGTGTTGGTGGTGTGAGGTGAGTGTTTCGAGGGTGAAGTGTGTGACGAGAGTGAAATGTGTGGTTAGAGTGAAGTGTGTAATTAGAGTAAACTGTGTGACTAGAGTGACGTTTTTGAAGAGAGTGACGTGTGTGACAAGGGTGAAGTGTGCGACAAGGATGAAGTGTGTTACGAGAATGACGTGTGTGACGATGGTGAAATATGTGATTATATTGACGTGTGTGACGAGGGTGAAGTGTGTGACGAGAGTGACGTATGTGGCGAGGGGGAAGTGTGTGACGAGAGTGAAGTGTGTGACGGGAGTGAAGTGTGTGACTAGAGGAGTGAAGTGTGTGGGACGAAGGGGAGATGTGTGGAGAAGGCTTGCCATGTGCTTCGAGGAATATCTGATTTCAAATGTGATATCTTCTAATTCAAACAAAACAAACACGAAGATTAATCTCCGTCATTTTCTGTCTTTCATCTTGTTATTGAAGTTCCTAAACCGAGCCTTAATGCCATAAGAAAGGTCGGGCTGGCTAACGTTTCGTCTATTCAATTGAAAATCGAAATATCTAAATAAAGCAGTTTGGCGCCGCTGTCTCACGGATCAAGTTTCAAAAGATAGTCAGCGAGGATAATTATATTGTCCTGTATACAGAGGGTCATCGTGTGGTTATAGTGTCATTATACCCATATAGTTGGTCTTGTGAGTGGCACAGTGGTAGCGCGTTCGTTTCTTGGGAAATGATAACGAGTTAAATTCACATTATCGAAACAGTTCAATCGAGTGATCTGTTTGATCGGTACCTGACAGCGTTAGAGAAAGATACTCAGCGAGAAAGGGAACAGCCTACACGAGATCATAAATAGTTGACGTCTAACACTTCATCTCCGACAGCATCATCTGCTATAGGCATAGCTTTATGCTTTCTTATAATTCGTCTGTGAGTATGTGTGTATGATGTGGGCGTATGTGTGTATATGTCTGTAAAAAGATCCCGTCATGCCATGCGGGGCATAGGAAATATGGTGTTAGACCCATATTATTGTGTAACCCACGGCATTTAGTGGATGATGGGGTCAGTATCACGCCGACCGCCTTTACTTCCAGGACTGAACCGGTACCAATTTAAAGCTGGGTCGACCCTGGATCCTTTGCGGTCTGAAAAAACAATTCCCTGTCAACGGGAGAATTAATTCAGGACCACTCATATGCGAACCCATCGCGCTAACTACTGCGCTTCACGGCTCCCTGAATATGTATATATTATGTACGTGTGTATTTGTGTATATATGTGTGTATGTCTACCTTTATGTGTGTATATGTGTGTGCGCGTGTATGTGTGTATATGTATGTATGTATTTGTTTGTGTGTATATGTGTATTCGTATACATATGTGTGTGTTTGTGCGTACGTGTGTGTGTGTATATTTGTATATGTGAGTGTATGTGTGTACTTCTGTTGATTTATATTTGCTTTTACTAGAACTAATTCAATGTAGTCTATGGAAGAAAGATTCACAAAATAATAAACGATACACATTAATGAAAGAAAGATGCACAAAGCTAAATACGAGATGCATGTATGTATGTGTGTGTGTGTGTGTTGTGTGTGTGTTGTGTGTGTTGTGTGTGTGTTGTGTGTGTGTGTGGGTGTGTGTGGGTGTATGGGTGTGTGTGTGTCTATGTGTGTCTGTGTGTGTCTGTGTGTGTCTGTGTGTCTGTCTGTCTGTATGTATGTATGTAGGTATGTGTGTATGTATGTGTGTATCTGCGTATGTGCGTGTGTGCGTGTGTCTGTGTGTGCGAGGGGGTTGGGTGGGTGGATGTGTGTGTGGGTGGGTGTGTGTGTGTGTGGGTGTGTGTGTGTGTGTGTGTGTGGGTGGGGGTTGGGCGGGTGGGGGTTGGGTGGGTGGATGTGTGTGTGTGTGCGCTCGCATGTGTATGATGTGTGTATGTATGTATGTCTGTATGTTTGTGTGTATGTATGTGTATATATGTGTGTATGTATGTATGTGTGCATGTGTATGTATGTGTATGTATGTGTGTATGTATGTATATGTGTATGTGTATGTATGTATGTGCGTGTGTGTGTGTAATTGTGTGTGTGTGTAATTGTGTGCATGTGTCGCTGTGTGTGTGGGTGTGGGTGCGTATGTGTGTGGGTATGTGGGTCTATGGTGTCGTTGTAGTGAAGAAGTTAAGGCACTAGCCTCTCAGTGATGAACGCAAACGGTGGGCGATCGAATCCCGCAATTTTCAAGCGACCCCTGGTCTCACTGGAGGTAAGACTAGAGGGCCTGCAACCCGAGTTACCTTCAGTCGTCTTGACCAATAGTCTTGCCACTGATCCAAAGTAGCTCGGGACATGAGAGTGAGATTGATGACCAACGCATTCACTTCCTCACTATAATCCAAATACAGCGCACATCACATTATTAAAACAAAACCGTCTGATGTCATGGTCATCATAGCTTGTGATGGGCAATAACTTTTTATGTATGTGTCTGTGTGTGTGTGTGCGTGCGTGCGTGTGTGGGTGTATATATATATATATATATATATATATATATATATATATATATATATATATATATATATATATATATATAAATATACTTACTTACTTAGTCGCTCCTCTTCTACCTCTATATATATATATATATATGTGTGTGTGTATGTGTGTGTGCATGTGTCTGTGTGTATATATATATGTGTGTGTGTGTCTATATATATATATATATATATGTATGTGTGTGTGCATGTGTGTGTGTCAGTGTGTGTGTATATATATATATATATGTGTGTGTGTATGTGTGTGTGAGTGCATGTGCGTGTGCCAGTGTGTGTGTGTCAGTGTGTGTATATATATATATATATATATATATGTGTGTATGTGTTTGTGCGTACATGTGTGTGTGTGTCAGTGTGTGTGTGTGTGTGTGCGTGCGTGCGCGCGCGCTAATTGATAAAGGTGAGAATTATTGTATTTTGTCTCTGCAGAATGCTACAAGATAACGAACTGAAGACAGTTTCACCAACATGGAGCTTACCTCTGTCTCTGAAGACGCTGTAAGTTACTGTCAGACAGACAAAGATACATAGAAAGTTATCATACTGACAGACTGCGAGTCCAGCAGACAGAAATGTGCAGGTAGACAGATTTTCGAGGGTTAAGTAGACACCAGCATGCTGTCGTTCAACCATTCAGGGATGACTGAACATGCAGACAAAGACAGACAGGCAAACAGATAAATGGACAGGTACGTAGGTTTTCAGACATAAAAGGAGAGAACAACACAGTCAGATAGAGATAGACAGACAAGATTGAAAGAAAAAAGGTAGGCTGAAAAACAGACAGCAAGAGTTGAAGAAGTAGGCAGACATGCAGACGCACAAACAAGTACATATGGAAAAGACATAAATGCAGATGAACACAAACAAGCACACAATCAGAGAGAGAGAGAGAGAGAGAGAGAGAGAGAGAGCGAGAAGAAGATAAAGAGAGACACTGACATGCAGAAAGATATTTAACAAACATACAGAGTGGCAAATAGTGACATACAGGCAGACAGACATGTAAACAAATAGACAGGCAAGTAGACAAAAATACATGCAATCAGACAGACATACAACAGGGACCAGTGTAAATGCTTGATTCCTGGTGCAGACAGATAGGAAAGTGGCGTGCAGCAGAAACATAGAACTGTAATCTGTTTAGAAACATAGTGTTAGAGTAGTTAGAGCGCTTGTTGTTCGCAGTACGGGTAGTGAGTTTGTGCCTAGATGTCGTCACGCTCTAACCTACCACGTTCTAAATGGGTACCTGACTTAGTGTTACACCGAGGCAGTGAAAAAGGAAACATAGCATCTCACTTTACTAAAAAAAAATCTGAGACCTCGCTGAATGAAATCGCTAGCACATCGTTCCCTATCGTAGGAAGATAAAAAGATTGTAGGCAGATATAGAAAGATGGTAGGCAAATATAGAAAGATGGTAGGCAGATATTAAAGATGGTAGGCAAATATAGAAAGATGGTAGGCAAATATAGAAAGATGGTAGGCAAATATAGAAACATGATACACAGATAAAAAGATTGTAGGCAAATATAGAAAGATGGTAGGCAAATATAGAAAGATGGTAGGCAAATATAGAAAGATGGTAGGCAAATATAGAAAGATAGTGGGCAAATATAGAAACATGATATACAGATAAAAATATTGTAGGCAAATATAGAAAGATGGTAGGCAAATATAGGAAGATGGTAGGCAAATATAGAAAGATGGTAGGCAAATATAGAAAGATGGTAGGCAAATATAGAAAGATAGTGGGCAAATATAGAAACATGATACACATATATAAAGATTGTAGGCAGATATAGAAAGATGTTAAGCATATAAAAAGATGATATACAGAAATATGAATAATAGACAAAAAGATCGTAGGCAGATACAGAGAGATGATAAGAGGTTAAGCAGACAGAAAGAAGCTAGACAGACAGAACGATACTAGACAAACAGAAAGAAGCTAGACAGACAGAGCGATGCTAGACAGACAGAAAGAACCTAGACAGACAGAGCGAGGCTAGACATACATAAAGATGCTAGACAGACAGAAAGCAGCTAGACAGACAGAGCGACGCTAGACATACATAAAGCTGCTAGACAGACAGAAAGATGCTAGGCATTAAAGATGCTAGACCGATATGGGGATGCTAGACATATATAAAGATGCTAGACAGACATAAAGATGCTAACCAGACAGATATAAAGATGCTAGACAAATATAAAGATGCTAGAAAGACATAAAGATGCTAGACAGACATAAAGATGCTAATCAGACAGATATAAAGATGCTAGATAGATATAAAGATGCTAGACGGATATAAGGATGCTAGACAGATATAAAGATGTTAGACAGATATAAAGATGCTAGACAGACAGACAAACCATTACCTTGAAACTCTAGCGCATTCGTTGCCTTTCTAATATCTTCTGACAGATTTCTATCAAGTAATCGGATCTCACATTTAGAAGAAGGATGTTTTGAGGGACTCGACCTTACCACCGTGTAAGTAAACTGATCAAGTATCGTATCGTTGCCAACATTTAGTATCCACTGTCGCCCCTTCTATTTGACGCAAATCTCACTTGGTAATAGTATGTGCAATTGATGGGCGTTGGAGTACATCAAACGGTATGCCTATGTTTTATCCATCATCTTGGTTTTGTTTCTAGAATATTGAACTGATTAGATTCAAAGATATTTGTTCTCAACTTTATCGTCGGTCTTATTTTGTCAGGATTGGAATTTAATTGTGAGATATTTGTGTAGGCAGAGAGTGGTGAATGCTTGGAATGTATTGTCACAGGAAGTAGTGGAGGCAAGGACAATTTATGCATTTATGAATAGATTTGATGTACATGGCGCTTAGAGCAAGAAAATGTAAATGAAACTGGTTGTATACAGACTCCGCAGTCTTCTAAACCAATATAAAGATGTTAAGTTAAGTTAAGTTAGTTAAGTTAAGTTAACTTAACTTAACGTCTTTATACTGGTTTAGAAGACCCTGCAGAGTCTGTATACAACCAGTTACTTTTACATCACCTTGCTCTAAAAGCTATGCGCATCCAGTTTATTCTTAAATGCATTAACTCTCCCTGCCTCCACTACTTCCTGTGACAATACATTCCAAGCATTCACCACTCTCTGACTAAAAAAATATTTCCTAATATCTAATCTGGACCTCTCTTTAGTCAGCTTGTAGCTATGCCCTCGTGTTATTGTGGGTGGCTGTATTTTAAAAAAACTTGTTATAGTCTAATTTATCCATTCCTCTGATCATCTTATAAACCTGCATTAAGTCACCACGAATTCTTCTCTCTTCTAGACACTGTACGCCGGTTTTTCTGAGTCCTCATAACTGTAATTCTGGAATCCCACTATCATCTTTGTCGCTCTTTTTTGTATTCTTTCCAGCATGTTTATGTCCTCTCTATGATAAGGACTCCACACCTGTACACAGTTCTCCAATCTAGGTCTAACTAAATCTGTATACAGTTTGACGATCACTTCCTTGCTCCTATGTTTAATATTTCTTTTTATCATACCTAACATTGCATTTGCCTTTTTCACTGCTACCTTAACTTGCTCACTCACCTTTCCTGTATGATCTATTATAACCCCTAGGTCCCTTTCCTTACCTATCTTTCTAATATTGTTTTCTCCCATTCTGTAATTATGTTCCATATTGGATCTATCCATGTGGATTACTGTACATTTATCTACATTAAACTCCATTTGCCAGCTTACAGACAATTCTCGAATTTTATCTAAATCCGACATCAATATATCCACTTCCGCTTCAGATGAGACACTACTGCATAGTTTTGTGTCATCAGCAAATTTTGCAATCATGGATCCCATATCAATGTCCAAATCATTTATATATATCAAGAACTAAATTGGTCCCAAAACCGAGCCCTGTGGCACACCACTTTTCACTTCACACCACTCAGAGTACTCCTTATTTATGCCCACCCTCTGCATTCTTCCCGTTAACAAATGTTCAATCCATTTGGCAACTTCCTCACCTATTCCATGTGATTTTAACTTTTGAAATAATCTTTGATTAGGTACTCTATCAAAGGCCTTTGCAAAGTCTAGATAAATAACGTCCACTGGCTCCCCTTTATCTATGATTTTAGTAACCTCCTCCGTGAATTCTAATAGATTTATTAAGCATGATCTCCCTCTAGTAAACCCATGCTGACTATTTCTAATTAGATTAAATTTGTCTAAATGCATTACAATGTTTTATTTGATTATTGACTCTAACAATTTACAGACTATGCTCGTTAAACTCACCGGTCTATAATTTGGTGGATCTGATTTGTTGCCTTTTTTGAATAAGGGAATCACTTCTGCATCTTTCCAATCCCGTGGAACAATCCCGTTTGTAAGTGATTGAGAACATAATATAGCCAATGGTTTTGCTAGTTGGTCTCTAATTTCATACAGCAATTTTGGATGAATACCATCTTGACCTGGACATTTATTCACTTTCAACCCCTCCAATTTTTTTAAAACCATTTCCTCTGTAATACAGATTGATCTTAATCCCGCTGTATCCATGTCTCTTTGAAAAATATCTAAAGGCTCTAGGATCTTGGAGCAGTCCTCTTTTGTGTAGACTGTGCCAAAGTACTGATTGAGCAGATTAGCTGCCTCCCTATTATCACTAATTATTGTCCCTGTACTGTCTATGAGAGGGCCTACTTTGTCTTTCGTTCTCTGTTTATCTCTAACATAAGAGAAGAAGCTTTTACTGTCAGTCTTGATCCTCTGAGCAAGTTTTTTTTCGAAGTCTATTTTTGCTGTTTTATTCGCTTTCTTGAGATATGTTCTGCTTGTCCAAATATTTTACATATGTTTCTTTTGATTTACCTGCCTCTATATATTTTTCCCATGCTTTATTTTTCGCTCTTCTACATTTCACTACAAATCTAGTTATCCATTTTTTACGCTTGGGGTTTACCTCCCTACATGGAACACATTCCTCTTTTAGCGTTTCTAGAACTGTTTTAAAACTCTCCCACTCCTGTTCAACATCTGTTCCTACGACAATATCTTTCCAGACTATGTGGTTCGCTGCCTCTTTCATGCTCTTAACATCTGCCTTAGAGTAGTCGTATGTTCGTATGTTTATGTTTACTTCTTTCCCTGCAATAAGACCCCAACGGATGATTTGATGGTCACTTGAGCCAAACAGTTCCCCAACGGTAACGTTTTCAATCACATTTTCCTCCGTAGAAAAACTAGGTCGAGTATGTTTTTGCCTCTGGTGGCTGCTTCTACATGTTGAATTAAAAAATTGTCAGTTATGCATTTAACAAAAGGTTTTGACTCTACAAGTGCTTCTGCAATATCCCATTTTATTTCTGGAAAGTTGAAATCCCCCATTAATAATAGAAGTTAAGTTAAGTTCAACTCTAATCTTCTTTCTAAGTTTAGTTTGTTGATTTTTATTTTGATGTTTTGTCTGTCCAGCCCTTAATGGAAACATTTAGATCGACAAGTTTAGAGTAACACAAAAATAAAAATGTTCAACAATATACAGTACATTCTGTTTTATGTCTCTGAAGCATGGAGAGCAAATACAATAATCAAAAAGGCATAGACTTGTGAAATAAATAGAGATTTAAATGGAGTGATAAGATCAATAATGTGGAAATGTTGGACAAAACAAGCCAGATATCAATTTAACATTACGTGAGGATGAGAAGCTGACCTTAGATAGGTCACATTAAGGAGGAAAAGCTGACCTTAGATAGGTCACATTAAGGATAAGAAGCTGACCTTAGGTCACATTAAGGAGGAAAAGCTGACCTTAGATAGGCCACATTAAGGAGGACAAGCTGACCTTAGATAGATCACATTAAAGAGGAAAATCTGACCTTAGGTCACATTAAGGAGGAAAAGCTGACATTAGATAGGCCACATTAAGGAGGAAAAGCTGACCTTAGATAGGTCACATTAAGGAGGAAAAGCTGACCTTAGATAGGCTACATTAACGATGAGAATCTGACCTTCGATAGGCCACATTAAGGAGGAAAGCTGACCTTAGATATGCCACATTAAGGATGAGAAGCTGACCTTAGATAGGTCACATTAAGGAGGAAAAGCTGACCTTAGATAGTCCACATTAAGGATAAGAAGCTGACCTTAGGCCACATTAAGGAGGAAAGCTGGCCTTAAATAGTCCACATTAAGTAGGAAAAGCTGACATTAGATATGCCACATTAAGGAGGAGAAGCTGACCTTAGATAGGCTACATAAAGTAGGAAAAGCTGACCTTAGATAGGCCACATTAAATAGGAGATGCTGACCTTAGATAGGCTACATAAAGTAGGAAAAGCTGACCTTAGATAGGCCACATTAAATAGGAGATGCTGACCTTAGATAGCTCACATTAAGAAAACCAGCTGATAGCTTTACAAGAACGTCTCTCCTCAAGGCAGGAGAAGTAGTGACAGACCAACTCTCACATGGAGATGGAAGCTCTTGACAGACATAAAGGAACAGAATATATAGACAAATGCTAGAACGGATGGCACAGGGCAGAGGGATGTGGTATGTATATGATTAAAACATGTGCTCCACCAATGAACTGAACAGTTTTGGTAATGGTGGTTGTGATGATAACCATTATATACATATACATATACATATATATATATATATATATATATATATATACACGAGGCGTGTTCAATTGACACCGGACTAAACCGCAACATGTGAATCTACGTACGATGCGCATGATGACGTCACTTTGATGTAAAAAGCACATACCAACCGTCAAGTTTGCAAAATTTCATTATCCTCCAACTTATAGTTTCCTCAGCACACCGTTGAAAACATGTCGGGTGTGATACAGAATCCGTCCAGAGTTGATAAGCGAGTGGTGATTCGGTTTCTAACAGCTGAAGGATGTCGACCAGTTGACATTCATCGCAGAATGCAGGCAATGTATGGTGGCAAAACTATGCTGAAGACAACAGTGAAGAACTGGAAAACGATGTTTAAAGAAGGATGTGAGTTAACGAAAGATCTTCCGTGACCAGGTCAGGCGCAAATTGTTGCGTCACAAGATGCCATCGCCAAAATTGAAGCAGCAATTCAGGTGGACCGTCGCCGGAGCTTACGTTCGTCACACTTTTGTCACCATACACTGCCTGCATTCTGCGATGAATGTTGACATCCTTCAGCTGTTAGAAACCGAATCACCGCTTGCTGTTCAACTCTGGACGGATTCAGTATCACACCCGCCATGTTTTCAACGGTCTGCTTGGGAAACTACAAACCGTAGGAAAATAAAATTTTGCAAACTTGACGGTTAGTATGTGCTATTCAAACTAGAAATGACGTCATCATGCACATCGTACGTATGTTCACTTGTTACGGTTAGGTCCGGTTTCATGTGAACAGGCCTCGTATCACAACCACTTGAAGAACTGGTTCCCTAGAAGCTACAATGCACAGAGCAAATGTTAATGAAGATTATTGATGCGTCAAGTGTATTCTCCGTACATTCATCACTATGGTTGGCAAAACAGCATTTTCAACCAACACGCAAAATGTTCAGCAACGTTCACAATCCTGTCCCATTCCAAACGCTCAGCTCATCAATCTAAATTAGCCTCCATTGTTTCATTAGGCCTTAGTGTAGTGACCCAGTGCGTTCCATTTCAACTGGCGTTTCTGGCTTGTCAGTGGCTGTGAGGTCTAAACGTCCTTGTCCTGAGTACAGGACAGAGGATTGTTTAGCAACCGTGTCGAATGTCAACCAGGACATTGTTAGCAGTTTAAGAACATGAGAACAACTCAAGGTGCAACTATTCGTGTCTGAATGTATATCAGAAGATATGAATGTATAGCGACATATATTCGCTTCTTATTGTGTATCAGTTTGACTGGAATGGGCACAAAGAGACAAGGTTTCATCCAGGTCTCAACATTATCATGTCTAGCTGTAAATAGCATCTTAAAAGTTAGGTAGACATTGTAGCAGGTAAGGAAACTAAAACCCCCATATCAGATCCAAGTAAAACGAAGTCTTTAACATTTCATCCCTGACGGCAGTGTCTACTGTGAGGCTTCGTTGACCTTTTTCTAAATTGCTTCATCGTCGACAGGTATTTGAACTCCAACCAACTGGAGACTGTATCTATCATGCTACAGATGTATTTGGCTGCCAGAACTAACGTGTGAGTAAATTTCGCTGTCATTTGTCTTTGTCGTCTGTCTCTTCGAGGACAGTTTCACAGATCTTATCTTTGTCTTTACATCGGCATTATCGTTACTATCATCCTCATTAGGCAGGTACGTCGTTGAGAAAAGAAATAGATAACGGCGATGTAAGAGCAGACATTGTCATCAAGGATCGAGTGTTCCGAGACGAGTACTAGGTCATAGTTTTTGTCACACTGAATGACTAGTATCTGTGAGGTAGAATAATCAGTTTCTGTGAGGTAGAATAACCAGTATCTGTGAGGTAGAATAACCAGTATCTATGAGGTAGAATAACCAGTATCTGTGATGTAGAATAACCAGTACCTGTGAGGTAGAATAACCAGTATCTGTGAGGCAGAATAACCAGTATCTGTGAGGTAGAATAACCAGTATCTGTGAGTTAGAATAACCAGTATCTGTGAGGTAGAATAACCAGTATCTGTGAGGTGAAATTACCAGTTTCTGTGAGATGATCCACCCGTTTCTGTGATGGGGGAAATGACCAGTTTTTATGAGGTGGACTGACCAGTTATTGTGAGGTGGACTGACCAGTTATTGTGAGGTGAACTAACCAGTTATTGTGAGGTGAACTAACCAGTTTTTATGAGTTAAAATAATTGTTGTTTTATTTGGACATTATCTCCAAAGTGATGTCTATGACCCAGAATACAGACATCATCAGAATCCAGAATTGCAAGTGAGTTATCATGTATACCTATTAAAACGAACCTACAGAGACAAACAAAAACCAAATAATACCGAAGATCAGAGTTGTCAACCAGCTTATGTTTAAACATGACGGTAGTAACAGCCCACATCAACTATTATCGTTGTCTGCAACAATCAGAAATTCGATACTGCCCAGTATCAACAATGATCTCCCTTCCAATTGTGTCTTTATCACACTGGGTGGTTTCATTCTCTGTGATTCTTGGGTAATGAATTGCTACAGTTTCATACGTGTTTTAATGTCCATGCCAGGATGTTTTGTATCCTCATGCCAGTATGGCGAATAGATATTAAGATCGTTAAGTCGTTGTCGTGTTAGTATCTATGACATCATTATCCGAAATGGACAGTATTGCATACTCTCAGCCTCAATCGGAAAGCCCCGAAGAGATTCACTCTTACAAAATGAGTAATGGATTAAACAGTACACGTAAATGGCAGATGTGGTGGTACGACAGGGTTAACGTTATTGTATCACCGTTTTATTACTAACTTACCACTATCACTCCTTAACTTACACTTTAATTAAACCACTAACAGTTCTTTTAACAACACCAAAACAATGAATGTTTATTTGTTGAACATTAGACACATTATAATTGTAATGCTAAGCGTGAGAATCAGTAAGAGTTTCTGAATCAACACTTCTCTAACTATAACGACTTTCAAGAGGTGTCTGCAATTAGTACAGGGCTTTCTCTTGTACTAAAACTACCCAGAGTCCTCATGTCAGATCTAGCCATTGTTCTATTCACAGTCTAAATCGCTGTGCGTTGGTTCAATGCTGTCTAGCTACTTGTTCTCAGTCCTAAACTTTCTGTCCTCGCTGGTCTGGTGGCCTCATGTTCCACCTCTCAGCTTACATAACGTGGATGTCTTCTTGGCCTCTTGTCTCGTATCAACGTCAGAAAGGTGTCTTCTGGGCCTCTTGTCTCGTATCAACGTCAGGAAGATGTCTTCTGGGCCTCTTGTCTCGTATCAACGTCAGGAAGGTGTCTTCTTGGCCTCTTGTCTCGTATCAACGTCAGAAAGATGTCTTCTGGGCCTCTTGTCTCGTATCAACGTCAGGAAGATGTCTTCTTGGCCTCTTGTCTCGTATCAACGTCAGGAAGGTGTCTTCTGGGCCTCTTGTCTCGTATCAGGAATTCGGCGACTGCGGCTGTGCTCGTGCCTATGACAGAGGACAGTGGTTCTGTTACTGTGGATGTCAGGCCAAGGTAACACATGTGCCACGACTTGTTTTCCAGAACGACAGCCTCGTGTTGAAGCAGCACGTCTCCATCTGACGAGAATGCAGACGAAAGCCACTCAGGGACTTGGAAGTCGGGTCACGAGTGACAGATGTTAGCGACGCCTTGAACATCACACACAGACAGATTCTTACACTGCATGGTCTCTCGTTGCCTTCCAGTGTTGGTCTGCTTTGGTGACTTCTAATCTAGTTATTCACTGGCTATGTTCTGTAGTCTACCTGTCTTCTAGCTTGGTCTATCTCCTACCTACTTACTGCACGGTAATCTTCCCTTCTCTGCTCTTTCTGATCTGTCCCCCCCCCCCCCCCCAGCCCCCTTTGCACACTCAACACCCCAGCTTATATGCTAAGCTCCCCGCTTAGGTCAATGACTTCTACTTTCTTGAGTTCATTTACCTCAAACCTATTTAGAACTGGCGTGTCCCATACAAGGATAGATGGTTTTTTACCTAGAGGTCGTGGAATTCCCAGTTTAATCGCGGCAAAGCATCCATTTTGGCTGGACAGTTTTAAACCGCATTGTTTGAGAGTTAGGGACAATGAACTGAACCTCTCGGGCAGGGTTCTCAAGTTATGTGTGGGTACCACAAACGGTATTTTCAGGGCTTCCCGGACGTTGGCTCGTTGGACCCTTGTAACTCTGTTACAGTGGTACTGACAATCAAAATATGTTGGACCCTTGTAACTCTGTTACAGTGGTACTGACAATCAAAATATGATAATCACACAGACAGACATTGTTCAGACTGCTCTGTACAGAGACACAAACAAAAATCAATTTCCCCACCAAAAGACCTTCGTCGGAGACAAAGAACAGCTCAAATTTTTGTAATTTTTTTTTTGCGTTTGCCTTATTTCTCTTATCCCAAAGGCGGTGTGCGTTGCACTGTTGTTTTTATTTTGCGCCTGTCGGCCCAGTGCATCCGACTTCAGCATGCATTTTATGTAAGGGTATGCTTCCTCCTGCATTTTCTAAAGGTTTGCTTCCCCGGGGTAACGGCCGGTGCTGTGATGGGGATCGAACCCAGCACCTTCGGGTTGTGAACCGTGCCATTTAACCACTAGGCCACGCCGTCCCCTGAACAGCTCAAATAAAAACTATTAGAAAAGCATAATAATAAAATACCATAATCATAAAGGGCTGGCTGTTTCTTTATTATTTATATCTGTTGCTTATAGTTTAGCTTACCTTTTCTTACCTGGCCCACGGCAACTATGTTATCTTACATTTTCTTGGGAACATCAGTTTCCTGCAATTTGTCTAGATGGCATAAGCTCACATAAGTACATATGCAAATATAGTCCCCTACTAGGTGAGTAGGTTCACTGTAACCTTTGAAGCATGTTGTAAAATTTAATACGGTTGTCTAAGCAACCTCACCATGAAAATTAACTAATTGTTTTGTAAACCACCAGTGTAACAGCGCAGTAGCTTTATCGTTCAGGCTCCATAGAAAGATAACATTACTTTTCTCACTCTCTTTATCTATCTATCTCTCTCTCTGTCTCTCTCTCTCTCTCTCTCTCTCTCTCTCTCTCTCTATGTGTGTGTAGTATATACACAAACACATACCTATATATACACACATACATTATGTTTGCACCGATTAATGGGGAAATAATCGGTAATCAGTCATTTTGCCAATTATTTGGTACTGATTTTTCGGCCGTTTAATCGAGTTTTGTATTTTTAAATCGGTCATTTTTTAAAATCTATTATTGCTAAGCATATGAAATCCATGGATAACAGAGACTTTTTGAAAACGTAATGGATTTTAACATATTAAAATATAAGAAATATATTTCACAGAACACACAATCTAAGCCTACCAGTGTAATCTAATCCGATCCCCAGTGCTTGAACGAGCTCATCTACGCAACAGGAAATTAATTGGAAGTCCCAGAGGCGTAACTCCTATTAGGTAAACAAATATCAAAGTAAAAGGAAAACCCTCCCACGCTCTTGAAAAGATGTGTTTAATTGATCTTTTAAGACTTTTTTAAAACTATACAAATTCCTATCACAAGTTTATGTTTTCAAAAAGCGTCAATTGAGAATAGGTCGTGCTACCTTGACCTTCTCAAACAAACAACAACTTCATTCATTGAGATTAGTTCGTGCTACCTTGACCTTCTCAAACAAACAACAACTTCATTCATTAAGAATAGTTCGTGCTACCTTGACCTTCTCAAACAAACAACAACTTCATTCATTAAGAATAGTTCGTGCTACCTTGACCTTCTCAAACAAACAACAACTTCATTCATTAAGAATAGTTCGTGCTACCTTGACCTTCTCAAACAAACAACAACTTCATTCATTGAGAATAGTTCGTGCTACCTTGACCTTCTCAAACAAACAACAACTTCATTCATTGAGAATAGTTCGTGCTACCTTGACCTTCTCAAACAAACAACAACTTCATTCATTAAGAATAGTTCGTGCTACCTTGACCTTCTCAAACAAACAACAACTTCATTCATCAAATTTTATTTCCCTTAAAATAAAATGTGAAAACATGAACATTTCTCTATTTGTAGGTCACAGACTTGACCTACTTTAGAGTTGGCCATGCTACACCCGACTTCTTACATGCTCATTGTGTATCGATTATCCTCATATGCATTTTTCCATTTTTTGTCTTCAGCGATCGTCCCAGCTGCCGCAAATGTTGACTCCTCCTGGATGTATGAAAATGTGCTCTTTGCAGTGTGTATCTTTCTCTCGTGTTTCCATTCCTCATAGAATAGACAAATCAATAGGATTTGCGCTAGGATTAAATTATCCAGCTCTCGTGGCTAGTACAGCATATAAACACATCGTGATAGTTACCCAATAATTGTAATTAATAATGAAATAGTGCACTACTCACTTGAAACGATTGTCACTGACGAGGCCTTGTGCAGGTTACAGTCCGCCTTGGCAGATCGCCTTGACAGACCACCTTGACAGACCGCCTTGACAGACCACCTACTCCGAATGAGCTGACAAGGTTATCAACTACCTCTCAAACCGGAAAGCACCATGGAGAGATTGTATCAAACCTGAAGCCATCAAATGCGGCAAATCAGCACTAGCTCAACCGATGTTTGACCTCCCAAGCCTATACTTGGAAGAAGGTGCAGTCCCCCAAGATGTGCATGATGCCACCATTGTGACGATTTACAAAAATAGAAGTGACCACGGGGACTGCAATAATTATGGAGGCATCTCGGCCCTGAACCTTATAGGCAAATTTATACCCGCGATCTCATGTACCAACCAGCACCAGGCATGCCGTACACAAAACCAAAGACTACAGTCAGCAGGCAGACGCTGAATATCGTAGATAAATTCCCCTATCTGGGCAGCACGTTGTGAGATTTGTCAGCCTCGACAATGAGGTGGCAAGCAGAATAGCACAGCCTTTGGTAGAATGCGCTCGATGGTGTGGGAATGTCGTGGTATCAGCATCAAGACCAAACTCAAAGTCTACCGTGCCACCATCAATCCAACCCTGCTCTTCATCTGCGGTAGCTGGACTGTATACTCTGGACATGCAAGGAGGTTAAACCACTTCCACACATGTTGCCTTAGGCGAATATTCCACATCCGATGGCAAGATCGTGTGGCTGACATGCCCAGCATCCATGCATTGCTAGAAAAAGCACTATTAGGATGGGCTGGACACCTCGTTCGTATGTCAGACGAACGGCCTCCAAAGAAGCTTTTCTACGGCGAGCTGAGAGACGGATGATGCTTTAGAGTAGGTAGATCGACAACGGACATGATCTTCTCTCTTCACCATATCCAGAAGAAGTGCAGAGAACAGGACCAGCCGCTCTATATGATGTTTCAGGAACTCACCAAGGCCTTTCCCTTGATTAGTAGAAAGGGTCTATTCGAACTCCTCGAGAAGATCGGCTACCACCCAAAACTGTGTAGCATGATAAGATCTGTTCACACTGATATGATGGGCTCAGTTCTATACGACGGATCATCTTCAAACTCTTTTCCCTTTAATAGTGCAGTGAAGCAGGGATGTGTGTTCGAACCAACGCTCTTTGGAATCTTCTTTTCCATGCTCCTATCGTACGCCTATGGCACGTATATGAACGATGTTTATCTGCACTCCAGGTCAGGTGGGCGGCTGTTTAACCTGTCCAGACTGCGTGCGAAGACCAAGGTGAGGACGGTACTCATTAGGGGAATGCTATTTGCGGATAATGCGGTTCTAGTGATCAATAGTGAGAAGGCCCTACAGAGACCGGGAGACAGATTCGCTGAGAGGTACACGCTATTTGGGCTCACCATAAGTATGAATTCACCATACGTCTGAATTCACCATAAGTCTGAATTCACCATAAGTCTGAATTCACCATAAGTATGAATTCACCATAAATCTGAATTCACTATAAGTCAGCCTTATCGGTATGGTTGTACGTTCTGTGTCAGATCGGACCGGCATTTACAGTCATATCAGACTTTGTTGAGATACATGAGACAGACAAAGCTCACAGGGAGCCCCATTCATGGTCATCAGAGACTGAGACGCCTATGAATAAAATATTATAATAAATTAATTACAATTAATTACAATAAGTATCTCAGATTACAATACATAATTACATTACAGATAAACGGCGGCGGATAAATCAATAATAGGCCAATTTGCTTTTCAGTTTATTGGTGCAATCAAAATATATGTACACATACTTGTGTGTGTGTGTGTGTGTGTGTGTGTATATATATATATCCCCATCATCGTCTTCTTTCCACTTATGTCGTTAGACGTCGTGGGTAGGTGTAGTTTCCTGTCGTGTGCCACCTTTGTCGCGGATGTTGTTGTCATTCCGTGTTTCTTCAGTGTCTCACTGACACCTTCTATCCATCCTTTACGTCGTCTGCCTCTTGCTCTGCAACCATGATGTTTGGTATTGTAGATACGAGCAGCTGGTAGCTTTGGTTGCATTTTTGTCAGGTGTCCGAACCATTTTATTCTGTCTTTCTATGTATCCCATGTAGGGTATTGCACCCACCGTCTGTCTGATTATTTCGTTTCTTAATCTGGTCAGCCTTGTGACCCCGACAGCCTTTCTCAAACACCTCAATTTGCATACCATAATTTTTCTATCTTGTGCCTTGGGGAGAGTCTATGTCTGACACTGGCACTACTGGTAGCATAGAGTTTGTATAAAAATACAATCTATCAGTTGTCTCTTTGTCTTCATTGAAATGTGTTTGTGTCTTAGTAATCGTGATAGTTGATAGGAGACGGCAATACCTTTTTGTGTTCTTGATTCCACCTCTCTGTCTAGCCTTCCATCTTGTGATTCCACCTCTCTATCTAGCCTTCCATCTTGTGATTCCACCTCTCTGTCTAGCCTTCCATGTTGTGATTCCACCTCTCTGTCTAGCCTTCCATGTTGTGATTCCACCTCTCTATCTAGCCTTCCATTGTGTGTTAACACGCTAAGTATTTGAATTCACTGACTTGTTTAAGCTCTGTACTTTTTATCTGTATAATTAGTGTTTTCTCTATTCTGTTGATTTTCATTGCCTCAGTCTTTGTTGTACTAATCCACATATTATATAGATGGGATGGAGGCGTTGTCAAATCGCAAGCATTGTCCAAGGCATTCAGATGTTCTTCGAGGTTTTGTTTATCAGAATAAAAGAGACTGATCGTCAGCAAAAAGGAGCTCATTCATTGTGGTGGTTTCCGGTTTTACTTCAGTTAACTAATGTATACGTTAGTTGAACCAAAAAGGAAAAGGTCTTCGTCACTCGTGATGGAAAAACAATATATATATGTTTTTTTTTATTTTTATTTTTGCGCTCGCTTATTTATCTATTCCCCAAGGAGGTGTGCGTTGCACTGTGGTTTTCATTTTGTGCCTGTCGGCCTAGTGCATCTGACTTCACCATGATATATATATATATATATATATATATATATATATATATATATATATATATACATATATATTTATAATTGGAATACTTCGAATCCTGGTATTCATGAACTTAATGATTTAAGAGCAGAACTCTGTCAACTATGCCAGCAGTCCGCACCAAAAAGAGTAGTGGTACAGTGGGTTCCATCCCACTGTAACATCCAAGGCAACGAGGAGGCAGACAGACTGGCAAAAGAAGGTGCAAGACTACCACAACCAGATTCTAGTGTGACCTACGAAGAGTCCAAAAGGTTTATTAGGGCCAGATACATGGCCAAATGGGAAACAGAACATACTGGCTACACAAAAAATGATGCCTATTACCAGTTGAACAGAAGAGAGCAGGTCGTGGTCTTCAGACTCCGCACAGGCCACCACAGACTGAGGTACCACCTATTCAATAAACTGAAGATAGGTGGCACTGACGATTGCACTTGGGATACCGGGAAAATGACCGCTGAACATCTGCTGCAAAACTGCCCGACATAGGAGGACCAGAGAAAGCAGATGTGGCCATCACCATTGGCAACACTAGACAAGCTCTATGGCAGTGTCGACAGCCTCAGGATGACCGCTGCTTTCTTCGAGCAAATACAGGTTGACGTTTGACAGCGTACGAAGAAGAAGAAGAATCCTGGTATTTAAACATGCATGTTAATGTCTATTACAAAGCAGCCGAAGGCTATTGGCTATCCGTAGTAGATATTTTACACTTCCTGTGGCTTACTAGGCCTGGAGGAAGGTACACAAAATAGATATACATACATTTGAGGAGGGGAGGGGGCGCAGGTTCGGGAATATCGCACAGATGTTGGTCCCTGTATTAATTTGCTGAAGTTTCTATCCGTTAACCTGATACATCAGGAGCCTTTGACCCTTCTACCTTTGTCTTTCTATTCTACCACATGCTGTCTGCAGTTATTTCTCAGCTTTAAACTCTATCTTCTCGCATTAAGTTGTTTGGTGTTTCGTCTCAGCTCTCAGATCTATCCTCAGACTGTTTCATTAACTGCCAGGATTCTCTAATATCTACTTCAATACGTCACGTACAAACTAGATGTACCTATATCCGTCACTTTGTTCTCTGTCTTCTGTAAGACGTTCTCTCATCTGTCCATCTTGGTCTGGCTGTCCTTTCTGTGTATCTATATCCGTCACTTTGTTCTCTGTTCTGTAAGACGTTTTCTCATCTATCCATCTTGGTCTGGCTGTCCTTTCTGTGTATCTATATCCGTCACTTTGTTCTCTGTTCTGTAAGACGTTTTCTCATCTATCCATCTTGGTCTGGCTGTCCTTTCTGTGTATCTATATCCGTCACTTTGTTCTCTGTTCTGTAAGACGTTTTCTCATCTGTCCATCTTGGTCTGGCTGTCCTTTCTGTCAATCTTGCAGTCTATCTTGGCTCTCGCTTTGAATCTGGGTTTCTTCCTTTCTTGTACGTCCACACTTTTAAGCACGTCCATTAGGTACGTCCATTAGGCACATCCATTCGGCACGTTCATTATTTTAGGGAATGACTCTCCGATCTGCTTATTCGTTCGCTTGTTCCTTTCTTTGATTGACACTTTATGTCTTTCTTGCGTAGTGGTGGCAGCTCTTACGACTCGGTCGTAGCAATTTGGTTTGTTGCCATCTGACTGTCAGTCTGACTGTCAAGTCATGCCGAGAAGAATCAAAGAGTTCTTTATTCCTATTCAAGATTATCATACTGCGAGGCGAGATTATCATACTGCGAGACGAGATTATCATACTGCGAGGCGAGATTATCAAACTGTAATGAGACAGAGCACCCACCATTTTTTAATCCATTTGGACTCATGATTCTGTCACATGCCCCTTGATCATAGTTTGATCATGTGCCTAAAGCAAAGTGGACCAACTTCATAAAGTCCAATGGTCACATGAACCAATACCCCAAGCACCATTAATTATAACAATTGTATTCATAACTTATTTTTTAAATTGTGAAACCAAGAATACTGAGGTGGTGCCCTGGATGAAAAAAATAAGACCATTGTAACCTCCTAATCATGCACTAAAAAACATGTTCCTCATGACATAAACATTTATACTGAGACAGCCAATGATTGGACACGAGCCTCCTGGAACAACCGATGTCTCGCGTGGTTTGGTTGCTGTGTTGTAACTAAGGACGCTACCTCAAACAACACAGATTCAGACGATGACTGCAGGCAGTAGCACACTGATTGACGCAGGGCATATTTGGCCCAAACTCTCAAAGTATAAATGATACACGCCATTCATATAATATTCGTGTTTATAGGTTGAGGCTTCGTTCGAAAACAGTTTTACGCCTGCGTTGTTGAGCCAGTCGGAGCTTTCAATAGCAGAGTGGCAAAGTACAAATGTACATAGAGTCATCTCTGTAATCAATACGCTCCACTCGACCCAGCTATCAATTGTGATTTTGCTTACTGGTCCAAAAGGAAAATCAGAGAAGAGTGTAGCTAACCACCAGATTTTAAAACAAGATTAGGCATATTACAATGACCTCACCCACACTTCATCCGCGACTGCAGTGTCTTTTATGCTACAACAGTGTAATATGTAGTTCTCATGACTATTGTTGAACACACACCCCCCCTCCCCCCCCCTTCTCCCCCCCCCCCCCCCCCCATTTCCGGCTGGAGTAGAGGATTTGCTGAACTGTCGGCCTCCATTATTAACATTCCAAGAAACACTATACTGGAAAGAGCAAATTAGATTCTCACATCCGTCGTGAAACAAAGATGCAACAACAACTAGACGTATCAGTGCGTGAACGCCACAAGTTCTCGAGAGACGTAAAGTTATCCGGCTTTCCATTAAATGTAGCTCAAAAGAAAGCATTATGACCCGACAAGCAAGGTAGCTAAGATTACTCTAAATTATTTAGTTGGAAACACTGTGCTTTCTTTGGCTTCTTGCTGCGTACAAATCTGCATTATGTATCACAAATCACAATTCCAATATTTTATCTGATAATTAATTTCTGCACGGAGCAGAAACGGAGAATGACAAATGCAATAAAGAGAAAACTCCAGCGGTTCGTTAATATATGTCTACAGAGGATAATGGGTAACAGGAAATTGTCCCAGGTTCCGTCTTCTCTTAACTAATTTGTATTACCGTGACGTATAGTCGAATTATCCGTGTTTCGTTAATTATTTCCCCATTTTAAACGACAACATAAAAAAACAAATTAATTTTTCGTAATAAAAACATGTGGTTAAACATTTATTGCATAATTTAGTCAAACACATCATCTATCTTCTAAAATACGAGTATGACTTTCTCTAATCGAAGATTGTTAATCCCAACTTGGTGGAGTCTCTGGATCTAATACCTAGTTCGATATCTTGTTTCCCTTCTCCCTAACAATTGCTTCACATAATTAATCTCTTGAGTCTTCTAGTCATGTGTCGCTTGCGATGTGGCTGGTCTCTGACAGCTTGGCGGCTTCCGTCCGTCTGGTTTCCGCTGACGAACCAAATAGTTCTCAAACGTAGTTTTAAATCGTATTCTCTGGGGTTTTAGGCTACAGCACTCAAACTCTTAGAATGTGGCCCCTGATGTTCCTCTTAAACTTTACTCTTGACACGAACAGTTTCGAGATAGTCATTGATGTCTGGGCGTACACCTGTTACGTATAATCTGACATGAACAGTTTCGAGATAGTCATTGATGTCTGGGCGTACACCTGTTACGTATAATCTGACATGGACAGTTTTGAGACATTATTTGATGTCTGGACGTACACCTGTTACGTATAATCTGACATGGACAGTTTTGAGACATTATTTGATGTCTGGGCGTACACCTGTTACGTATAATCTGACATGGACAGTTTTGAGACATTATTTGATGTCTGGGCGTACACCTGTTACGTATAATCTGACAAGAACAGTTTTGAGACATTATTTGATGTCTGGGCGTACACCTGTTACGTATAATCTGACATGGACAGTTTTGAGACATTATTTGATGTCTGGGCGTACACCTGTTACGTATAATCTGACATGGACAGTTTTGAGACATTATTTGATGTCTGGGCGTACACCTGTTACGTATAATCTGACATGGACAGTATTGAGACATTATTTGATGTCTGGGCGTACACCTGTTACGTATAATCTGACATGGACAGTTTTGAGACATAATTTGATGTCTGGGCGTACACCTGTTACGTATAATCTGACATGGACAGTTTTGAGACATTATTTGATGTCTGGGCGTACACCTGTTACGTATAATCTGACATGGACAGTTTTGAGACATTATTTGATGTCTGGGCGTACACCTGTTACGTATAATCTGACATGGACAGTTTTGAGACATTATTTGATGTCTGGGCGTACACCTGTTACGTATAATCTGACAAGAACAGTTTTGAGACAGTATTTGATGTCTGGGCGTACACCTGTTACGTATAATCTGACATGGACAGTTTTGAGACATAATTTGATGTCTGGGCGTACACCTGTTACGTATAATCTGACAAGAACAGTTTTGAGACATTATTTGATGTCTGGGCGTACACCTGTTACGTATAATCTGACATGGACAGTTTTGAGACAGTATTTGATGTCTGGGCGTACACCTGTTACGTATAATCTGACATGGACAGTTTTGAGACAGTATTTGATGTCTGGGCGTACACCTGTTACGTATAATCTGACAAGAACAGTTTTGAGACAGTATTTGATGTCTGGGCGTACACCTGTTACGTATAATCTGACATGGACAGTTTTGAGACAGTATTTGATGTCTGGGCGTACACCTGTTACGTATAATCTGACATGGACAGTTTTGAGACAGTATTTGATGTCTGGGCGTACACCTGTTGCGTATAATCTGACATGGACAGTTTCGAGACACTTTGCGAGATCTTTCTTTATGTGCCTCACTTACGTTTACTGTCATTTCCAGTAGGACATTCTAAGCAAATGTCTGTGAAATCTACAACTGGGGTTTGACCGCTAATCTCACATTTGCTGTGATCAGTTAACTGTCTCTTCCACCGGGTAATCATGTGCAATGACCACATAACCCACAGTAGAAAATCTCCCGGTCAGTTTTGCCTATACTGCCTCGTGTTTCGGCCATTATTTGCCCTCATGATTCTCTCTAATACCCTTCTATCCAACATGGCGGCCGGTCACGAGGTACTTCTATCACCACCACCTTGACTTGCTCGCCTCTCTTATTACCGTTTGGCTTGCACCGCCTGTGGATGTGTCAAGTTCCCCAGTTCTGGAACCCCTACCAACTTCTTGTGTTCTCTTGACACTACCGTATGGGTGGTCATAAACCTCCACCAATTTCTCGTGACAACTTGTCACCAAATCATAGGTAGCCCAACCCCCCCCCCTCCCCTTCCTCACACCAATCGTTTCGTATCATCTAGATACTATGACATGAGCGGATCTAATTCTCCACCAAATTATTTCTAAAAATCTGTCTAGCAGTCTTTGAAACTATCCCCCTAGAATCACAACTCTCCCACCCACTGAAACAGCCGCTCTACACACGTGTTAAATCTTAGAACTATCAAACTAGATACAAACTCAAGTAAAACGGACCATCTAACCTTTCCATGACCCGATTCTTTGACAATGAAAATCCAGGTTGGCTTGCTTAAAAGAAAAATGTCCAATGTAACTAACATCTGTTAACGTCTGACTGAACTCTCCAGCATGAAATGACTTTCTCACTTTTTGTTCTAGTACTACCTGAATAGGTTATAACGTACTGAAAGTACTATTATAAGTTAGGGGTGGTTATGTCCTATTACTGTTTGGTGGTCCACGTTCATGTTTTTACAAAATTGTCCAGATCCGCCCTTTCAATGTGTGTCTAATTTAGAACTTTCACATTTTAAAAATGCATACCAGACTAAGGATCTTCAACTCGGTCGGTTCTTCTGTAGAGTGGAAACACGGTGCATGACCTCGTTAGTATTAAGATATTACAGGACTTTATCAACAAATCGCTCAGACAGATTGTGAGTCCATGGAGGCTCGACAAGATTATGGGAGAGAGCAAGAAAAAGACAAGTGAAATGGAAAATAATAGTAAGAAAGTGGGAGAGTGGAGGGTCATCTGCCACAAAAGCCCCGAGCCATTATCACCAGACAATCTCTGCATGGAACTCCCATGAGTAAAAAGACAAAATAGTGACAAAGAATACATTTAGAAAATACAAAGAGATCGATACAATAAAAACACAGTGAAGCTAGAAAGTGATAGTCAAACTGTATAAAGCATTAGTTAGACCTAGATTGGAGTACTGCGTACAGGTGTGGAGTCCTTATCATAGAGGGGATATAAACATACTGGAAAGAATACAAAAAAGAGCGACAAAGCTGATAGTGGGATTCTAGAATTACAGTTATGAGGAAAGACTTAGAAAAACCGGCTTGCAGTGTCTAGAAGAGAGAAGAATTCGTGGTGACTTAATACAGGTTTATAAGATGCTCAGAGGAATGGATAACTTAGACTATAACAAGTTTTTTTTCAAAATACAGTCACCCACAATAACAAGAGGGCATAGCTACAAGTTGACTAAAGAGAGGTCCAGATTAGATATTAGGAAATATTTGTTTAGTCAGAGAGTGGTGTCTGCTTGGAATGCATTGCCAGGGGAGGTAGTGGAGGCAGGGACAGTTGATGCATTTAAGAATAAATTGGATGCGCATAGATTTGAGAGCAAGGTGATGTAAATGTAACTGGTTGTATACAGACTCTGCATGGTCTTCTAAACCAGTATAAAGACGTTAAGCTAAGTTAATTTAAGAAAGGACGAGAAAATAGATCATGACCGGTCTGTGTGGGGAGGGTTGGCTGGTTGCCTAACGTGATCCCCGTAGCAGTGATCGTCACGCAGATGAAGCCAAGTATAGCCCGACAGCCTGGTAGACCCTGGACCACCTTCATCAGCACGCTCTTTATACGAGGAAAGCTACTGCAACCCGCCCCTAAAGACACATGACAGACCGTGCAAAAAGTAAACATACTCATTGTGGGCATTCCACAACAACGACAACCACAACAACAACTCCAAGGTGATAAGGACGAAGAAGAAGAAGCGTGACTTTCTTCTGTTTGTTTTAGTTCGCTTTGATCTTTCGACTTACAACCGGGTAACTACGCCCAGGCTCATACGTGCCTGTGAACCTAAAGTAAGGAACCTAATGTAAGGTACCTAAAGTAAGATATCTAAAGTAAGGTACCTATACTAAGGTACCTAAAGTAAGAAACCTAAAGTAAGGTATCTAAAGTAAGGCACATAAAGTAAAGTACCTAAAGTAAGAAACCTAAAGTAAGGTACCTAAAGTCAGGTATAATTTAAGGAAATAATATATATAAATTAAGGAACCTAAAATAAGGTACCTAAAGTAAGGAACCTAAAGAAAGGAACCTAAAATAAGTTACCTAAAGTGAGGTACCTAAAGTAAGGTATGTAAGGTAAGGACCCTAAAGTAAGGAACCTAAAGTAAGGAACCTAAAGTAAAGAACCTAAAGAAAGGAACTTAAAATAAGGTACCTAAAGTAAGGAACCTAAAGTAAGGAACCTAAAGAAAGGAACCTAAAATAAGGTACCTAAAGTAAGAAACCTAAAGTAAGGTACCTAAAGTCAGGTATCTATTTAAATTAAGGAACCTAAAATATGGAACCTAAAGTAAGGAACCTAAAGAAAGGAATCTAAAATAAGGTACCTAAAGTAAGGAACCTAAAGAAAGGAACCTAAAATAAGTTACCTAAAGAAAGGTATGTAAGGTAAGGACCCTAAAGTAAGGAACCTAAAGTAAGGAACCTAAAGAAAGGAACCTAAAATAAGGTACCTAAAGTAAGGAACCTAAAGAAAGGAACCTAAAATAAGGTACCTAAAGTAAGAAACCTAAAGTAAGGTACCTAAAGTCAGGTATCTATATAAATTAAGGAACCTAAAATAAGGTACCTAAAGTAAGGAACCTAAAGAAAGGAACCTAAAATAAGGTACCTAAAGTAAGGAACCTAAAGTAAGGAACCTAAAGAAAGGAACCTAAAGTAAGGTACCTAAAGTAAGAAACGTAAAGTAAGGTACCTAAAGTCAGGTATCTATTTAAATTAAGGAACCTAAAATATGGAACCTAAAGTAAGGAACCTAAAGAAAGGAATCTAAAATAAGGTATCTAAAGTAAGGAACCTAAAGAAAGGAACCTAAAATAAGGTACCTAAAGTAAGGAACCTAAAGTGAGGTACCTAAAATAAGGAACCTAAATAAAGGAACCTAAAATAAGGAACATAAAGTAAACACAATCATTGCATTTATAGCTGAACTCGTCAGTGTTACCCCCTCCTGACCGCCAGCTCTCACCAAAAAGCCAAGACCAGAGATACTGGTTCCGATGAACGTCAATGTTTCAAAGTGTCGCAAGATAAGACGGACAACTCTTCTCAAACAATTGCAGTGGATAATTCAGTAGCAATGGTTTTAGATTAGGTTGCTAGTCCCATGCATATCTCTCATTTAAAAACCTTTTACAACATGGATGGAAAGTGAATAGCGTTTCTATTCTTGTTAACAACGGAATGAATTTCTAGGATGGCTTGGCAGAATATAGTCCCGAGAACGCAATGCGTTGTGTCGTAGTTTACAGCTTGACTGCGATATTTGCATCTTTCGGTCCGACACATCCGACTTTAGCAGGCATTTTTGTAGTACCGGATTAGCTGTCTCTTTTCGATCCTTTCTCTTTAGCCAGCCTGCTCTATTGCAGTCTGTTATCCAGGATCACCACGTGGAGGTGTAGAAGGGTCTTGGCAGCTATGGTTCGCTGGTCCTGACACTAGCAGTCAGCTATGGTTCGCTGGCCCTGACGCTAGCAGTCAGCTATGGTTCGCTGGCTCTGACGCTAGCAGTCAGCTATGGTTCGCTGGCCCTGACGCTAGCAGTCAGCTATGGTTCGCTGGTCCTGACGCTAGCAGTCAGCTATGGTTCGCTGGCCCTGACGCTAGCAGTCAGCTATGGTTCGCTGGCCCTGACGCTAGCAGTCAGCTATGGTTCGCTGGCCCTGACGCTAGCAGTCAGCTATGGTTCGCTGGCCCTGACGCTAGCAGTCAGCTATGGTTCGCTGGCCCTGACGCTAGCAGTCAGCTATGGTTCGCTGGTCCTGACGCTAGCAGTCAGCTATGGTTCGCTGGCCCTGACGCTAGCAGTCAGCTATGGTTCGCTGGCCCTGACGCTAGCAGTCAGCTATGGTTCGCTGGTCCTGACGCTAGCAGTCAGCTATGGTTCGCTGGTCCTGACGCTAGCAGTCAGCTATGGTTCGCTGGCCCTGACGCTAGCAGTCAGCTATGGTTCGCTGGCCCTGACGCTAGCAGTCAGCTATGGTTCGCTGGTCCTGACGCTAGCAGTCAGCTACGGTTCGCTGGCCCTGACGCTAGCAGTCAGCTATGGTTCGCTGGCCCTGACGCTAGCAGTCAGCTATGGTTCGCTGGTCCTGACGCTAGCAGTCAGCTATGGTTCGCTGGCCCTGACGCTAGCAGTCAGCTGTGGTTCGCTAGCCCTGACGCTAGCAGTCAGCTGTGGTTCGCTGGCCCTGACGCTAGCAGTCAGCTATGGTTCGCTGGCCCTGGCGCTAGCAGTCAGCTATGGTTCGCTGGCCCTGACGCTAGCAGTCAGCTATGGTTCGCTGGCCCTGACGCTAGCAGTCAGCTATGTGTCGCTGACCGCTGCAGCTCATGCGCCATTAAGTAAACTATGCAGTAATAACCTTTGAGTTTGTCCTATGACAGAGAGTGTTGTCCGGGATGAAGTGGTAAGGATTTCATGGTACAGCATCGCAACTGTTGTCCCGTGCTGTGACCAGTTTTCGTTTTCTTTGCTATCTGTTCATATCTAGTAAGTCAGTACCAATTTACATGGGTACACTAGTGCGTGCCTCTACCTGGTACTAAATTCGGCTACTTGTCTGTGAGTGACATACTCTCTATCGGTTCTGCCAGCTAGAAGCCATTATCTACTGTGTATTAACTAGGGGACAATGGTACATGTAGTCTCGTGGCATTCAAAGTCGTCAGGGATCAAGTGATAGAAATTTCTTGATTCTAGTCATTAGCCTTTATGAGCTCGGCGTGACCCGTTCCCTTCCTCAATTCTCAGTGTCCTCTAACTGCAAGTTGGATACGTTTTACAAACCGGTATTCTGGAGCGTGCCTTGACACGGCACCGAACCCTGTCCCTTTTATTTGAGAGGTAAGCCCTTAACTTGTTCATCTATTGTCCACACGCGTCGATTTATTGCTTCAGTGAACTTAGCAATGATGGTGACACCATCAGACTGTTTTGTCTTGATGATGTAACTTACACTGTATTGAGTTTATAGTGATGAAGGGGCTGCGCTGATCATCAGCCTCATTCTCTGGTCTTGAGCTACCTTAGACCAGTGGCAAGACGACTGGAGGTAATTCAGGATATGCACACCCTCTGGTTCTACTCCTTTGAGACCAGCGGTCCCTTGAAATTTCCGAGACTTGAACCCGCGCCGTTTTCGTAAATCGCTATGAGAGGCGATTGCCATACCTCTGGACCTCAGGGACCACATAAGGTGTAAACGTTCACTTGTAATTGAAGTGTTTAGCCAACGAGTTCCAGCATTAACCTTCTATACAAATTCAAAAAGCAAATGATCTGACAAGTCATTTTTCAGTTTTTTTATTGTGTAGGGGAAACCAATGAAAATGAGTATATGACAAATCCTTTTTCAGCTCTTTTGTCGTGTAGGAGAACCTATGAAAATGAGTATATGACAAGTCCTTTTTCAGCCCTTGTATTGTGGAGGAGAAGAACCTATGAAAAAGAGAGATCTAGCAAGTCCTTTTTCTGTTTTCTAGTCATAGAGGGGAAACCTATGAAATACTTATGATGCCTTGTGAGACTCCTGCAAGCACATGATGATGGCCACTAGTAAGGTCCTTAGTTCCATCAGTGACATGTCAAAAGTATAATCTGATAATAATTGTTATTGATCTTGTTATTTATTGTTATTCTGTGTACAACATACAAATTTACATGCAATGTCGAATTTTGTTGTTGTTGCTGGTGTTGTTGCTGATGTTGTTGTTGTTCAACAAGATAAGTAACTCTTGACGTTTCTTTGGTATGGGTTATAGTGGCTCTGCTTACATCTCGAGGCGACCATCAGTTGGTGGGTTGTCGTTTGCCTGGCTGTAGTGCAGTGCGAGGCTCCACAGTAAGCTTTCCACTGTTGGGATAACAGTGTCGACCCCAATCTTAAAGGACAGACTGCAGTGACACAATCTGTTTCCAGAAAAACGAATAAAGACGTGAGATGGGAGATCATCATCTGACCCGGAGGTGAGATGGGAAGTTGATCACCTGACACTAAGGTGAGATGGGAACTTGATCACCTGACACCGAGGTGAGATGGGAACTTGATCACCTGACACCGAGGTGAGATGGGAACTTGATCACCTGACACCGAGGTGAGATGGGAAATTGATCACCTGACACCGAGGTGAGATGGGAACTTGATCACCTGACACCGAGGTGAGATGGGAAATTGATCACCTGACACCGAGGTGAGATGGGAACTTGATCACCTGACACCGAGGTGAGATGGGAACTTGATCACTTGACACCGAGGTGAGATGGGAAATTGATCACTTGACACCGAGGTGAGATGGGAAGTTGATCACCTGACACTAAGGTGAGATGGGAGATTGATCACCTGACACCGAGGTGAGATGGGAGATTGATCACCTGACACCGAGGTGAGATGGGAGATTGATCACCTGACACCGAAGTGAGATGGGAAGTTGATCACCTGACACTAAGGTGAAATGGGAGCTTGATCACCTGACACCGAGGTGAGATGGGAGATTGATCACTTGACACCGAGGTGAGATGGGAGCTTGATCACCTGACACCGAGGTGAGATAGGAGATTGATCATCTGACACCGAAGTGAGATGGGAAGTTGATCACCTGATACCGAAGTGAGATGGGAAGTTGATCACCTGACATCGAGGTGAGATGGGAGATTGATCACCTGACACCGAAGTGAGATGGGAAGTTGATCACCTGATACCGAAGTGAGATGGGAAGTTGATCACCTGACATCGAGGTGAGATGGGAGATTGATCACCTGACACCGAAGTGAGATGGGAAGTTGATCACCTGATACCGAAGTGAGATGGGAAGTTGATCACCTGACACCGAGGTGAGATGGGAGATTGATCACCTGACACCGAAGTGAGATGGGAAGTTGATCACCTGATACCGAAGTGAGATGGGAAGTTGATCACCTGACATCGAGGTGAGATGGGAGATTGATCACATGACACCGAGCTGAGATGGGAGATTGATCACTTGACACCGAGGTGAGATGGGAGCTTGATCACTTGACCCCGAGGTGAGATGGGAGCTTGATCACCTCACACAGAGGTGAGATGGGAGCTTGATCACCTCACACCGACATGTGATGGGAATTTGATGAGTATGTTTCACCTGACCCCGAGGTAAGATTGAAGCTTGATCTGCATGTTTCACCCACAGACAGTTTACACTCCTCAAATCGTAACATATAACCACTGGAGAATCTCGCCCACAGACAGTTTACACTCCTCAAATCTAAATATCTTAACACTATCCTAAACACATGTTTCTTGGTGCTGTGTCCCCAGAACGCTGTCAAACAACCCTTGGAGATGTGACTGCGATCTAGTCTACTTAATACATCACGTGACTTCACTGGCGCATAGCGCCCAGATCAATATCTCATGCGCCTTCCCAAGGCTGGGCCGGATGTCAGCCATTAGTGTGACAGATGTCGCTTGTCCAACCGAAAGAAGTAAGACAAAAGTGTGGTTTGTTGTGTGTCTGAAATCGGGTAAAATTGTGCAGTCCTAACTGAGTTTTGTATTAAACGGGTGGCTGGAAAGAGATGGGGTAGCGTTTGGAGAAGAAAGATTTAGTTTTTATGTAATGTCCAGTCTTCTTTCCTTCATACTATAAAGTGTGGTACTTTAGTTCACCCTAAACAGAGTTCCTTGGGTTCTCATCATCCGTAATGAAAAGATGATGACTGCAGCCGGGCATTTCCTTACGGGTTAATGGGTAGGACAGGTCGATAAATTAGATAAAGATCGATGTGTACACAAGATTATTATATTTAGTTCTTCCACGAATCTTCTGGAAGATTGTAGGGCCCTAAATGGAGCAGTAGGAGATTTCCTTGCAGGTAGATTGACATAATTGGACGACCAAACACCACCATTTTAATTATTGAGGTGGCCATGACAAAACATTATCGGCAAGAGTGGTGATGAAAACATCCAAAAACATTGACTGTAATGCGTCGACGTCACAAGAAGTCGCACATGAATGAATCAAGAGTGACGGTCACAAGAAGTCGCACATGAATGAATCAAGAGTGGTGGTCACAAGAAGTCGCACATGAATGAATCAGACGGTCACAAGAACTCGCACATGAATGAATCAAAAGTGGTGGTCATAAGAAGTCGCACATGAATGAATCAAGAGTGGTGGTCACAAGAAGTCGTACATGAATGAATTAAAAGTGGTGGTCGCAAGAACTCGCACATGAATGAATCAAGAGTGGTGGTCACAACAACTCGCACATGAATGAATTAAGAGTGGTGGTCACAAGAAGTCGTACATGAATGAATTAAGAGTGGTGGTCACAAGAACTCGCACATGAATGAACCAAGAGTGGTGGTCACAAGAAGTCGCACATGAATGAATCAGACGGTCACAAGAACTCGCACATGAATGAATCAAGAGTGGTGGTCACAAGAACTCGCACATGAATGAATCAAGAGTGGTGGTCACAAGAAGTCGCACATGAATGAATCAAGAGTGGTGGTCACAAGAACTCGCACATGAATGAATCAGACGGTCACAAGAACTCGCACTTGAATGAATCAAGAGTGGTGGTCACAAGAACTCGCACATGAATGAACCAAGAGTGATGGTCACAAGAAGTCGCACATGAATGAATCAGACGGTCACAAGAACTCGCACATGAATGAATCAAGAGTGGTGGTCACAAGAAGTCGCACATGAATGAATCAAGAGTGGTGGTCACAAGAAGTCGAACATGAATGAATCAGACGGTCACAAGAAGTAGCACATGAATGAATCAAAAGTGGTGGTCACAAGAAATCGCACATGAATGAATCAGACGGTCACAAGAACTCGCACATGAATGAATCAAGAGTGGTGGTCACAAGAACTCGCACATGAATGAATCAAGAGTGGTGGTCACAAGAAGTCGCACATGAATGAATCAAGAGTAGTGGTCACAAGAACTCGCACATGAATGAATCAGACGGTCACAAGAACTCGCACATGAATGAATCAAACATATGCCTGTGGGCCATTTTTGCGCTTGTGTCTCTCTTTTGCTGTTTTCCAAGAACGTTCGATACATTGAGTATGTGCACTTGTGGTAGGGTCAACAAAACTGACTGAGTCATTTACTGTTTGATGATTACATCTAGATTTATTTGCAATCCCGAAGTTAGACACCCCATCAGTTCAAAATGAAACTATCTGGTGACGTCACTATTCTCAAATACTGTGCTAAAAATATTTTTAGTTTGTTTGGGGCGAATTAAGACGCAATTACCCAGACTGCCTTTTGTTATATCGAGACGTGTGGGCCATCAAATAAATCGTCCGGATCAATGCTTTAACCCTTTGGTCTCCCTGATACGGATTTTTAAAAAATAAGTATATTTCCATAGCGAAAGTAGATGGCACCGACATACAGAAATAATGAACTGTTCCTGTTCCAGCTGTCATTATACTAGCTATACGAGGGAGGGTCATCGATTAATGACCTTTCCTGACTCAAGGCAGGATCAGGTACCCTTTATTGTAAGTGAGTAAACTCAAGTAGCCTGTTCGCTTACCCGGTCTTTTGTTGGCCACTGACAAGGGCTCTAACCAGACAACGAACCTTACACATGTGAAACATACACAGTTCATTAGAAGACAGAGCAAGACCGGGTGCATGTTACGTGCCCATATAGCTGGAGCAGTCCCGCGTGCTACTGTAGCCCGTAGTCCATCAGTTCTAACTCATTCCAAGTCATGCGCACTGAATAACATCTGACAGCAAAAACACGAATAACATCTGAATAGCAAAAACACGAAAAATATCTGATAGCAAAAACACGAATAACATATGACAACAAAAACACAAATAACATGTGACAGCAAAAACCCAAATAATATCTGACAACAAAAACACAAATAACATATGAAAGCAAAAACACGAATAATATCTGACAACAAAAACACAAATAACATATGAAAGCAAAAACACGAATAATATCTGACAACAAAAACACAAATAACATATGAAAGCAAAAACACGAATAATATCTGACAACAAAAACACAAATAACATATGAAAGCAAAAACACGAATAATATCTGACAACAAAAACACAAATAACATATGAAAGCAAAAACACGAATAATATCTGACAACAAAAACACAAATAACATATGAAAGCAAAAACACGAATAATATCTGACAACAAAAACACAAATAACATATGAAAGCAAAAACACGAATAATATCTGACAACAAAAACACAAATAACATATGAAAGCAAAAACACGAATAATATATGACAACAAAAACACAAATAACATATGAAAGCAAAAACACGAATAATATCTGACAACAAAAACACAAATAACATATGAAAGCAAAAACACGAATAATATCTGACAACAAAAACACAAATAACATATGAAAGCAAAAACACGAATAATATCTGACAACAAAAACACAAATAACATATGAAAGCAAAAACACGAATAATATCTGACAACAAAAACACAAATAACATATGAAAGCAAAAACACGAATAACATCTGACAACAAAAACACAAATAACATCTGACAGCAAAAACACGAATAATATTTCACAGCAAAAACACGAATAAAATCTGACAGCAAAAAAACTACATTTGACAGCAAAAACACGAATAATATCTGACAGCAAAAACACGACATCTGACAGCAAAAACACGAATAACATATGACAGCAAAAACACGAATAACATCTGAAAGCAAAAACAATAATATCTGACAGGAAAAAGAAAACTCTGCTTCCGGTCATCTCGACATAGTGATCCTGCTATGATTAGAAGGAGTCAGGTGCGAGTTTCTTTCACCTTAAAACGAAATTCCTTTGAATAGACAAAATCGATAAAGCCATATGTGATAATTAATGTAGAAAAAGTACAACTCTATCGTCAAAGTTGTTGTCTTATACAGAATGTCAACAGCCAAGCGCTAGAGAAAGCTATTACAAACAAAGGGACTTAACAGAAGCGAACGTTCATTGTTGAAGGACGTGGGTATCGTGACGCAAGTGTTGAATGCGACAAATCAACAAAACAAATGATGATATCTCGGAGACTTGGAGAAGTTTAGGATTTTTAGTTAAATGTTGAGAAAAGAAAAACGTACTAACTTTATAAACAAAATACTGAAAGGAAAAGTAGAAAGCAAAGTGCAAGAAACATACAAAGAATGTACGTAAGAAGATCACAGCAAGAGATGGACAGGAAAAGGCTGGATAGAATGCATTAACAGAACAAGAGATAGAAGATCATCGCAACCGACGTTTAATGTGGAGATGACAACTAATCGAAGGACGTATCTTGGCAAATGAAACCGGGCCAAACTGTGGCAAGTAAACATACATACGATGCGGACGATGACATCACTTTTGGTGTAAACAGCACGAACCAACCGTCAAGTTTGCAAAATGTCATTTTCCTACGGTTCATAGTTTCCCCAGCAGACCGTTGAAAACATGGCGGGTGTGATACGGGATCCATCCAGAGCTGATCAGCGAGCTTTCTAACAACTGAAGGATGTTGACCAGTTGACATTCATCGCAGAATGCAGGCAGTGTGTGGTGACAACAGTGTGTCGAGGACAACAATGAAGAACTGGAAAACGATATTTAAAGAAGGACGTGAAGAAACGCCTTCTCCTAAACTTTTGCTCTCATGTGAAGACACACTTTCTCCTTATTATCTGCTCTCATATAAAGAATCTCTTTCCTCTAAACATTTGCTTTCACGGTAAGAAACTTCTTCTCCTAAACATTTGCTCTCATGTGAAAAAACGTCTCCTCCTAAACATTTGCTCTTATGTAAAGACACACCTTTTCTTAAATCTTTTCTCCCAAGTAAAGAACACCTTCGCATACAAATCTCTCCTCCCCCAAGTAAAGAACACCTTCCCATACAAATCTCTCCTCTCCCAAGGAAAGAACATCTTCCCATACAAATCTCTCCTCTCCCAAGGAAAGAACACCTTCCCATACAAATCTCTCCTCTCCCAAGTAAAAAACATCTTCCCATACAAATCTCTCCTCTCTCAAGTAAAGAACACCTTCCCATACAAATCTCTCCTCTCCCAAGTAAAAAAACATCTTCCCATACAAATCTCTCCTCTCTCAAGTAAAGAACACCTTCCCATACAAATCTCTCCTCTCTCAAGTAAAGAACACCTTCCCATACAAATCTCTCCTCTCCCAAGTAAAAAACATCTTCCCATACAAATCTCTCCTCTCTCAAGTAAAGAACACCTTCCCATACAAATCTCTCCTCTCCCAAGTAAAAAACATCTTCCCATACAAATCTCTCCTCTCTCAAGTAAAGAACACCTTCCCATACAAATCTCTTCTCTGTAAAGAACACCTTCCCATACAAATCTCTTCTCTGTAAAGAACACCTTCCCATACAAATCTCTTCTCTGTAAAGAACACCTTCCCATACAAATCTCTTCTCTGTAAAGAACACCTTTCCATAGAAATCTCTTCTCTTGTGAAGGGAATGCATTTTTATTACTTTTCATTTTAATAAACCTGCGTGGGCGCAGACACACACACACACACGCGCACGCGCACGCGCACGCGCAAACACGAGCACACACGTATTCAAATATACAAACACAAACAATCATAGACTTTTATAAGAATATGTTTATTTTAAAGAACAACAAAACAAAAAAGCTTTTTATTTATCAGAGACCTAATTTTAGGGTTTGAGTGTAAAATAATTTTGTCCCATCAGATTACGAAGTAAATGTTTTCCCTTGAGAAAATGCACGCAAATTTATTTGCAAAAACTGTCCAGGAATTAAACGCCAAGTCTGGACTATGTTACACTAAGATATAATATATCGTTTTCTCACTAGAGCATTATCGATTTCCATAATTGCAACTTCTAAATAATTAATTCGTCGTGTCTTACATATTTACAAATTAATATATCGCGTTTAATGGCCCTTTTTTTGTCTTTAGTTAGAATCGACAGAGGTTCGAATCTCGGTATGGCATATGTTGTTTTTCTGTTGGGGGTGAAATAAACAATTATAGCCAGCACACGACGTGGTGACAGTAGTGGGGAAGCGGCCTGCAGTTCTCACCCTTAAAAAAATCCCTGGACTCCCCCAGCAATGGGGAAAAAGTCGTTTTGACAGTTTTCTTGTCTTCTTCTTCAATCTCCGTTTTCAATCTCCGGCTACTAAGCCCTGAAAAGCGCTTTGTAAGTAGCAGGATGTAGTCCGGAGAACGGAATGCGTTGTGTCGCTAGTTTTCAGTTTGACTGCGATATTTGCACCTTTCTGTCCGACACATACGTCTTCGACAGATCTTGTCTTCTAATTTAAATCTATGCATGCAAGTCAGCAGCGAAGGAAACAAATCAAACACATGTACTATTCTTTCCAGGACATTATTTGTGAATTAGCTGCTGCATCTCTACACTATCTTCCTCTGTATGTGTACTCGAGATCTTAAACTATCTGTGATCTCACACTGTCAGGGTATGTCATGACTAGTGGCATTGTCCATCCGTCTTGTGTGATCTCACACTGTCAGGGTATGTCATAACTAGTGGCATTGTCCATCCCTCTTGTGTGATCTCACACTGTCAGGGTATGTCATAACTAGTGGCATTGTCCATCCGTCTTGTGTGATCTCACACTGTCAGGGTATGTCATAACTAGTGGAATTGTCCATCCCTCTTGTGTGATCTCACACTGTCAGGGTATGTCATGACTAGCGGTATTGTCCATCCGTCTTGTTTACAGCTGTCTGTATTTTGGGTTTGAGAACATTCTAGCTGTTTCCACAATCCGTTTCTTACGTTATCTCAGAGCCATATATATATATAAATAAGTGGGTGCCCGAGCTGGTTGAATGTGATTTCATATCAAGGCGGCACGGGTTCAAAACTCCTTTATTATCTCATCATTTATCTCCAACAAAACATTCAGTTCCTTTTTTTAATCAGATATAAAATAAAACTATTATGTCCATTGTGTGGTGACTGCACGGACAAGCGGTCTTTAACCATATAAATTATTCCGATAAACTCCAGAAAAAATGAATAAAAACCGCGCGATAATTTCAATTTGTATATTGATTTTAGATCATCATCAAATTCCTTTCACTTCCTTGTAGAGCCTAAGTGTCCAACACACGACTCGCTCTTTTCGTCTTGTCAGACGATAGTAGTTGTGCCCCGGCAGACATATAGAGCTCATGTGTTGCCCATGCAGTATGGGTTGTCAGGTTTAGTAGACGCTGACCAACTTTCAGAGTTATCAGAAAACAGGTTGCACAGCCATATCTGACAAAACCCAACAAGATACCCCAGTATCTTATCTGCAAAGCTTGAGATGGTTTGAAATCAGAGTTTTCCTTCTCCTAGATGAGCTGCTTACCTAGGCTTTCGAGCCCCATCTGCATGAACTACTGGTTTTAAAACGCCAGTGGCTCACCTTCGGCCCTTTCTCCTTTTGGTCAAAACAGTTCTGCCACGCGAAGGCCAGGAGATGGACTTTGTTGTCAGAGGCTATATGAGACGCACGCTTTGGGAGCATTTAGTTGGTGTTGAGAGCTCATTCTCAACTCCACCCCGGCTATGACAACAGTTAGAACCTTTCCAACATATACACACCAAATAAATCAATTTTGACCTGTCCATATCTGTGGATGTTTTTGTGGCCTAAAGTTTCTACAGGATGGGGTAGCCAGCCCCGTGCTCAAGTCTCTTCAGTCGTCTCTAGAACATGCCTGGTATGTTACAGTGTTACTATTATGTGTTCACCTTTAGAAACCCGGAATCACTCGGGCGAGATATTATACCGTAAGCAGAACATCCTTTGCCGTACGTCTCTCTTACAACTGTCGGCCTATTTTCATGTTGTAAGTATGTACACATTTTCATATTTTACATGTGTTCATCGCTTCTATCGCCTTTGATCTTTGTGTTTATTTCTGTGTTTGTCCAATCCACTATAGATATTGTTCTCAAACTCTTTTGCTCTATTCCTAGCCCCCCCCCCCCCTTTCACCTTTGTTCAGAAATGTCATTACAACCTCCACCCCCCCCCCTACCTCACCCCCATCCCACTTTCCCTTATTAGCTAGTTGCCCATGCCCACCACAAACGATGATAGCCACATGAACACACGGTTTTGTCTTGATGATGTAACTTGCTCTGTATTTTATAGTGAGGAAGATACTGTGCTGGTCATCAACCTCACTCTCTGGTCCCGAGCTACCTTGGACCAGTGGCAAGATATTAGTCAAGACGACTGGAGACAACTCAAGATGCAGGCACTCTGGTCCCACCTCCCATAAGACCGGGGGTCACTTTAAAACTTGTTGGATTAGATAGTCCACCGCTTCTGTCATGGCTTTGGAACCAAGGGCCTGACCTCTATACCACAGCGACCCCAGAAGACTCTGCAGAGTCTGTAAACAACCAGTATTGCATTCCAGTCCTCTATTTTGGACCAAAAGAGACATCGTCTTCTTCTTCATCTTCTTCTTCTTCATCTTCTTCTTCTTCATCTTCTTCTTCTTCATCATCATCTACTTCTTCTTTTCCTTCTCCTTCTTCTTGTTTGTTCTTCTTCTTCAAATAAAAAATCTAATAGAATTCCAGGTTATGTAGTTAATTCAATGATGATTACAGTCAAAGAGAAACTTGTGTTTGTTTCTTCTTTGCCAGTTTTTGGATACGCGGAGAAGTCATTAAAGGTCGTGTTCAGCCTCCAATCTTTGTTTATATTTACAACATTCTTCTTAAAGTACTTTCTGGCCTTTAAATCCTAATTTAATTTTGCATGTTCAAGAATCGATTTTCATCTGTTCCATTCAATAACCGTTATTGGACGTTGCAGATACTTTAAAAACAAACTACAATTTGACAGATTGCACATAATCAATAGAACATCACACGTTCCTGGATAGTGGTTCCAATTCCCACATGAAGCTCTCAAATCCCACCTCTCCTCCCACCTCTCCTCCCACCTCTCCTCCCACCTCTCCCCCCACCTCTCCTCCCACCTCTCCTCCCACCTCTCCTCCCACCTCTCCTCCCACCTCTACTCCCACCTCTCCTCCCACCTCTCCTCCCACCTCTCCTCCCACATCTACTTCCACCTCTCCTCCCACCTCTCCTCCCACCTCTCCTCCCACCTCTACTCCCACCTCTCCTCCCACCTCTCCTCCCACCTCTCCTCCCACATCTACTTCCACCTCTCCTCCCACCTCTCCTCCCACCTCTCCTCCCACCTCTACTCCCACCTCTCCTCCCACCTCTCCTCCCACCTCTCCTCCCACATCTACTTCCACCTCTCCTCCCACCTCTCCTCCCACCTCTCCTCCCACCTCTCCTCCCACCTCTCCTCCCACATCTACTTCCACCTCTCCTCCCACCTCTCCTCCCACCTCTCCTCCCACCTCTCCTCCCACCTCTCCTCCCACATCTACTTCCACCTCTCCTGCCACCTCTCCTCCCACCTCTCCTCCCACATCTACTCCCACCTCTCCTCCCACATCTCCTCCCACCTCTCCTCCCACCTCTCCTCCCACCTCTCCTCCCACATCTACTCCCACCTCTCCTCCCACCTCTCCTCCCACCTCTCCTCCCACATCTACTTCCACCTCTCCTGCCACCTCTCCTCCCACCTCTCCTCCCACCTCTCCTCCTACCTCTCCTCCCACCTCTCCTCCCACCTCTCCTCCCACCTCTCCTCCCACCTCTCCTCCCACATCTACTCCCACCTCTCCTCCCACCTCTCCTCCCACCTCTCCTCCCACATCTACTTCCACCTCTCCTGCCACCTCTCCTCCCACCTCTCCTCCCACCTCTCCTCCCACCTCTCCTCCCACCTCTCCTCCCACCTCTCCTCCCACCTCTCCTCCCACCTCTCCTTCCACCGCTCCTCCCACCTCTCCTCTCACCTCTCCTCCCACATCTCCTCCCACCTCTCCTCCCACCTCTCCTCCCACCTCTCCTCCCACATCTACTTCCACCTCTCCTGCCACCTCTCCTCCCACCTCTCCTCCCACCTCTCCTCCCACATCTACTTCCACCTCTCCTGCCACCTCTCCTCCCACCTCTCCTCCCACCTCTCCTCCCACCTCTCCTCCCACCTCTCCTCCCACCTCTCCTCCCACCTCTCCTTCCACCTCTCCTCCCACCTCTCCTCCCACCTCTCCTCCCACATCTCCTCCCACCTCTCTTTGTTGAGAACCCTTATAATAAAAGAATATGACTGGTCCTTGTTATCTATTTAATTTTATTAAAAGCGATCGCAGACAGTCTGGGGAAAGCTATCAAACCAGATATGTTTTCCAGATCTTGTATCCATGTTTGCATTGAAATATTCATGGTTCTCCGTCAGGAGATGACTTCTCAGATTCCATTGGTTGTATCTTCACCTTCCACAATACATATGTATGGTTCTCCATCAGGAGATGACTTCTCAGATTCCATTGGTTGTATCCTCACCTTCCACAATACATATTTATGGTTCTCCATCAGGAGATGACTTCTCAGATTCCATTGGTTGTATCCTCACCTTCCACAATACATATTCATGGTTCTCCGTCAGGAGATGACTTCTCAGATTCCATTGGTTGTATCCTCACCTTCCACAACACATATTCATGGTTCTCCGTCAGGAGATGACTTCTCAGATTCCATTGGTTGTATCCTCACCTTCCACAACACATATTCATGGTTCTCCATCAGGAGATGACTTCTCAGATTCCATTGGTTGTATCCTCACCTTCCACAATACATATTCATGGTTCTCCGTCAGGAGATGACTTCTCAGATTCCATTGGTTGTATCCTCACCTTCCACAACACATATTCATGGTTCTCCGTCAGGAGATGACTTCTCAGATTCCATTGGTTGTATCCTCACCTTCCACAGTACCGATAACCTCGCCCCAACAATTAACCGGTTATCTGTTAACCACAATTGCAACATGAAATCTTATAACACATAATGCTATTAGGGGCTAAGTGCTTGGTACTTCATTACACTGGTTTCAATGTTGTATTGGATCGGGTAACTGTGAGTCCGCCGGGGTATTTGTGTTTGACAAAGACAAGAATATCACCACTGCTCCACAGAGAGCATGTCGTACGAGGCGACAAACTGTGTGAAATGGCATAACACGGGCCATGGTTAGGTGGTTTGTTAAGTGCAGTACAGATGGCGCCTAACAGACCTTGGGTCTACTTTGCTCTAGTGTGTGTCTATTAAGATGGACTCGCGCATCGTTTAACCACTCTCCGCGGCACTTGTCTCAACACAGTGAGTAATAAGCTGCTTGAGCCTAGCCCACTAAGCAGGACATCCTCCAGCAGGCTATATCTAGCTCATTCTAGAGCTGGGACTTGTCCTTCCGCCCCTGTAGAAGTACAGGTCGACTAAGAACTAAGAGCCAGCTAGCTCTTTCGCTGTTTTCCCCTCCCTATAGGTAAGCCATGTACCGATTTACAGATGGGTCATCTATATTGTTTCTATAACGAAATGGGGGACGATGAGGCTAACGTCAGGTCAGGCAAGACACACTGATCAGACATGTTAGTCAGGGTCAGGAGAAATATACTGGCCAAGACCCTCACCTGACTTTCTTGTTTGTCGTCCTGGAAACGGGCTGTTGTCGAGGACAACAGTCTAGCTAACAAGATGATGTTCGATGCGATCCCCGTATTAGTGGGTGACACGCAGATGAAGCCAAACATTGCACAACCGCCTGGAGGACCACGGTCCACTACATCAGCACGCTCGGGATGTCAGAAAAGCTACTTCATTCTGTCTCAAGTTCCGTCCTTTTCAGGTCGCATAATAGGGATACCAACCTTTTGTGGGCATTGAAAACCATAACCAGATCGAGTTGGGGTAATTTGCCATAAAAATAACTCGACCAATATATTACATTAACACTAGAACTACCAATATACGCTCGTACTACATAAACGCGAGAACTCTACCAATATACTTCAATACGCGAGAACTCTACTTATATACTACATAAACGCGAGAACTCTACCAGTGTACTACATGAACGCGAGAACGCTACCAATATACTACATGAACGCGAGAACTCTACGTAAATACTATATAAACGCGAGAACTCTACCAGTGTACTACATGAACGCGAGAACGCCACCTATATACTACATGAACGCGAGAACTCTACCAGTGTACTACGGAAACGCGAGAACTACCAATATACGCTCGTACTACATAAACGCGAGAACTCTACCAAATACGCTCGTACTACATAAACGCGAGAACTCTACCAAATACGCTCGTACTACATAAACGCGAGAACTCTACCAAATACGCTCGTACTACATAAACGCGAGAACTCTACCAAATACGCTCGTACTACATAAACGCGAGAACTCTACCAAATACGCTCGTACTACATAAACGCGAGAACTCTACCAAATACGCTCGTACTACATAAACGCGAGAACTCTACCAGTATACTACATAAACGATCCTCACATCTGTATGTTTTGCTATTTAAGACACTCTCGTGTATGTGGACATATGTCTTCCAAATGCAGGTTGCCACAATAATGTATGCTCCCCATGCATGCGAGGACTTCAACGTAAAGTGGACGGCACGTGCGTGTGCATGGAAGGAACCCAGCCTTTCATTGGTCATATTGGCAGGGCTGGTTGTCATGGTGAGTTCATTGCTTATTAACATTGTTATGGCAGGAGTTATGGAACTATTCACCAGAGTGTTGTCGGAGCCCGAAAGTTAATAAGGACGTTAACTGGCGGGTTGTCGTAGTTTTCCTCTCAACCTGAGTCTGCTGATGAAGGTGGATCGGGGTCTTCAAAGCGGTTGGACTATGCTTTACATCATCTGTGTGTCGCTGACTACTACGGCGATCAGGTCGATCTTCACCTTGTTAGTCAAGCTGCCATGAAAACAGCCCGTTTTCAGGAAGTGCTACGAGGAAACTAAGGTGAGGGTCTTGGTCAGTATTCTTTACTTGACCCTGACTAACATGACTGATCAGTATGCTTTACCTGACCATGACTGATCAGTATTCTTTACCTGACCATGACTAATCAGTATTATTTACCTGACCATAACGGATCAGTGTGCTTTACCTGACCCTGACTAACATGACTGATCAGTATTCTTTACCTGACCATGACTGATCAGTATTCTTTACCTGACCATGACTAATCAGTATTCTTTACTTGACCATGACTGATCGGTATTCTTTACCTGACCATGACTGACATGACTGATCAGTATTCTTTACCTGACCATGACTGATCAGTATGCTTTACCTGACCATGACTGATCAGTATTCTTCACCTGACCATGACTGATCAGTATTCTTTGCCTGACCATGACTGATCAGTATGCTTTACCTGACCATGACTAACATGACTGATCAGCATTCTTTACCTGACCATGACTGATCAGTATTCTTTACCTGACCATGACTCATCAGTATTCTTTACCTGACCATGACTGATCAGTATGCTTTACCTGACCATGACTGATCAGTATGCTTTACCTGACCCTGACTAACATGACTGATCAGTATTCTTTACCTGACCATGACTGATCAGTATTCGTTACCTTAGTTACGTTAGTCTTCCTTCCCTAACGTGTCATTTAGAGGCGACTAAGTAGATTGACACTGAGACTCGCTACACCATATTGTAGATAATTTAATCCAATCAAACCAGCAGATATAGACATATCGTCTAAAAGAAATGTGAACGAACCATACGAGACAGAACCAAGGCTGATACTTGCGCCTTAATTCACCCCAAACAGATTTCCCTGGGTTCCCATCATACGTAAAGAGACTCTCATTTTCGGGTTAAGGTGAGGACAGATCGATAGAATTATATTTTAATTATATAAGTGAGAACTAAGATAAAGATAGAAGTGTAGAAAACATGGCTGTAATTAGTTTTGCGAAGATTTGTGGTTATGGTTAGTGTTATGGTTAGGGTTAGGGTTAGGTTTAAGGTAAGGGTTAGATAACATGGTTGTTATTACATCGTATCCAGCATGGATAATGACATGTTGCTGTACAGACTGGATGCTACTCTCCATATTATGGACCCACGTTCTCCTACGTGAACCTCACCGGACTAGAAGCTTAGCATCAGTTGATCGTGAACATCACCTGACTAGAATCATAGCATCAGTTGATCGTGAACCTCACCGGACTAGAAGCATAGCATCAGTTGATCGTGAACCTCACCGGACTAGAAGCATAGCATCAGTTGATCGTGAACCTCACCGGACTATAAGCCTAGCATCAGTTGATCGTGAACCTCACCGGAATAGAAGCTTAGCATCAGTTGATCGTGAACCTCACCGGACTAGAAGCCTAGCATCAGTTGGTCGTGAACCTCACCAGACTAGAAGCATAGCATCAGTTGATCGTGAACCTCACCAGACTAGAAGCCTAGCATCAGTTGGTCGTGAACCTCACCAGACTAGAAGCCTAGCATCAGTTGATCGTGAACCTCACCAGACTAGAAGCCTAGCATCAGTTGATCGTGAACCTCACCACACTAGAAGCCTAGCATCAGTTGATCGTGAACCTCACCAGACTAGAAGCCTAGCATCAGTTGGTCGTGAACCTCACCAGACTAGAAGCCTAGCATCAGTTGGTCGTGAACCTCACCAGACTAGAAGCCTAGCATCAGTTGATCGTGAACCTCACCAGACTAGAAGCCTAGCATCAGTTGATCGTGAACCTCACCAGACTAGAAGCCTAGCATCAGTTGATCGTGAACCTCACCGGACTAGAAGCCTAGCATCAGTTGATCGTGAACCTCACCAGACTAGAAGCCTAGCATCAGTTGATCGTGAACCTCACCAGACTAGAAGCCTAGCATCAGTTGATCGTGAACCTCACCAGACTAGAAGCCTAGCATCAGTCGATCGTGAACCTCACCAGACTAGAAGCCTAGCATCAGTCGATCGTGAACCTCACCAGACTAGAAGCCTAGCATCAGTCGATCGTGAACCTCACCAGACTAGAAGCCTAGCATCAGTTGATCGTGAACCTCACCACACTAGAAGCCTAGCATCAGTTGATCGTGAACCTCACCAGACTAGAAGCCTAGCATCAGTCGATCGTGAACCTCACCAGACTAGAAGCCTAGCATCAGTTGATCGTGAACCTCACCACACTAGAAGCCTAGCATCAGTTGATCGTGAACCTCACCACACTAGAAGCCTAGCATCAGTTGATCGTGAACCTCACCAGACTAGAAGCCTAGCATCAGTTGGTCGTGAACCTCACCAGACTAGAAGCCTAGCATCAGTTGATCGTGAACCTCACCACACTAGAAGCCTAGCATCAGTTGATCGTGAACCTCACCACACTAGAAGCCTAGCATCAGTTGATCGTGAACCTCACCAGACTAGAAGCCTAGCATCAGTTGGTCGTGAACCTCACCGGACTAGAAGCCTAGCATCAGTTGGTCGTGAACCTCACCGGACTAGAAGCCTAGCATCAGTTGATCGTGAACCTCACCAGACTAGAAGCCTAGCATCAGTTGGTCGTGAACCTCACCGGACTAGAAGCCTAGCATCAGTTGGTCGTGAACCTCACCGGACTAGAAGCCTAGCATCAGTTGGTCGTGAACCTCACCGGACTAGAAGCCTAGCATCAGTTGGTCGTGAACCTCACCACACTAGAAGCCTAGCATCAGTTGATCGTGAACCTCACCAGACTAGAAGCCTAGCATCAGTTGATCGTGAACCTCACCACACTAGAAGCCTAGCATCAGTTGATCGTGAACCTCACCACACTAGAAGCCTAGCATCAGTTGATCGTGAACCTCACCAGACTAGAAGCCTAGCATCAGTTGATCGTGAACCTCACCAGACTAGAAGCCTAGCATCAGTTGATCGTGAACCTCACCACACTAGAAGCCTAGCATCAGTTGATCGTGAACCTCACCAGACTAGAAGCCTAGCATCAGTTGATCGTGACCTCACCACACTAGAAGCCTAGCATCAGTCGATCGTGAACCTCACCAGACTAGAAGCCTAGCATCAGTTGGTCGATTAAGAAGAAGAAGAAGGACCTACGTTGACAGATTCCATAAAGTCTCGCTTATTCTAGCAGAATATTTGACACCACCAACAGTTAAAAAGTGGGTTATTCTGTGACGTCACTACCTTAAATGCAGTGCTAACACTTTTGTTTGGTGTGAATTAAGGCGCATATACCGCAAGTCCGGTAACAATGATAAACGCGTCATCATAAAGTCCTGAACAGAGGGAATACAAGTAGCAATTGCAGACCACGTCTGGCAGTCATATCATAGGGCTTTCAGCACTGCTCTTGGCTTTATCAGTCACAAGGGCAGCCCAGACTCAAAGATGCAGTATGGCACAGGATGATGTTGGCGGACCTCATCGACAACAATGAACAACTACTATTATTGCTAGCAATACATCTACAGATGATCTCTCCCTCAATTGAGCTCTACAGTATCATTTTACAAATTAAAGTATCTCGCCTTTCCCGCATCCCTCGTCTGTATTACATACTCCTTTCTTCCAACCCACTCATCTCTTCCACCACACCCCCTCCCTTCAACCCTTGCTCCTTACCCTCAATCCACTCATCTCTTCCACCACCCTCCCCCGCCCTTCAACCATTGCTCCTTACCCTCAACCCACTCATCTCTTTCACCAAAACACCCCCTCCCTTCCATCTTTACGCCTTACCCTCAACCCACTCATCACTTCCACCGCCAACTCCCTTCAACCCTTGTGCCTTACCCTCAATCCACTCATCTCTTCCACTCCAACCCCCCCCCCCTCTCTTCAACCCTTGCACCTTACCCTCAAGCCACTCATCTCTTCCACCACCACACCCCCTCCCTTCAACCCTTGCACCTTACCCCCAACCGACTCATCTCTTCCATCGCCCCCGCCCTTCAACCCTTGCACCTTACCTTCAACAAACCTTCAGATACACCAACCTTCAACCTTACCTTACCAATGGAAGAGGCCATGAGAACACTAAAGAAAAGGAAATCTCCCGGAAAAGACGGGATAACAAACGAAATGCTGATGGGGCTGGGCCAAACAGCAAAGAGGAAACTGCTATCAGTCCTGAACCAAAGCTGGAAAAGGGGTATTGTACCCCAGGCATGGAAAGACGCAGTACTTGTACCAGTACCATAAAAAGGAAAGGACAAAACAGATCCAAATGGATACAGGCCTATCAGCCTACTAAGCTGTGTCGGCAAGCTGATGGAACGTATGATAAACACCAGACTGATGTGGCATCTGGAAGAAAAACGCATTCTAATTCCACAGCAAGCAGGCTTTAGACAGCACAGATCCACTGAGGACCAGGTCATCCTCATAGCCCAGGAAATAGAAGATGCCTACCAGGCACAGAAACACACAGTAGCGGTTTGGGTGGACCTGGAAAAGGCATTTGACAAAGTCTGGAAAGATGGACTTAGAGTCAAGCTAAGAAGAAGTGAAGTTTGTGGGAATATGTAAAAGTGGATCAACCACTACCTCAAAACAGAACGGCCAGAGTTCAAGTACAAGAGCAGATGAGCAAAAAGGTGACACTTGAGCAGGGAGTACCCCAAGGAGGAGTACTGTCACCCGCACTCTTCCTGGTGTATATTAATGACATTACAGAGAATATACCAAGAAGAGTCCATAGCTCAATGTTTGCAGACGATCTGGCTATGTGGACCTCTGAAAAGAATCGCATCATAGCAAGAAATCGGATGCAGCAGGCCCTAACATCGCTGGAAGAGTGGGCGAACTCATGGCTGGTCAAAATAAACGAGGACAAAACAACATGTAAAATATTCTCGCTATCAATCAAACCCCAAAACACCAAATTAAGTCTGAACGGAAAATATCTGCAGCAAAACGACAACCCAAACTACCTGGGAGTCACATTTGATCGGCGCATGACATGGAAAAGTCAGATCGAGAGAAACCGAATGAGAGCCAGAGAAAGAATGGCAATCATGTGGAAACTTGCTGGCACAAGCTGGGGAGCAGACGAGAGCATACTAAAGAAACTGTACACTGGAAGAGTGAGACCAGTTCTCGAGTATGGCATTGCGGCATGGACAACAGCAGCAAAGGCGAACTTCGATAAAGTTAGCAAACTCCAAAACCAAGCCATAAGAGTTATAACAGGTGGTATGAAGTCAACGCCAATTGTAGAACTTGAAAAGATTTCAAAACTGCAATCCATGACCGACAGAAGAGACTGCAGAGCCCAGCTGCAATCAGAAAAACTCAGAAGTCTGACCGCCCATCCATAATGTACGAAAACCTACCTGGAGGCAGCATATATTTCCAGAGGTGGTAGAAAATATACCAGGTATTGGAAACAAAAACTGCTAGTCTGAAAAAGAAAGAAGAGATACTACCCTGAGTTACATAACGGTAAACTATCCAAGCATGAACTGGACCCATGCATACACCGACGGTTCCGTAACAAATACAACACAGAACGGAGGGGCAGGAGCATTTCTGAACCTACCAAATGGCAGAAAAATAACACTGTCACTCGCTACTGGAAAATACACAAGCAATTTCAGAGTGGAGGCAGAGGCACTGAGGGTGGCAGTGGAAGAAATGGTGACAGGTAAAAGGAATGAAAGCCACATAGTCCTGCTTACAGATGCTCTGGCCGTAGTCACAGCACTAAAAAGCCAGAAAAATACTGAACTTAATGATTTAAGAGCAGTACTCTGTCAATTATGCCAGCAGGCCGTACCAAAAAGGGTAGTGGTGCAGTGGGTTCTATCCCACTGCAACGCCCAAGGCAACGAGGAGGCAGACAGACTGGCAAAAGAAGGTGCAAAACTACCACAACCAGATACCAGTATGACTTACGAAGAGTCAAAACGGCTTATTAGAGCTAGATTCATGACCAAATGGGAAACCGAACATACTGGCTACACCAAAAACGATGCCTATTACCAGTTGAACCGAAGAGAGCAGGTCGTGGTCTTCAGACTTCGCACTAGCCACAATAGACTGAGGTACCACCTATTCAACAAATTAAAGATAGGTGGCACCGACGAATGCCCGTGTGGCACCGAGAAAATGACCGCGGAGCATTTGCTGCAAAACTGCCCGACATACGAGGATCAGAGAGAGCAGATGTGGCCATCACGAGTGGCAACACTAGACAAGCTCTATGGCAGTGTCGACAACCTCAGGATGACGGCTGCTTTTTTCGAAAAAATAATGGTTACTGTCTGACTGCCTACGACGATGAAGAAGAGGACAACTCTTGTGCCTTACCCTCAACCCACTAATCTCTTCCACTCCAACCCCCCCTCCCTTCAACCCTTGCACCTTACCCCCAACCCACTCATCTCTTCCACTCCAACCCCCCTCCCTCCAACCCTTGTACCTTACCCCCAACCGACTCATCTCTTCCACTCCAACCCCCCCCCTCCCTTCAACCCTTGCACCTTACCCCCAACCCACTCATCTCTTCCACTCCAACGCCCCCCCCTCCCTTCAACCCTTGCACCTTACCCCCAACCCACTCATCTCTTCCACTCCAACTCCCCCCTCCCTCCAACCCTTGCACCTTACCCCCAACCGACTCATCTCTTCCACTCCAACCCCCCCCCTTCCCTTCAACCCTTGCACCTTACCCCCAACCCACTCATCTCTTCCACTCCAACCCCCCCCCCTCTCTTCAACCCTTGCACCTTACCCCCAACCTACTCATCTCTTCCACTGCAACCCCCCCTCCCTCCAACCCTTGCACCTTACCCCCAACCGACTCATCTCTTCCATCACCCCGCCCTTCAACCATTGCACCTTACCCTCACCCCACTCATCTATTCCATCACCCCCTCCCTTCAACCCTTGTACCTTACCCTCAACCCACTTATCTCTTCCATCAACCCCCTCCCTTCAACCATTGTACCTTACCCTCAACCCACTCATCTCTTCCATCACCCCCCTCCCTTCAACCCTTGTACCTTACCCTCAACCCACTCATCTCTTCCATCAACCCACTCCCTTCAACCATTGTACCTTACCCTCAACCCACTCATCTCTTCCATCAACCCCCTCCCTTCAACCCTTGCACCTTACCCTCAACCCACTCCTCTGCCTTCAGTCAGCTTAACACATTGTCCATCTTCTTCTCTCCCTCGAAGTGTTAGAGCTTTCAATAGAAGCTAGCATTTATCTTGTCGCAAATGTGACAAGGGTCCCAAGAGTCAGCGCCAGGAAATCCGCGAAAACTTCATTCGAGATACTCCCACATAACTTAACTTAACTTAACGTCTTTATACTGGTTTAGAAGAATCTGCAAAGTCTGGTTTACAACCATTTTTATTTGCATTACCTTGCTCTAAAAGCTATGCGCATTCAATGTATTCTTAAATGCATTAATTGTCCCTGCCTCCCCTACCCCCTGTGGCAATGCATTCCAAGTATTCACCACTCTCTTAGTAAAAAAACATTTCCTAATATCTAATCTGGACCTTTCTTTAGTTAATTTGTATCTATGCCTTCTTGTTCTTGTGGGTGGTTGTATTTTGACAAACTTGTAATAGTCTAATTTATCCGTTCCTCTAATCATCTTATAAACCTGTATTGTCACGTCGAATTCTTCTTTTTACTAGACACTGTAGGCCGGTTTTTTTTAGTCTTTCCTCATAACTGTAATTCTGGAATCCCACTATCATCTTTGTCGCTCTTATTTGTATTCTTTCCAGCATGTTTATGTCCCCTCTATCATAGTGACTCCACACCTGTACACGGTACTCCAATCAAGGTCTAACTAAAGCTTTATACAGTTTGATTATCACTTCCTTGCTCCTATGTTTAATATTTCCTTTTTAAAATACCTATACTTGCATTTGCCTTTTTCACTGCTACCTGAACTTGCTCACTCACATTACCCGTTTGATCTATTATTACCAAAACTTGCTCACTCACCTTACCTGAATTATATATTATAATCAAAACTTTCTCACTCACCTTACCTGTATGATCTATTATAATCTGGACTTGCTCACTTACCTTACCTGTATGATCTATTATAACCTGAACTTTCTCACTCACCTTACCTGTATGATCTATTATAACCTGAACTTGCTCACTCACCTTACCTGTAGGATCTACTATAACCCCTAGGTCACTTAGAACTCTGTCCGTCAGCGACAGTTTAAAATAATGGTCATTGTTCGAAACATACGACAATGACCGTTTTAAGAGTGTACCCAGCGAAAATGGAAATCTCACGGTCCACTGCACCAAATCTGCAGATATATTGTTAGTTGTACGACCTTCAAGGTCACACAGAAATTCATGACAAAGTACTCTTTCTTTAGTGGCACTGTAGGTTAAAAAATTTGGCTGTGCGGTTAAGCAGAACAAATAGGATAGTTTTAAATGTTTTTTTGTATTTTTTTTTTTATTTTTTTTTTTTTGGTGTTCGACTTATTTCTCAAATCCACAAGGCAGTGTGCATTGCACTGTGGTTTTTATTTTGCGCCTGTCGGCCCAGTGCATCCGACTTCGTCATTCATTTTATGTAAGGGTCTGCTTCTTCCTACATTTTCTAAGGGTTTGCTTCCCCGGGGTAACGGTCGGTGTTGTGTTGGGGATCAAACCCAGCACCTTCGGGTTGTGAGCCGCGTCACTTAACCACTAGTCCCTATAAATATGTTATGAGATCTAACGGACAGCTAATGTCAGTCGTTACAGAATATCCAATTGCATACTCCCACGTGGCGACTGGGTTTGCCATTAAAGAGACAGTCCTCGTGCATCATCAATAATTAATAGAACAGTCTGACACAGAAAGATCTCGGGCTCGAGTTGACAACTTGGCGTTTTAAAGCCAAACTGAATATATTGGTTGACATTATAAGATTCGTTTGGCTTTTTTTGTTTGTTTTTGGTTTCGTTTTATGTTAAGAGAATTTATTGAGGTCAGATAAATCCATTTACTGTTTTTTTTTTACTTTTAGGATGCCAAAATCTATTTTGCAGATAGTCGTTAAAATATACTGTATTATACAAGACAAAATCAATGTAATTACAAATAAAGACAAAAAACACACACGTGAAAGAAAATACATTTAGTAGACATAGTAAATCTGCATACTTTTGTGCTAGACGGTCATTCCTATCAGGACAGAACATGAAATAGAACCATTTTTTTCTTGTTTGCATTCACGCACATCTATGCCAAGCTCCGTAATTCGTTTCAATGATTTTTATAGAAACATGTTTTTGTTGGCTTATTTTTTTGTTTTGTGTATTTTAAGGAAAGTGTTGGGGAGAAAGGATGTGTTGCTTTGGCTTCTTTTGTTTTAAATCAGAGAACTCTGCTGAGGACAGTAACCTGTTAAGAGCGCAATAACATTTCCAACACATAGATTGTGTTGTTCACACATACAAACACACACATGCATATAAAAACACACACACGCACATACAAACACACACACGCACATACAAACACACATACGCACATACAAACACACGCACATACACACACACACAAACATACAGACACACACGCGTACATACAAACACACACCCGCACATACAAACACAAACGCGCGCATACACACACACACGCGCGCGCACATACAAACAGACACACGCGCATACAAACCCAGACACACACACACGCACATATAAACAAACACACGCACACGCAAACACATACACCCATATACAAACACACACACTCTTACATACAAACACACACCCGCAAATACAAACATACACACGCACTTACAACACACACACGTACACTACACAAAAGGAGCATTGAAAATACGACACATATGTGGCACACCCACACACCGACATACGAAACAAGCACAGGCGCTATATGTATATGATAAGACATCAAATATGAAATATACATCACACATACACACACACACACATTTAAGCACATAGAACATACAACAATTATGTCAAACACACGACACCACAAAGCCTGAAAAATACACACACAATACGATGCAAAAGATTAGACATTTTGTTGTTTATTAAGACCAATACACACATGAAATACATACGTACATACATACAATACACACATAACACACACATACAATACATAATACACACGCAAACACACATTAAAATATAAGCTCTCAAAGACACATATGCATATACAACACCCTATATACATACACAAATAAATAATCACCTATACACTAAAACAAGCACATTTGCAATCACGCACTAAAATACAGACCAACACATAGATATAAAACAAACAAACACACACACACACACACACACTCACACGAGTATACATGATGTTCGTCCATCACAAGTGATGAAAACCACTCTCTTTGTTCAGCCGTGTGGACAGTCTTTTCTCTTGCTCTGTACGCTGAAATGAAATTTAAAGTTGTGTTTCGTGCCTTTCCCATAATCGCAAGATGTCGTAAGGACATCCCTCATCGCGTGAGTGAGTTGGGCACCTCTCCCCGGATGTGTTCAGTTCATTTTCGTAGTGTCTAAAATTCACACACCAAAACTAACGTTTGCAGATAAGGCCCCAATCTCGATGTGAACTAGGCCGTGAAATTCGACACAGGTTTAAACGTAGTGCTATTCAAATAGCCGAACTCCAGACCAGAATAATCGGACGGAATAAATCACAAAAAACGAACGAATTAACCAGTCCAAATAAAAAACAACAACACGTTTCCGTTAACACAAGGATAAGTCGTCGACTAGTGTGAATTCCAGATAAAACAGAAGAGCAATGCAGACCCGCAGCTGGTTATGGCCCATCTTTACTGCTTATACATACGAGTATATATATATATTCATTGAACATAATTTCAACAATTTTTAAATGGCTGATCCAACACATCACTCCATCTATCCCTAGCCTGCCCAGACGATCACTACAAGCCTGCTCCAGGTAACGAGCCTTGTTCGCTGTGCTCCAGAGGGTCCATGAGTGTATCTGGGCCAACACCTGTTTGCGCATGTGCAGTTGGGTACTACACAAATGGACAAGGAGATTGTGAAAGTAGGACAGATACTGATACTATCACGACAATGTCTACTACAGCTTACATTGCAACTTCTACTACAACTTCTACTACAACTTACATTGCAACTTCTACTACAATTTCTACTACAACTTACATTGCAACTTCTACTACAACTTCTACTACAACTTACATTACAACTTCTACTACAACATCTATTACTACTGCTATTACTGCTGTTACTACTACTACTACTACTACTACTACTACTACTACTACTACTACTATGACTACTACTACTACTACGGCTTCTACTACTGCTACTACCATTACCACTACTACTACTTCTACTACTGCTAATAATGCTACAATTACTACTACTTTCACCACCACTACTACTAGCACTACTACTACTTTTACTGCTACACTACAGCAGCTACTAACACTACTATTAGTTACAACAACTGCTAAGACTATCACTATTAGTACTACAATTACTAACCCAAAACTGTCCAGACCCTTCTACGCCCCCATGTGGTGATCCTGGATAACAGGCTAAGAACAAGAGATGTTGTTTGCTAATGCCCACAATGAGTATGTTACTCTTTTGTGCGTCCTGAAAAGGACGTTAAGTGGCGGGTTGCAGTAGCTTTCCTCACATCCCGAGCGTGCTGATGAAGGTGGACCGGGGTCCTCCAGGCGGTTGTGCTATGCTTGATTCTTGGCTTCATTTGCGTGTCGCTCACTACTACGGGGATCACATCGAACCTCACCTTGTTAGCCAGAATGTTGTTCTTAATAACAGCCAATTTCCAGGACGACCAACGAGGAGGTTAGGTTAGGGTCTTGGCCAGTATATTTCTCCTGACCTTGGCTAACATTGTCTGATCAGTGTGTTTTGCCTGACAAGACGTTGGCATTATCGTCTCAAGGACAGATAGAAGAGGGAAGGCTAACCCTTCACCCCAAAATTATATGCTGAGTCAGATGTGTCGGACCAAAGGCTGCAAATATCACAGACAAGTTGTAAACTACAACACAACGCATTCAGTTCTCTGGACTACATCCTGCTACTTGCAAAACCCTTTTCAGGGCTGGCTAACTTGACAAAAAGCGACGAAGAAGAAGAAGAACAATAAGAAGATTAAGAAGAAGAAAACGAAGAAGAAAAAGAAGAAGAAGTAGAAGAAGAAGAAAAAGAAGACGAAGAAGAAGATCAAGACGAAGAAGAAGAAAATTACGAAGAAGAAGAAGAAGACGAAGAAGAACAAGAAGAAGAAGAAGAAGACAAAGAAAAGACGAAGAAGAAGAAGAAGACGGAGAAGAAGAAGAAGAAAAAGAAGACGAAGAAGAAAAAGAAGAAAAATACGAAGAAGACGAAGAAGAAGAAAAATACGAAGAAGAACAAGAAGACGAAGATGAAGAAGACGACGATAAAAAAGAAAAAGAAGAAGAAGAAAAAGAAGAAGGAGACGACGAAGAAAAAGACGAAGAAGAAGACGAAGAAGAAGACTAGTGAAACGAGAGACACATTTCCACTCTATGGGATTTTGTATGGCGGTTGCAGCAGCCTTGAGATGGTTACTGTCCTTGTTACAGTGGTTGGTGTCCTTGTTACAGTGGTTGGTGTCCTTGTTACAGTGGTTGGTGTCCTTGTTACAGTGGTTGGTGTCCTTGTTACAGTGGTTGGTGTCCTTGTTACAGTGGTTGGTGTCCTCAGTGGTTGGTGTCCTTGTTACAGTGGTTGGTGTCCTTGTTACAGTGGTTGGTGTCCTTGTTACAGTGGTTGGTGTCCTTGTTACAGTGGTTGGTGCCCTCAGTGGTTGATGTCCTTGTTACAGTGGTTGGTGTCCTTGTTACAGTGGTTGGTGTCCTTGTTACAGTGGTTGGTGTCCTCAGTGGTTGGTGCCCTTGTTACAGTGGTTGGTATCCTCAGTGGTTGGTGTCCTTGTTACAGTGGTTGGTGTCCTCAGTGGTTGGTGTCCTTGTTACAGTGGTTGGTGTCCTTGTTACAGTGGTTGGTGTCCTTGTTACAGTGGTTGGTGTCCTCAGTGGTTGGTGTCCTTGTTACAGTGGTTGGTGTCCTTGTTACAGTGGTTGGTGTCCTTGTTACAGTGGTTGGTGTCCTTGTTACAGTGGTTGGTGTCCTCAGTGGTTGGTGTCCTTGTTACAGTGGTTGGTGTCCTTGTTACAGTGGTTGGTGTCCTTGTTACAGTGGTTGGTGTCCTCAGTGGTTGGTGTCCTTGTTACAGTGGTTGGTGTCCTTGTTACAGTGGTTGGTGTCCTTGTTACAGTGGTTGGTGTCCTTGTTACAGTGGTTGGTGTCCTTGTTACAGTGGTTGGTGTCCTCAGTGGTTGGTGTCCTTGTTACAGTGGTTGGTGTCCTTGTTACAGTGGTTGGTGTCCTCAGTGGTTGGTGTCCTCAGTGGTTGGTGTCCTTGTTACAGTGGTTGGTGTCCTCAGTGGTTGGTGTCCTTGTTACAGTGGTTGGTGTCCTTGTTACAGTGGTTGGTGTCATCAGTGGTTGGTGTCCTCAGTGGTTGGTGTCCTTGTTACAGTGGTTGGTGTCCTTGTTCCAGTGGTTGGTGTCCTCAGTGGTTGGTGTCCTTGTTACAGTGGTTGGTGTCCTCAGTGGTTGGTGTCCTTGTTACAGTGGTTGGTGTCCTTGTTTCAGTGGTTGGTGTCCTCAATGGATGGTGTCCTTGTTACAGTGGTTGGTGTCCTCAGTGGTTGATGTCCTTAGTGGTTGATGTCCTCAGAAGTTGATGTCCTCAGAGGTTGATGTCCTCAGTGGTTGGTGTCCTTGTTACAGTGGTTGATGTCCTCTGAGGTTGATGTCCTCAGTGGTTGATATCCTCAATGGTTGATGTCCTCAGTGGTTGATGTCCTCGGAGGTTGATGTCCTCAGTAGTTGATGTTCTCAATGGTTGATGGTCCTCAGAGGTTGATGTCCTCAATGGTTGATGTCCACAATGGTTGATGGTCCTCAGAGGTTGATGTCCTCAATGGTTGATGTCCTCAATGGTTGATGTCCTCAATGGTTGGTGTCCTCAGTGGATGGTGTCCTTGTTACAGTGGTTGGTGTCCTCAGTGGTTGATGTCCTTAGTAGTTGATGTCCTCAGAAGTTGATGTCCTCAGAGGTTGATGTCCTCAGTGGTTGGTGTCCTTGTTACAGTGGTTGATGTCCTCTGAGGTTGATGTCCTCAGTGGTTGATGTCCTCAATGGTTGATGTCCTCAGGGGTTGATGTCCTCGGAGGTTGATGTCCTCAGTGGTTGATGTTCTCAATGGTTGATGGTCCTCAGAGGTTGATGTCCTCAATGGTTGATGTCCTCAGAGGTTGATGTCCTCAATGGTTGATGTCCTCAATGGTTGATGTCCTCAATGGTTGGTGTCCTCAGTGGATGGTGTCCTTGTTACAGTGGTTGGTGTCCTCAGTGGTTGATGTCCTTAGTAGTTGATGTCCTCAGAAGTTGATGTCCTCAGAGGTTGATGTCCTCAGTGGTTGGTGTCCTTGTTACAGTGGTTGATGTCCTCAGTGGTTGATGTCCTCTGAGGTTGATGTCCTCAGTGGTTGATGTCCTCAATGGTTGATGTCCTCAGTGGTTAATTGTCCTCATAGGGTGATGTCCTCAGAGGTTAATGTGCTCAAGCAACAACAACAATCTGGTGATGGATTATAACTATAACTTTGTTTTTCTATTCTGACAGAATGCCCTCTAGGAACATTCAAAAGCTTCGCTGGCGTTGGAACGTGCAGTCCTTGCACAAAGACTACAAGAAACATACAACAGTGTTCTGAGCCGAAAACAGGTGAGATATTAAAAGTGTCAAACAGACTTAAATATGTGAGATAGTGTCAAACAGTCGAAAACATCTGATATATAAATAGTGTCAAACAGACGTTACAGGTGAGATATTAATAATGTCAAATAGACGTTACAGGTGAGATATTAATAGTGCCAGACGTTACAGATGAGATATTAATAGTGTCAAATAGACGTTACAGGTCAGTTATTAATAGTGTCAAATAGATGACAATAGGTGAGATAGTGTCAAACATCAAAACCGCTCGTCACCGGCTGTTTGTTTGTCAAATCGTGTTCCAAACATTTGAGGTTCTCAATCAAAGATGTGCGGTAGATTTGCATATTGGTTACTGTCGAGGCATAAGTACCAAGTTCTATTGCCGATATTGGCACGCTTCAGTCGACTCAGTTGTAAAAGTGTGTCTGGCTTACTGTTAAGGACGAGAAGACAACGAAGAAGGGAACTGATTATTCGTCCTCGTGAAAAAATGTTCTAACACTTTATCCCTCACAGCATTATCTCCTATTGAACTACATTTATCATTTGCAATAAGGAGAGGTACTTGTATCCTCACAGCCTTTACACACAAGGGTCTACTCACATACAACCCACACATATAAACACGCATGTGCTACTGGACATATAGACATAAGTGCCTTAATGATATGTGGCTACAGACATATAGACATTAGGGCCTTCTCACACACATGTGCACACAGGCACGCGTGACCTTTCATACACAGTCACATCCATACATAATCATATACACTCACTATCACACATACACAAACACTATCGTACATACACCAACAACACATACACACACACGCAACTAAATACACACATCTACAACCATACAGTGTGTTTTGTCATTTCACAATCACATCGGTTTATGTTTCACAATGCGTTTGGCTTTTTGCGGCTCAAAACCTCTGGCATTCTTTAAAATAGTGGCTAATTGTGTTAAATTTCCTGAAGCCATAACAGTAAAGTAGGTTCTCCCAAGTCTGAGGCGTAGCAGCTTCCTGTTTACAGGATATTTCTAGCTCGTCGACCCGACATTTATTGGCGGGTTCTTTCAGTAGTCTGTGAGAGTGTCCTCACTTCCGTCTATAATTCCGTGGTTCTGTTCACTCATTTATTCACTCATGTGTGATATTTTTTAGTGAAACTCTAAAGTTGAGATAACAATAAGTAGCATGCCATTTCCAGAACGTCGCTTCTTACAACCGCCAACTATTTGGCTGTTTCAAGTTTCTAGACAGGCGTGCAGTACGGTATGTTCCCATTACTTTCCGTACGTGAAAGAACGAAAAACAAAAATGTCTGCCAAACTGCAGAAACTGCGTGATTTGAACTGGGTGACGACACGTAACAAAGACAAGAGTTACAAATGAGGAAATACGAGAAAGAATTACAACAGCAATAGGGCCTTTTGAAGACCTCTTGGCAACTGTCAAAAGAAGGACACTCGATTGGTACGGTCACATGTCGAGAACAAACGATCTGGAAACACGATCATGCACGGAAAGGCCGTTCCAAAAAGAGATGGTAGGGCAACATAAATGAAATGGACCAATCTCCGACCAGAGAAAGCACAGACGGCGGCCTCTGACAGGAAGGGATGGCGTGGGCTTTTTTGGGATGTCTTTATGGGTGCCCCAACGATCTCACCGGTTACGGGAGGACCTGATGTGACTTGAAAGTTGAGATGGTTCTGATCCAACTTCAAATACATCCTTTCAATTGATTCCCTCTTGTGCTCTTTTATTTACACGTGTATTGCCTTCTGTTCCCACATAAATGTGACCTTTAAACATTGTTAGTTATTTATATACATGGGATGGGAGTGGGGGGGGGGGGGGGCGATTTAGCACAGTTCATAGCCAGAAATTCGCTTTTTTCTGTGGTAACAGCGCGCCTCGGTTCGAATTGCGTCTGGAGACTTAAAAATCCAGTTCGTGATTTTAATCAGGGACCGCTTCTCTAGTCAACCCAGCTGTGATGGGTACCTGACGCATGAGTTAGGGAAAGTAAAAACAGCAAGTAAGGTCACCGGTCACCCTACCTCTCACAGGCTGCAGCTTAGTACAATGGAGTCTTCAAAAAACTTAATTTCCAACCAGTGGTTAATTCTTCAAGATTTCCGCTTGACTTTACTTGCCTTCTGTTTCTACATAACCATAACCTTCTAACATTGTTTGTGTAGCAATGTGTTTAGTTTACTATGTTGACTACGTTAGCCTTATAAATGTTACCTGTTTTGATCTGTTGTATTGAAGCCATAGAGTCTGTTATTATTGTTACTTTTTGTGGATGGTTTCAGCTTCTCAAACTATTTCTACTGCCATTGATTTTACAGCTAGTTATCCAGGGAATCTCGCTCTTTTGTTTGGGACCATGTAGTTGCCAGGTATTTTCCATTGTTTTGAAGTTGAAACCAAACAGTGTGAAGCACTCATTCCAGAACCCTGGACACGGAGCCAGGATCGGTCCAAAATAGTCTTGGCGGTTCCAAGGTTAACCACGAATAGTCAGCAGTCTGCAACAGAGCAAAAAATGTACATTCTACAGGAGCTCAAGAGACAGTACCCTAGCAACGCTTGGACACACGTTCTACAGGAGCTCAAGAGACAGTACCCTAGCAACGCTTGTATACACGTTCTACAGGAGCTCAAGAGACAGTACCCTAGCAACGCTTGGATACACGTTCTACATGAGCTCAAGAGACAGTACCCTAGCAACTCTTGGACACACTTGTACACATATGGATCTGTCTCGGTGAGCGATTAAAGGGGAGGCAGTGGAATCTACATCGAACACTCCAATGGCGACCTAAAAAATCACTGCATACCAGCAAGAGAGACTTGTACCAATTTCGGAGATGAACCAAGAACTGTTCATGCAGCAACTCAGATTCTTATCAGCCAAAACATAACTACAAGGAAACCGGTCATTCTAACATACTCCAGAAGTGTACTCCAAGCCATCTCAAGCCCCAAACAAGATAGACTCTCACGTGAAATAAAATAAAACATAGGATTACTGTCTCAAAAAACAGATTTAGTTCTACAAAAGATTCCGGCCCACTGTAGGATCCATGGAAACGAGAAAGCAGATGAGCTCGCAAAAACCGGAAGTGGCGGCACGCAGATTCCCCATCCACAGAGCTAAAAAGAGGCAAAGACACTCATCAAATGATCCACGAGGACAGAATAGAGAGACCAGCACAAAGAATTAAAGCCAGAAAATGACAGCATAGACAAACTTGGCAGAGATGGGCAGACAAAGATCTTCGGACTCAGAACGGGACATTGTAACCTAGGCCCACTTACACAGAATGGATCTCAGAGACACTGCCACGTGCGATTGTGGAGCACACAAGCAAACAACCAGAACATATTCTGCAAGAATGCCCTACCTATGCAGACCAAATAGAGACAGTCTGGCCTGGGGAAGCGACCATGCTCAAAGGACTGTCGGGGACAGGTGAAGACCTGAAACGCACATTCTCCTTCGTGAATCTCACCGGACTAGAAGTATAGCATCAGCTGATCGATGAAGAAGAAGCAGAAGAAGTTTGTGACCATGTAGTTGTCATCTATTTCCCATTATTTTTGTTTTTCCTGTATCCTTTAGATTCATCTATGTATATAGATAAATGTTTTCTTTTTTTGTGAGCTTGAATTAATGTATATTTCTTCTTCTTCGGGCAACTGATGCTTTACTTCTAGTCCAGTGAGGTTCACGATCAACTGATGCTATGCTTCTAGTCCAGTGAGGTTCATTATCAACTGATGCTATGATTCTAGCACAGTGAGGTTCACGACCAACTGATGCTATGCTTCTAGTCCAGTGAGGTTCACGATCAACTGGTGCTATGTTTCTAGCACAGTGAGGTTCACGACCAACTGATGCTATGCTTCTAGTCCAGTGAGGTTCATTATCAACTGATGCTATGATTCTAGCACAGTGAGAAGCACGATCAACTGATACTATGCTTCTAGCACAGTGAGGTTCACGATCAACTGATGCTATGCTTCTAGCACAGTGAGGTTCGTGAAGGTGACTGGGTTTCACCTTTTCGCCAGTCTCCAACAGCTTTTCAAGCACGGCTGCCTTTCTTTGGTCTGCATAAGTGGTGCAGTCCTGCAGGATATCGTCTGCTCTGCAATCTTAATCCAATTCTTAGGAGGTGAACTTTGAGTCTGCAATATCTCTTTGTGTATCTGAAGATCTTCGTCTGCCCATCTCTGTCAGGTTTGTCTATGCTGTCATTTTCTGGATAGTATTCTTTATGCAAAGATGGCGCCGTAACTGGCTGCGAGTCTACATTTCTCTACTGTTTTGGATCATTATGGATGCCGCCAGACCACGGATTTGCCTGGAATTCACACTAGTCGACGACTTACACTTGTGTTCACGGATACGTGGAATTGTTTTCCGTCTGGACTTGTTATTTCGTTCTTTTTTTTTGGTGATTTCTTCCATCCGTTTATCCTGGTCTGGACGCCGGCTGAATGGCGCTACGCTTAAACTAGTTATACCTGTGTCGTATCTCACAGGTTAGTTCTGCCGGCTCACCTTCACGAATTTGGCGTGTGGTAATTTTAGATGCTAATATGATGAACTGAATACAGCTGGGGAGAGATGCCAGACTCACTCACACGCTGAGTGTTGTCCATACGACCCCTTGTGGTTATCGAAAAGGCACGACAAACTGCGTTAGATGCCTTCCCACCTTTCCACCCTGCGGGTTACATGTTTACGGAAAGGCTTCGGTGGTAACCCTGAGGCAAAATCTGCATCCTATGCTATCTCCAGTCGTCTCGATGAATGTCTTGCCACTGGCAAAAGGTAGCTTAGGCTCTGTGAGTGAGGTTGACAAAAGGCGCAGTTTCTTCCTCACTTTAATCCAAATCGCCGCGCAAGTCACCCATTTCAGCGGGCACAGCAAGAGATACGACTGTCCACACGGCTAAACAAAGAGAGTGGTCTTCATCACTTGTGATGGACAAACTATCAATTCTTTATGCTGATCTCTCCATTCCGTCTTTATGGATCGTTCGATGAGTGCCATTGCTTCCTTATAGCTCTGTGGATGACGAGTGTGTGTACCGCCACTTCCAGTGTTAGCTACCTCATCTGCTTTTTCGTTTCTGAAGGTCAAACAGTAGGCGGGAATCTATTGTGGGACTAGATCACACAGTTGGTGGGAATCTATTGTGGGACTAGATCACATAGTGGGTGGGAATCTATTGTGGGACTAGGTCACACAGTGGGTGGGAATCTATCGTGGGACTAGATCACACAGTGGGCGAGAATCTATTGAGGGACTAGGTCACACAGTGGGTGGGAATCTATTGTGGGACTAGGTCACACAGTGGGTGGGAATCTATTGTGGGACTAGATCACACAGTGGGCGGGAATCTATTGAGGGACTAGGTCACACAGTGGGTGGGAATCTATTGTGGGACTAGGTCACACAGTGGGTGGGAATCTATTGTGGGACTAGGTCACACAGTGGGTGGGAATCTATTGTGGGATTAGATCACACAGTGGGCGGGAATCTATTGTGGGACTAGGTCACACAGTAGGCGGGAATCTATTGTGGGACTAGGTCACACAGTGGGTGGGAATCTATTGTGGGACTAGGTCACACAGTGGGTGGGAATCTATTGTGGGACTAGATCACACAGTGGGCGGGAATCTATTGAGGGAGTAGGTCACACAGTGGGTGGGAATCTATTGTGGGACTAGGTCACACAGTGGGTGGGAATCTATTGTGGGACTAGGTCACACAGTGGGTGGGAATCTATTGTGGGATTAGATCACACAGTGGGCGGGAATCTATTGTGGGAGTAGGTCACACAGTAGGCGGGAATCTATTGTGGGACTAGGTCACACAGTGGGTGGGAATCTATTGTGGGACAAGGTCACACAGTGGGTGGGAATCTATTGTGGGACTAGGTCACACAGTGGGCGGGAATCTATTGTGGGATTTGATTTATTATTCGAGACAGCAGCCCGTAGTTATTTCGTGTGAGAGTCTGTCTCGTTTGGGGTTTGAGGTGGCTTGCAGATTGCTCCTGGAGTCTATCTCGTTTGGGGTTTCAGTTGGCTTGCAGATTGCTCCTGGAGTCTATCTCGTTTTGGGTTTTAGGTGGCTTGGAGATAGCTCTTGGAGTCTATCTCGTTTGGCGTTTGAGGTGGCTTGGAGATTGCTCCTGGAGTCTATCTCGTTTGGGGCTTGCATCTATTGACATTTTCATGTTGTTTTGCAGGCTAGGAATGTGTACCTGAAGTCATGCGCTCCCACGGTGGAGTATACGGTTAATATTGATCATTATTACGTATTCTTTCTTTGCTGATATTGCATTTATTTAGTTCCTCTACTGTTGCGCATCCTTGTGGACATCTGTTATGTCCCAGTAGTTTCTTCCATACCTCGTTCTGATGTTTATCAAATGATTTATGTGATTGGGGAGTGACACCCTTGATCATTTTTGTCCAATAAGTTAGCTGTCGTTGCCTGTTTCTAATTTTCAGTGCTCATACCTCCAGTTGTATTACCTTTAGTGCCTTACCTTCAGTGCCTTACCTTCAGAGTCTTACCTTATGTGCCTTACCTTCAGTGCATTACCTTTAGTGCCTTACCTTTAGTGGTATTACCTTCAGTGCCTTACCTTCAGTGCCTTACCTTCAGTGTCTTACCTTATGTGCCTTACCTTCAGTGTCTTACCTTATGTGCCTTACCTTCAGAGCCTTACCTTCAGTGCCTTACCTTCAGAGCCTTAACTTCAGTGCTTCATTTGAAGCTCGAGCCTGTTTCTTGATCCTATCCAGCCTTCCTTTGTTGCTAGTGCCTCTTGAGTCGTGTACTAAACTTGCATATACCATTTTTCCTCTCATGAATGTCTTGTAGAAGATGATCATTGCTCATCTAGTAGTGTTCCAGTAATTTCCTTTAATGTATTTTGACATATTAAGTGTCCCTGTACAGCTTCCTAAAATCGAAGTGCTTTTTCCAATTAAGTTCCTTTTTTAAAATCTATTCTTACAAATACTGTAAATTTTACTTTAATTTCTTTAATTATGTCAATTATTTATAACGAGTGCCCTTTTCTAAGACCATTGCTACAGTTTTTCTAACATATATTTTAAATATCCATTTATACATCCATTTGGTAATGCTAACGTCGTTAGCAGTTTGTGAAAAGCTTTAGATAAGTGAATTATTTTCACGTTCAAAGACCCCTTTTGCAAATAGTGTTGGTGGAATTACTGACACCGGGGAATGCTATTCGTGTTCAAATGTTTCTGATTGCTTATTGTTTACTTCTACCGTCATGAATATATTTTGCATACAGTTTGCTATTATTGCCTGTATTATTGCCTGTATTATTTGACCATATGCATTGCCCCTTCTCTCAAGCACTCGCTGTATACTTGTACCACGTCTAGCTATATTGTAGCCGTCTGTTATTAATGTTTCTGGAATCCCGCCTGAACTTCCAGTTCGAATGTTAGTAGTTGATCCTCTGTACTCCGTACTTCTATATATTCTACTTGGTTGTGGACTTATAGATTGTTCCCTACTGTGTGAAACTGTATGTGTTTATATCGTGATGATTCTTAGACTGTCTACATGGGATGTTAGTGAGTCCTGTGTAAGCTAGCATCTTGCTTTTGTTATTTGTCTGTTTATCTTTGTTGCACATTTCTCGTTTGATCACATAAATTGTTGATAAAATATGATGGGTATGTGATTTTTGTTCAACCTGAAACGGAATCGTGAGATGACGGGTGTTTAATTTTGTGAAAAGTCTTATGTTGACTCCCGAGTAGTGCGCCTGGATCTTTGTGTATGACAAGGACAAGAATAGCACCACTGCCACACAGAGAGCATGCCGTAAGAGGCAACTAACTGTGTAACATGGCATAACACCGGCCATGACTAGGTGGTTTGTTAAGATCAGCATAGATGGCGCCTAACACGCTGCTGGTCTAATTTGCTAAAGTGCTTGAATCTATTAAGATGGATTCGCACACTGGTTAATCACCCTCTGCAGCACGTGTCCAGACACAGCGGAGTATTATGCTGCTCGAGCCTAGCCCGCTAAGCAAGAAATCCTCATCCCGGCTACATCCAGCTCACACCAGAGATGGGAACTGCACAGGGGCATCCACCCCTGTAGAAGTACAGGTCGGCTAAGTGGGACCTGCACGGGACATCCACCCCTGTAGAAGTACAGGTCGGCTAAGTGGGACCTGCACGGGACATCCACCCCTGTAGGAGTACAGGTCGGCTAATTGGGACCTGCACAGAGGCATCCACCCCTGCAGAAGTACAGGTCGGCTAATTGGGACCTGCCCAGGAGCATCCACCCCTGTAGAAGTACAGGTCGACCAAAATTAAGACTAAAACTATGGTGATTGAGGATAACTGTTTTATGAACTATAAATTGAAAGCAAAATTCAGAAACGATTCCAAATTATTTGTGTCTGTTGTCTTGAACGTCCCCCCAACCATGTTTAGGTTGTAGGAGGTGGAAAAAAGGTGGCTCCTCTCATATCGGGTTTTGTGCGTGCGTATTCTTTTTCTTCCTCTTTTTTCGTTCTCAATCTCCCGCTACTAAGCCATAAAAAAAAAGGCTTTACAAGTAGCAGGATGATGTCCGGAGAACGGAATGTGTTGTGTCGTAGTTTACAGCTTGACTGCGATATTTGCACAACTCGGTCCAACACATCCGACTTTAGCAGGCATTTTTTGGTACCGGGTAGGTACGTGTGTATTGACTAGTGTGGCTGCGTGCGTGTGTGCGCGCGCGCCTGCCCGCCTCTGTGTGTGTGTGTTTGAGAGTGTGTGTGAGAGTGTGTGTGAGAGTAGGAGTTTGAGAGTGAGAGAGTGAGAGAGAGAGAGGGAGAGAGAGAGATGCTGTTGTTGTTGTTGCCTGGGATATTGTCTTATTATATTTGCTGTCCCGATTTGTGTCTCTTTTTGCCCGTCTGTTCAATGTTTGTGTGATTACTAGCTACATCAGAGCCCATGTTTTGTGTACTGAGGAGGCCAGAGCATAGTTGTTGCATCGGTAGTTGTGTTGTAATGTGTACTGCGTGTTGGTCTGTCAACATTTTGGTTTGTAATGTGTACTGCGTGTTGGTCTGTCAACATTTTGGTTTGTAATGTGTACTGCGTGTTGGTCTGTCAACATTTTGGTTTGTAATGTGTACTGCGTGTTGGTCTGTCAACATTTTGGTTTGTAATGTGTACTGCGTGTTGGTCTGTCAACATTTTGGTTTGTAATGTGTACTGCGTGTTGGTCTGTCAACATTTTGGTTTGTAATGTGTACTGCGTGTTGGTCTGTCAACATTTTGGTTTGTAATGTGTACAGCGTGTTGGTCTGTCAACATTTTGGTTTGTAATGTGTACTGCGTGTTGGTCTGTCAACATTTTGGTTTGTAATGTGTACTGCGTATTGGTCTGTCAACATTTTGGTTTGTAATGTGTACTGCGTGTTGGTCTGTCAACATTTTGGTTTCTTGTACGAGTATCACATCTGGTATATGCTCGTGTGCGAGAGTTATCAGTATGTTTTAACTTCTCACCTAGGCCACGGATATTAAAACTAACTATTTTCATTTCTACTAACTTTAAAACATTAACATTTGTATTCTTTTTCGGTTATGTTTTGTGATGTTTGAGTGCAAACAGGGTGACATCTCAATGGTGATGTCTACTGCAAGTACCAAGTTTGGTGGTGTGTCTTGTTCTTCTTCTGTTTTTTACGCTGTCTGACGTTGACTTGAATGTGTTCAAAGAAAGCAGCGGTCATCAGGAGGTTGTCAACACTGTCTATTGTTTCCACTGGTGATGGCTATATGTTATTTCTGTGGTCCTCGTATGTCGGACAATATTGCAGCAGATGTTTAGGGAGAATGTTCCCAGTACCACAGGTGCATTCGTCAGTACCACAGGTGCATTCGTCAGTACCACAGGTGCATTCGTCAGTACCACAGGTGCATTCGTCAGTACCACAGGTGCATTCGTCAGTACCACAGGTGCATTCGTCAGTACCACAGGTGCATTCGTCAGTACCACAGGTGCATTCGTCAGTACCACAGGTGCATTCGTCAGTACCACAGGAGCATTCGTCAATTACACCTATCTTCCTTTTATTGAATAGATGGTACCTCAGTTTGTTGTGGCCTGTGTGGAGTCTGAAGACCACAACCTGCTCTCTTCTGTTCAATGTGATGTGTCTAGGAGAGGGCTCGGCTTGTAAAGGGTCCATACAAATGGTCATGGTTGCTTCATGGTTAGAGTCCTGCCGTCTCTCTTCGGGGCTGTGGCTTTCCTCCCTGCTGCCTTTTATTCAGGTTGATAGTCTAACAATACTACATCGTATACAGACTATTGAGGGATGTTCTGTGTTCATGGGCTTGTTTGATCGGATATGCCTTTTCACCGCTTGCTGGACACCGCAAAGAAATCACGTGTGCCAGATATTGTGGTCTTCACTCGCACCAGAACTTAACGTGGATGGTCTTCTCTTGTGCTGCTGATGGTACTGGTGGTCGTTGCAGTACTTGTTTGGGGAATTGTTTGACAAGGAGTCCGAACTGGCCCACTGGGGATATTTCGTTCGACATTCTGTTATCGTCCTCAGGATGTTGGTGGTAGTTCGTCCTGTGGATATCCACGTAGTGTGGGAGTTGGTTCCCTTGTTATTTGATTTCAATATTTGAATTGTTATCGCCCAGGTTAGGGGGATAAGAGCTGAATTGCAAATTTATTAAACGTGTGTGTTATTAACCTTTTGATGGGGAGGAAGACTAACGTCTGGTCAGGCACAACATACTGATCAGTAGATAGGGTCAGGCACAACATACTGATCAGTAGTCAGGGTCAGGCACAACATACTGATCAGTAGTCAGGGTCAGGCGCAACATATTGATCAGTAGTCAGGGTCAGGCACAACATACTGATCAGTAGTCAGGGTCAGGCACAACATGCTGATCAGTAGTCAGGGTCAGGCACAACATGCTGATCAGACATGTTAGTCAAGGTCAGGCAAAACATACTGTCCAAGATCGACGTGATCCCAGTAGTAGTAAGTGATACGCAGATGAAGCCAAGCATAGCACAACTGCCTGAAGAACCCCGGTCCACCTTCATCAGCACGCTCGGGATGTGAGGAAACTACTGCAACCCGCCACTTAACATCCTTTTGACGACGCACAAAAGAGTAAACCTACTCATTGCGGGAATTCGCAAACAAACAACAACCCTATGATAGTTGTTGGTACTATCTTTAGTAATGCATAACTCAGGATCTCAAGTCCTATTGTTGTGTTAGCTTTACCTTCTATTGTATTGACTATTTCTTATATGGTTATGTCTGAATGCCACACCATGCGATGCTGCAAACGGTCCTGACTTTCCTTGCACACTGTTGAAGACGCTTCTCTGCTCGGATTGATCTTACGAGTCACATTCGCTACTGTCCTGTTTTTCAAAGCACAATTTACTATCGTTTGACACGACCGGAAGAGCCAATGGTGGAATGATGTCTGAATTTAGTTATGGCTTTTCAGAGTTCATATGGTTTTCTTCTAATATTTTAATTTGTTTCTGTTTTCTTACTGTTTCCTCTTTGTTAAGTGAACTGTTTGAGCTAGCATAAACGAAATGTTTTGTAAATTTGTTACAATTTGGTTGTTTCGGCAAATTTTAGAATATTGATGAATGGGACAGCGACTTTTTTTATTGTCTTTGAATTTGTTCCAATCGTCAGATGTGTTTGATGTCCGGTCCAGAGTCTGGCAATATGTCCTCCCCTGCGATTCCTTCGTTCGTATTGTTATTTTTTAAAATTTTATTTCTAATTGCATTATATTTGTTTATATTATCTTCTCTAATATTTCTCGTATATTTTAAGGATTTCTGATTTCCACATTCGTTCAGCGCATTTGTCTGTCAACCATGGAACTGGGCTTTTATTCTTTTGGGCTCTATTTGTAATTTTGCTGCTTATTTCTGTGGTTACGTTTTCTGGCATGATTTTATTTTGGGATTTGTTTTATATATATTTTAGAATACTATTTGTCAAATTGTCGGAAAAGACCTCTGTGTGTGCTGATTAGCCCTAATGCAAAGTCCCGCCAATCTGCGTTTTTATAATTCACAGTTGTCCTAGATAATAGTCCATCATTCGCCTTTTTGCTTCAATGTGAAGCAAAGTACACATTTCAGGTAGCCACTTCTCAAGGAAGCACGTTTCCAGTCAGTTATTCGCTTTGTTTTCTCCAATTCATTAGGCCCGTTTCCAGGAAGCCTGTATCTGTGCTTTTGCAGGGGTTCACTGTTTGTATTTTAAATGATGAGTTTGCCAGTTACAAGCATACCCCACTTTAGTCGTATTTTACGACATTTTTCGGACATGACAAGGGTACTCTTCTTTATTTCCTGGATAACACTCGGGACATTTGACCTGGTGCTTTTAATTATTGTTATATTTGTCGTTAATATGAACGTCTAGGAGTACCTGCAAGATCCAGTTTTCTTTGTTACCACCCATGTTGTTGGAGCTAATGGGGTCAAGATGTTGAGCAGTGCATGAGCTGTAGCGGTCAGCGACCCAAAGCTGACTGCTAGCGTCATGTTCAGCGACCCAAAGCTGACTGCTAGCGTCAGGTTCAGTGACCCAAAGCTGACTGCTAGCGCCAGGTTCAGCGACCCAAAGCTGACTGCTAGCGCCAGGTTTAGCGACCCAAAGCTGACTGCTAGCGCCAGGTTCAGCGACCCAAAGCTGACTACTAGCGCCAGGACCAGCGACTCAAAGCTGACTGCTAGCGCCATGTTCAGCGACCTAAAGCTGACTGCTAGCGCCAGGTTCAACGACCCAAAGCTGACTGCTAGCGCCAGGACCAGCGACTCAAAGCTGACTGCTAGCGCCACGTTCAGCGACCTAAAGCTGACTGCTAGCGCCAGGTTCAACGACCCAAAGCTGACTGCTAGCGCCAGGACCAGCGACTCAAAGCTGACTGCTAGCGCCATGTTCAGCGACCTAAAGCTGACTGCTAGCGCCAGGTTCAACGACCCTAAGCTGACTGCTAGCGCCAGGTTCAGCGACCTAAAGCTGACTGCTAGCGCCAGGTTCAGCGACCTAAAGCTGACTGCTAGCGCCAGGTTCAGCGACCTAAAGCTGACTGTTAAGGCCAGGGCCAGCGACCCAGAGCTGTCAAGACCCTTCTCCCCTATCACGTGGTGATCCTGAATAACAGACTTGAACAGAGCAGACTGGCTAAGGAGAAGGGATCGAAAAGGCAAGCCTTGATCGGTACCCAAAAACGCCAGCTCAATTCGAATGTATCGGGTCTTAATGTGCAAATATCGCAGTCAAGCTGTAAACTACAACACAACTCGTTCTGTTCTCAGGACTACATTCTTTTACTTGCAAAGCCCTTTTCGTGGCATGGTAGCGTAAGCTTGAGAACGAATGACGAAGAAGAAGAAGAAGAAGAAGAAGAAGAAGAAGAAGAAGAAGAAGAAGAACAACAACAACAACAACAACAACAACAACAACAACAACAACAACAAGAATCTTCAGCTAATGTGTGTGTTATTATGCTTATATATATGACCGAGTTAGCTCCGTTACTTTGTTGATATATTCCTGTTACTGATCGATCCATCATTAAAAGTAATTATGTTGTCTTCTTCTTTTCTGCTTTTTCTTTTTCTTCTGTTTCTTCTTCTGCTTTTTCTTTTCTTTTCTTCCCTTTCTTCTTCTTCTTCTTCTTCTTCTTCTTCTTCTTCTCCTTCTTCTTCTTCGTCTTCTTCTTTATCTGCTGCTGCTTTTTCTTCTTTCTCTTCTTCTATTTCTACTTTGTTCCTTTCCTTTCTCTTCTGCTTCGTATTATTTGTCTTCATCCTCCTCTTCTTTTTCTTCTTCTTCCTCTTCCCCTTCTTCTTCTTCTTCCTCTTCTTTTTCTTCTTTGTCTTTTCCTTTTCTTCTTCAAGTTGTTTGTTATGTCCACACGCGAAGTTCAGTTCTCTTTGTAAAGGTTGCTGAGGTGGACAGTTCTTCAATACTATCAAACAGTCTTGTGTGAATTTCGTCTCTGTGGGCTCAGGACCCGGTTGCCTAAACAGTCTTGTAGAATATGATCGTCTGTCTATCCTGCTAGTCCGGACATACACATTAGAAGAATTAGGTTATTACTCCAGTTGTCGTGAAATCCAGTAGGACTTTGCTTGTGGCTGTACCAACGTTGCTTCCTACCAATTCACTTTGATGTACATTAAAATATCTAGCTTTCAGTGTCATATCTCTCATCCTGACGTATCTTGAGTTAACTCCATTGATGTTTGCATATGTTTCCTTGAACCACTGTAAGCATATCATTCACGCTCAGACATTTCATCCAATGGCTGACTCGCAAGGTTTTTCATTTTCAGGTTCATCAAACTGAAATCGTAGAGATGTCATTGCAGGATTTTTATTTTAATGTGATGTTTCTTCCAAGACAACGTATAAATTAAGGTCATTAAAACTAGGAGTAGAACGAGACAAAAATTATTTATGGAAAAACCTGGAGCAAAAAACAAAAAAATTGGCGTTTCGAATAGGAAAATGAATAATTATGCGACAGAACATTTGAAATGGAAGAAATTATTATTTAGAAGCAGAAAATGTGTAATGAGAGAACACAACTTTGTTAAGAAAGAAGTAAAAATAAATATGTTACGAACAGACTAGAAATGAAGAAAGACACAAATTAAAAGTTGATTACAGAGACCTGTATTGCATTTAAAAATGTGTGCTTTGCAGACACTGAGCATCGGATGACATGCAGCGGTCAGCGACCCATAACTGACTGTTAGCGTCAGGGCCAGTGAACCAGAGCGGAGCTGCAGTGGTCAGCGACCCATAACTGAATGCCAGCGTCAGGGCCAGCTAACCAGAGCTGAGCTGCAGTGGTCAGCGACCCATAACTGACTGCCAGCGTCAGGGCCAGCTAACCAGAGCTGAGCTGCAGTGGTCAGCGACCCATAACTGACTGCCAGCGTCAGGGCCAGTGAAAAAAAGCTGCCAAGACCCTTCTGAACCTCAACGCGGTGATCCTGGATAACAGGCTGCAACAGAGCAGACTGGCTAAGGAGAAGGGATCGAAGAAGGAAGGCAACCTGGTACTCAAAAATGCCTGCTGAAGTCGGATGTGTTGGATAGCAGGCATGCTGTTCTCTGGACTACATTCTGCTACTTGCAAAGCCCTTTTCAGGGTTTGGTAGCGAAAGATTCAGAATGAACAAAGAAACAGAAATAGTGCGGTTGGAATTTCCAAACATTTCATTAACCAATCAACTGTTTGCACGTGTCTCTATTTATTACGATCACTTACTTTCTATGTCCAGCAACTTCATATAGTTTTCTTTCAAACACCAGACACTTTCAGTGATCTTTCATTTGCCACCAGCCGGTTTCTCCACTGTACAGGATTCCTGCATACTGCGACATCAAATCAGGTGTTCTGGCTTTGGCGCCATTTTTAAATGCAATTTTTCTCTGGGTTCCATTCTGAGGGATGTACAGCCCGCAGACAAATTGTCCCTGATTTCAGTCTATTCTGAGAGATGTACAATCCGCAGACAACGTGTCCCTGATTTCAGTCTATTCTGAGGGATGTACAGCCCGCAGACAAATTGTCCCTGATTTCAGTCTATTCTGAGAGATGTACAATCCGCAGACAACGTGTCCCTGATTTCAGTCTATTCTGAGGGATGTACAGCCCGCAGACAAATTGTCCCTGATTTCAGTCTATTCTGAGAGATGTACAATCCGCAGACAACGTGTCCCTGATTTCAGTCTATTCTGAGAGATGTACTTCTTCTTCTTCTTCTTCATCGTACGCAGTCAGACAGTAACCATTATTTTTTCGAAAAAAGCGGCGGTCATCCTGAGGCTCTCGCCACTGCCATAGAGCTTGTCTTGCAGTTCCACTGGTAATGGCCACATCTGCTCTCTCTGATCCTCGTATGTCGGGCAGTTCTGCAGCAGATGTTCAGCGGTCATTTTACCAGTACCGCACGGGCATTCGTCGGTACACCCTATCTTCAATTTGTTGAATAGGTGGTACCTCAGTCTGTTGTGGCCAGTGCGAAGTCTGAAGACAACGACCTGCTCTCTTCGGTTCAACTGGTAATAGGCATCGTTTTTGGTGTAACCAGTATGTTCGGTTTCCCATTTGGTCATGTATCTGGCTTTGATAAGCCGTTTTGACTCTTCGTACGTCATACTAGTATCTGTTTGTGGTAGTCGTGCACCTTCTTTTGCCAGTCTGTCTGCCTCCTCGTTGCCTTGGATGTTGCAGTGTGACGGAACCCACTGTACCACTACCCTTTTTGGTGCGGACTGCTGGCACAGTTTGCAGAGTGCTGCTTTTAAGTCATTAAGCTCAGTGTTTTTCTGGCTTTTTAGCGCTGTGACTACGGCGAGAGCATCTGTCAGCAGGACTATATGGCTCTCATTTTCACTGTGTGTCACCATTTCTTCCACTGCCGCCCTCAGTGCCTCTGCCTCCGCTCTGAAATTGCTTGTGTACTTACCAGTAGCGAATGACAGTGTTATTTTTCTGCCATTTGGTAGGTTCAGGAATGCTCCTGCCCCTCCGTTCTGTGTAGTGTTTGTTACAGAACCGTCGGTGTATGCATGGGTCCAGTCCATGCTTGGGTAGCTTTTCGTTATGAAGCTTAGGGTAGTATCTCTCCTTTCTTTTTCAGTCTGGAAGTTTTTGTTTGCAATACCTGGTATATTTTCTACCACCTCTGGAAATATATCCTGCCTCCAGGTAGGTTTTCGTACAGTAGTGATGGGTTTTGGTGTTGTTAGTGCGTTTATGGGATCTTCGTGCATCTTTGCTTTGGCTATTTCTGCAAAGTTTCTCCGCTTTAGTTTCTCATTTCCCAAATTGTTTAGTCTCTGGTACATTGGATGGTCGGTCAGTCTTCGGAGTTTCTCTGACTGCAGCTGGGCTATGCAGTCTCTTCTATCGGTCATGGATTGCAGTTTTGTAATCTTTTCAAGTTCTACAATTGGCGTTGACTTCATGCCCCGTGTTATAATTCTCATGGCTTGGTTTTGAAGTTTGTTAACTTTATCGAAGTTCGCCTTCGCTGCTGTTGTCCATGCCGCAATGCCATACTCGAGAACTGGTCTCACTCTTCCAGTATACAGTTTCTTTAGTATGCCTTCGTCTGCTCCCCAGCTTGTGCCAGCAAGTTTCCTCATGATTGCCATTCTTTCTCTGGCTTTCATTCGGTTTCTCTCAATCTGACTTGTCCATGTCATGCGCCGATCAAATGTGACTCCCAGATAGGTTGGGTTGTCGTTTGGCTGCAGGATTTTGCCATTTAGACTTAATTTGGTACTTTGGGGTTTTAATGAAAGCGAGAATATTGTGCATGTGGTTTTCTCCTCGTTTATTTTGACCAGCCATGAGTTCGCCCACTATTCCAGCGATGTTAGAGCCGTCTGCATCCGATTTCTTGCTATGGTGAGATTCTTTTCAGAGGTCCACATAGCCAGATCGTCTGCAAACATTGAGCTATGGACTCTTCTTGGTATATTCTCTGTAATATCGTTTATATATACCAGGAAGAGTGTGGGTGACAATACTCCCCCTTGGGGTACTCCCTGCTCGAGTGTCACCTTTTTGCTCATCTGCCCTTGTACTTGGACTCTGGCCGTTCTTTGTTTGAGGTAGTGGTTGATCCACTTGTACATCTTCCCACAGACATCACTTCTTCTTAGCTTGACTCTAAGTCCATCTTTCCAGACTTTGTCAAATGCCTTTTCCAGATCCACCCAAACAGCTACTGTGTGTTTCTGTGCCTGGTAGGCATCTTCTATCTCCTGGGCTATGAGGATGACCTGGTCCTCAGTGGATCTGTGCTGTCTAAAGCCGGCTTGCTGTGGAATTAGTATTCATTTTTCTTCCAGATGCCACATCAGTCTGGTGTTTATCATCCGTTCCATCAGCTTGCCGACACAGCTCAGTAGGCTTATGGGCCTGTATCCATTTGGATCTGTTTTGTCCTTTCCTGTTTTTGGTACTGGTACCAGTATTGCATCTTTCCATGCCTGTGGTACAATTCCCCTTTTCCAGCTTTGGTTCAGGACCGATAGCAGTTTCTTCTTCGCTGTTTGGCCCAGCCCCATCAGCATTTCGTTTGTTATCCCGTCTTTTCCGGGAGATTTCCTTTTCTTTAGTGTTCTCATAGCCTCTTCCATTTCGCGCATTGTTAGTTTGGCCATCATGTGCTCTTCAGGAGCCGTATTCATGTTTTCGTGTCCCTTTAGCTCTTCGATAATGTCTGTATGCTTATCTGCAGGGACCTCGATGTGGTTTGCTCTGGCATAGTGATCGACAAAGGCGTTTGCGGCTTTCTTACCTGTGATCAAGTTCTCGCCCTGCTTGATAGTAATTTGTTTATTTGACGGGGTTTCGTCGTTCATGGCTCTGACTAGCTTCCATAGCTTGTTCCCGTCTTTGTCCAGGTTTAGACTTTCCGTTTTATTTTTCCAACTTTCTCTCTTGCTGTTTGCTTGAGAGTGTGTTTGTACTTCGCCGCGGCGGCTTTGAGGGCGATGTTTGCCTCCATGGATTTTTCTCGCTCTGCCATGTTCCTAGCATTTGTTACTGCATCTTCCACTTTCTGCAACTCATCATTCCAGTAGGGCTTATAGTTTTTCCTAGCTCCTCTTGGGATGGTTTCAGTGGCGGCTTGCATTATTGCCTTGCTTAGGCTCTCTACCATGGGCTTCATTTTGGTGTTTCGTGTGTTGATGGTTTCACACAGCCCATCTGTCAGGATTGCAAATCTGTCCCAGTCGGCTCGTTTGTAATTCCAACGTGGGAGCGGTTTTGTTTCCTGTGGGCCTACTTCCATGTCAATGGTTAGCCTGATCGGCCTGTGGTCGCTACCTGCCAGTTGGTTTAGCACCTGGCGGTCTATTTTATGGTGTATGTCCTGTGTGGAGAAGGCCAAATCTGGAGTCGAGGTGGTATGCCATGTTCTTGAATAGAAGCTAGGGCTATCCTCCGGCCTATTGATTAGGGAGAGATTTGCATCTATCTCTCAATCTTCCACTTCGTCACCTCTGCTGTCTGTGTCAGAGTATCCCCATCTCTCCGAGTGGCTGTTGAAATCTCCAACTACTATGCAGTTGGAGTCTCTGACCTCCATACTCGAGAGCGATAGGTCTCTATTTGGTGGTCCGTACAGATTGAAAATGCGGAGCTTCGTCTCTTGGGCCATTATGTCAACTCCTACAATTTCTGCTTGTCCGGTGTGATTGACAGATACCGCGCTACTCGGTATGCAGTTTCTGGTCAGTATCAGGACCCCTCCTTTGTGGCCTTCTCTATCTAGACGAAAGGTCTGGTATCCTCTGATTGAGAATTTATGGTTATTGTTGAGGTGCGTTTCCTGGATACATGCCACGTCAATCTAACCTTCATGCAGGTGGTGTGTTAGGGAAAGTTTTTTGTTAATGACTCCCTCCGCATTCCACTGTAGTATTTTGAGGGTCTTGAGGTTTTGGCCAATAGAAGTTGCCCCATAGCCATGTGCCTTGACTCCACGACACATGGGTGGGTGACCACCAGTAGTCAAGGGTGGGCCCCTTCGAGGCGTGAGGCCCGGCACTATCGCTGCCTGGCGGGACTCCGCAGGATGAGCGCCATGCGTTTTTCTAATAGGTTGTACTGCCATCATGCTGCGATTTACGTTGCACTGTTTTGTTAGGCTTGCGGCCCCGTGCATCCGATTTCAACAGGCGTTTCTGTAGGGATGCCCTCCTTAGCCTTTGGCTGTCCCCAGCCTATCTGCAAGGCAGCAGTTGTTTATGATCAGAGTTGTCTCTCTTATGGAAGTTGTCTTACCAGACTATCGAGTCTTCACTACTCGTGTCTATAGGGTGCAAGGATGATATGTGAGATGATATATGAGATGGACTGGTTTACCCGGAAGAGAGGCAGTCCAGTGTGTCTGTATCCCAGGATCGTCACGTCCTGCCAGAAACGTAGCATTTGCATGTGAGTGGGGTATCTCTTTTTCCCTTTATTTTCTTGGCTTCTATGCAGGGATGGTACGCCTAGCATTCCCCGCCACCTGGGGTGTTGACACAGTGGGGCAGGTGTGCAATGTCCGCTGGTCTGCATCTCTTCTGCGTCCAGCATGATAGTTATATGGCTGATAACGTACAGAGGTAGATATCGTAGCCGACGTGCATTTAGCCAGAGGACAAGCCTGGTAATGTCACAGAGATGTTGTTCGCCTGGTGTGCGGACAGCTGAGAGATGTACAATCCGCAGACAAATTGTCCCTGATTTCAGTCTATTCTGAGAGATGTACGTTCCGCAGACAACTTGTCCCTGATTTCAGTCTATTCTGAAGGATGTACAATCGGCAGACAACTTGTCCCTGATTTCAGTCTACTCTGAGAGATGTACAGCTCGCAGACAACTTGTTCTTGATTTCAGTCTATTCTGAGAGATGTACAGCCCGTAGACAACTTTTTTTCAGTCGTATTAATTTTCTATGGAGTTCTAAAATTGACTTTACATCCTCGCTCACTAAGTCTCATTTACATTTCAAAAATAATATTGAAATTGTTTGATACTGTCTTAAAGAAAGAAATGCTTGTAACTGTTATCGGGGACAATATACGGACCAAGACCTCTATCTCTCTTCCATGTAACGTTCGCTGAGACAGGCTGTTTTCAAGATGGACGAGATGTGGATCGATGTAATCCCCGTAGTAGTGAGCGTCACGTAGACGGTGCCAATCATAGAGCAACCGCGTAGAGGACTGCGGTCCACCTTTACCAGCACGCTCGGGATGTGAGGAAAGCTACTACAACGAGCAACCTAACGCCCTTTTCAGGGCACCCTAAAAAGTAGACTTACTCATTATGGGCATTAAACAACAACAACAATCAATAAATGGTCATAGAACCATGTAGCTAAGCATGCATGAAAGCACATGTTTATACGCATTTCAGATGCTCGGAAAATAACCAATAATCAATCAATTGGGTCGGGTCCCAGCTGTAATGGATAGGTTCTTGTCGGTCCGTCACACTGAAACCTTTGGACATGACTAATTTAGACTATTGTTCTTGAATTCCCTTGCTAATCTCATTACTGTTACGTTTTTTCTGTGTTTTACTTCCTATCTCAGAAGGTCAGTCCACACTAAGCATGGAATTGGCCTTTATGAATATGTGCAAATCTATGAGTTGGAGAGTCTTCTACTCTCAGGTTAGGTCAAGTCATCCCGTAACCGGTGAGGTCGTTGTGGCACACATGAAGACATCCTCACAACATCCTCACAACCCCACGCTACCCATCTGTCAGCGACCACGCTGCCAGTGCCGCTTCTGGTCGGAGATTGGTCAATTCTTGTATGTTGTCCTCCCTCCCCTTTTGCCTCTTCGTCGTCTGCCATGCACCTTTCCGTGGAGGATCGTATTTGCAAGCGCATTGGATCTCGATATGTCACCGTACCAAGCGAGTTTCCTTCTTTTGACAGTTGCCAAGAGGTCCTCAAAAGGCCCTATTGCTGTTGTAATTCTATCTCGTATTTCCTCATTTGTTTCTCGATCTTTGTACGTAACGTTTAAAAGTCTTCGGAAACATCTCATCTCCAAGGCCTGTATCCTTCGCTGAATGTCAGCTTTAACTGTCCATGTCTCACAATCATAGAGGAATATTGACAGGACCAGTTAATCTGATTTTCGTGCATAGTGCTAACCGTTTATCTTGCCAGATTTTGAAAAGCCGTGCAAGCGCTGCTTTTGTCTGTGTTATTGTGGCCAACACTTCACATTTTGATCCTTCATCACTGACACTCTGAAGTAGACCAAACTGTTAGTCGCCTCTGACGACATGTTTTCCGCGTGGCAGTATCCTATTCTCGTCTCTATCACAAATACAGCTATCCCAGAAAACAGGGACATCGCCGTTATCAGACATGTAAACATTTCGACCCGCGGCATGGTGTTATGCCCTGTTAAGAATAAACAACACTGCGTACCGGGCAGACCCATAGGTGTTGAAGTATTGAAGACCCTTGAACAACCAGTCCCTAAATGAAGTCAGATGACTTTGCGAATGACTCCAATTGATCCATTATTCGTCATGTAAATGGGGACCGAATTTCTGAGGGTGAATTTCACACGCGTTATAAGTTGATGGACATGTCTGTTGGTCAAGGTCAAGCTATTAGCAGAATGTTAGGCGCGTGATGACGTTTCATTGCACTATGAGCAGCCTCAATACAAACGATTCTCTGAAAGATTAAGTCACTTGTTTCTCATGTTAAATAGATTTGGTTATATCCCCGATCTGTACGAGCACCATTCTATCCAGCTGCCGATAGTTACATGACTTACAGTCAAGGAAGACAAGGCATCGAGGAAGGGAACTGATCAATCCAGCTCACGATAATATGAGTCTACTGTAATGAAGTCTCTACCACATTATCCATGACAGCAATGCCTTCTAAGGTATTACTTGTATCCGGTATTATCGCATTGACAGCCCATCATTCATTAAATGCATCGATGGCACATCATTCATTAAATGCATCGATGGCACATTATTCTTTCAATACATCGATGGCACATCATTCTTTCAATACATCGATGGCACATCATTAATTGAAAACATTGATGACTCACTTAATTGAAAACATTGATGACTCACTTAATGTAATACATTGATGACTCACTTAATTGAATACATTGATGGCTCATTATTAATTAAATAAATTGATGGCTCCTCCTAAATTGAATACATTGATGGCTCCTCCTTAATTGAATACATTGATGGCTCCTTCTTAATTGAATACATTGATGGCTTACTTAATGTAATACATTGATGACTCAGTTAATTGAATACATTGATGGCTCAACAGTAATTGAATACATTGATGACTCAACTTAATTGATTACATTGATGGTTCCTCCTTAATTGAATACATTGGTGACACGCCATTAATTGTATACATTGATGCTGCAGTTGTAATTGAATACAAGAAAATAGCTTCATGGGTGGTACACAGCCTTCCCATAAACAATACCCCATATACCTAGTACGCAACAACATTTTTATCAAAAGATGAATTACTGGTTTGCCATAAAATTGGAACAAGAGTACATTTGTTGCTGTAGAACTTCGGTGAATCGAACAGGATTTACGGTTGAAGTGAATGTGTTTACTAATGGGAATGGTCATACTAATATACCCGCTTTGACTAAGTCGAGAGGAAAATAATAACTGTAGACAACATTATGTTGGTAAGGACGCATAACAGTGTAATCACGCGCGGCATCAGTTAGTCAGAATGTCTGTTGCGGGATTTCCGGCGCATTGATTTTATTTAATGTGCAGAGACACTCATTTCAGGTCAATTATGTTTAAGTAGAGATTTGGTGTCGCCTGATCGTTACCTAGACCCGAACAGGGAACAAGGAATAGTAAGACTGTCACCTGCCAGGCATTGTGTAAGAGTTGAGTACGGAGGACTGAACATGGGGTTGGTCAAACAAAACTAGAAACGTTAAGTGACAGATATTTCAATATATTTGAGCAGTTCAACATTAAATGATTTAGCGTGTGTTTGTTGAAGGCGTATACTTCACGTGGAGCTGAACAGGTTTCGATGATAGATAGTCTGACAGTAAGTGATATTTTTTTTCCTCTTTTGTGTTAGTTTATTTAGGTGGGGGTGTGGGGAAAATGGATTGGGGGAGTCTTCATTTGCCTCGTTGGTCTTCACAAACCAAAACATATTTTTACTAGAATGGTTAAAAGAAATGTTGCGAAACAGTAACAACCATGAATAACATTCGTTTAGATCTTTTAAGCAAATTATTTTTTGTTAATTTTTTGCTTTTTCGAATGTTTAAAACACCTGTCTTCCGCAAGGCTGTGATTGAGAGCTGTCTTTTTGTATTTTCTTAATGGACTATACAAACTGAGTCTCAGTCATAATGGTTAGATCGCCCATTTCGGAGGCCTGTGTACAGAGTTTGCTACCCATCAAGGACATGCTTAAATCTCAATCAATGGATCAAAACCTTATCAGCTCCTTGGGGAGCAAAGGTCTTCAGCAAATATGGGCCCAGCGATTAAAGATTGGCCTGTCTATGTCTAATCAAGCTTTTTAGACCTAGCATAGCGACACAACGCATTCCGTTCTGCCGACTACATCCTGCTACTTTGCGAAGTCCTGTTCAGGGCTTGGTAGGCGGATATTGGGAACGAACGCAGAAGAAGAAGAAGAAGAAGAAGAAGAAGAAGACCTAGCATGCCTACACTCCGTCAAGCTCGTTACCTTGAAGTGGTGAGGGAGCTTGCATGTCTTTCAATTAGCCCAGGAGCAAAACCAGTTTAAGCAAAAGCTATGAGAAGGGTCACTCAGACTGAACAGGTCCTGGTGTAGAGAAGAGACTCAAATCGGACAACGCATCTATAGTTTAGCAAACTATATTATTAGTCGGTTACGGAAACATTGATAACAAAACTAAAGCATATGACACTAGGAAAGAAATGCTTCAGAAAAAGAAAGGAATGACCCATGGACGGAACGTGGCAAGGAAGCTCCACGACTGACTGCCCAGAAAGAAAACAAAATAGCGACACGGAATGTTAGAATATTATTCCAGGCAATTTACGCCATGCATTCCAAGCATTCCAATTTGAGTACATCTGTACTAGCTAGCGTGGTTAGTTTTCATTCTATAATAAACTGACTCTCAATGCTCTCACCCTTTCTAACTTAAATAAAACATGTTTAAAATACTATCCTTAATCAAATCTTTACCACTAATATCTGTTACATGTGAAACGGTTCCAGTACTAAACAAAATTACATTTTATAAATGTTTAACCAGGAATGCGCACACGACGTTTGTTAACGTGCCGTTAGTACATGTTTTGTGATCGTCAGATATCCTACCAAATGTGTATGTATTTGTTTTGTGATCCTCAGATATCCTACCAAATGTGTATGTATTTGTTTTGTGATCGTCAGATATCCTACCAAATGTGTATCTTTTATTTTATTTTTATTTTTTTTGTTGCTTAGATGTTTGCCTCAGTAGTTTTTACTGGCGGAGACGCGCCCATTCCACCCCAGACCGTAGTCTATTGAGCGATATCAGGACGCATAAACCAGTGATTGGATGCATGTGTGCGTCTGTATGTACCTATGCTAGGTTTGTGCGCCCTCAGAAGCTCGCCCAACCAAAGTGCAATGGAAGGGCCTCACCATGAGGGCGCGTGTGAAAGTTGTGCAAGAGTGTGACTGTAGGATAGAGTCAAATGAGTGAGGTGAGAAGAGGGTGGAGGGGAAGAGTTGCCCCCAGGGTGAGCCTCCTGCTAATTATTTTATCAATGACATATATTGTCCTCTTTCCCAGTTGTTTCATTAATGCCATTTGTACCCATCTCACTTGTCAATTTCAGTTACAGAACAACCAGTGGACATCTCGAGGACACCGACAGAAAGCGACACTGGTAAGTGGACTATTGGCGAAATAATCTCATTATCTTTTACTAACTGGTTGGGCGTTGGGGTGGGGTGGGGATGTGGTGGGGGAGGGGGGAGCAAGAGAGAGATAGAGCAGCAACAACAACAGAAACAACAGCAACAACAAGAACAACAACAACAGCATCAACAACAATAGCGACAGCAGCAGCAACAACAACAACAACAGCGACAACAGCAGCATCAACAACAGTAAGCAACAGCAACAACAACAACATAAACAATAACAACAATAACAGCAACAAAAACAACAAAAATTATAATAGTTAAGACCCGCAAGAAGAAAGTATGTGAACATGTGCGCCTACGTTTTAGTGTCTTCGTTTAAAAGTATAAATATGTGCGAGTGACTGTACTTGTGTGTACACACACATAAATATGTGCGTGTGACTGTACTTGTATGTACACACATATAAATATGTGCGTTTGACTGTACTTGTATGTACACACACATAAATATGTGCGTGTGACTGTACTTGTATGTACACACATATAAATATGTGCGTGTGACTGTACTTGTATGTACACACATATAAATATGTGCGTGTGACTGTACTTGTATGTACACACATATAAATATTCGTCCTAAAGAATGATAGTAACCTGTAACGAGTGCCGTCACCAAGTCACCCCCAGTGACGTACAGCTATAAATAGTTGTCCATCACAAGTGATGAAGACCAGTCTCTTTGTTCAGCCGTGTGGACAGTCGTATCTCTTGCTGTGTCCGTGATGTTCGTCTATCACAAGTGATGAAGACCACTCTCTTTGTTCAGCCGTGTGGACAGTCGTATCTCTTGCTGTGTCCGCTGAAATGTGTGACTTGCGCCGTGATTTAGATTAAAGAAAAGAAGAAACTGCGCCTTTTGTCAACCTCACTCACAGAGCCTAAGCTACCTTTTGCCAGTGGCAAGACATTCATCGAGACGACTGGAGATAGCATAGGATGCAGATTTTGCTTCAGGGTTACCACCGAAGCCTTTCCGTAAACATGTAACGTAACCCGCAGGGTAGAAAGGTGGGATGGCATCTAACGCAGTTTGTCGTGCTTTTTCGATAACCACAAGAGGTCGTATGGAAAACACTCAGCGTGTGAGTGAGTCTGGCATCTCTCCCCAGCTGTATTCAGCTCATCATAGTAGCATCTAAAATTCCCACACGCCAAATTCGTGAAGGTGAACCGGCAGAACTAACCCGTGAAATACGACACAGGTATAAGCGTAGCGCCATTCAGCCGGCGTCCAGACCAGGATAAACGGATGGAAGAAATCACAAAAAAAGAACGAAATAACAAGTCCAGACGGAAAACAACACCGCGTTTCCGTGAACACAAGAGTAAGTCGTCGACTAGTGTGAATTCCAGGCAAATCCGTGATCTGGCGGCATCCATAATGATCCAAAACAGTAGAGAAATGTAGACTCGCAGCCAGTTATGGCGCCATCTTTGCCAGATTTTTAATGTTACAGCTGTTAATGTTCTGACTATTTACCACAAAATGGCCACACAAGAGAGACGTTTGGACGATCTAAGCTTAAATGCTAGATTAGGTCCGATTAAATTAGTTTGCAGTGCGGAAGTCCAGCTCTGGTTAAGCTGGGTCTAGACAGCATGGTCGGCTAGGTCTGTTAGGACAATAGTGACCTTGAATCAGTCAATGACATTACTGTTAACTTTATATTCGTGTTGTCGTCCTATCGTTTGTATTAGAGGATTAGCACGCAACGTGTTCAATCAATCAATAGTACGCTAAGGCGACCAGGGCCCGTCGCCTCAAATGATCATGTCAATGACCCTTCTGTTGGCCGTATCTCAGGCGGCCTGCAGTTCTGTTGGAGGAGGTGGGGGTTTGTTTAGGCCAGGTGTTGGGAGGGCGGTCCTGAGGACGTCTCCAGGAAAAGCAAGACTTTTTACCGTAACTCGATCCCACAGTATGTCGGAGCATCTCGTGGGCTTGGACTTCTAGAGAAAGGCGAACAGCATGACCGAGGAGGGAGAGGCGACGGCGATCAATCATTGAGACTGTCTGCAAGTTGTGAACTCCGAACTACTTCCCTGCTGAAAATCATGTCATGTCAGACGATCCCGAGGATGTGCCTCTGGTTGCGCAGGTGGAAGGCCTCAAGACGCTGCTGGTCCTGCTGTAGTAGTGTCCCGGACTAGGAGTCATACATGAGAATGGGGTCAATGCAGGAGTAAATACGACGTCTGGTCTCCAGGGAGAGCCTTCGCTAGGATCAGACTCAGCGGAGCTAGTGCATGGATGAAACCGCTAAGCCCATCCTCCGGGTAATGTCGTGCTGCTGTGTGCGTCAGAGGACTGCCTGCTGCCGAGGTAGACGAAGTCCTCGGTAGCTGCAACAGGGTTGTCGTTCACGGTGATGCTCATGGCAGATGGGCTCTTGCGGAGGTTTCGAACTTTCGTCTACCAGAGCCTGCGAATCGTAACCCGGTACGACGACGTCATTAGCGTAGACGAAATCGGTTTTACAGAATATACTAGCAACATCATCATGTCAAATAAATGATTACAGAAGTCATCACTACAAGGCCACCCACAGTGCACATTGAGGGAAGCTTCAATAAAGGGCTACCAGTACCGGCGGATCTTTGCTTTAATAGCAGTGTTACACAACCTGTGGCTGCACTTTATTTAAAAGAGGTCAACGGTAAGGTTGTTGCATAGCAGACACTGCTATCAGGGATGAAGTGTTAGAGCCTTGATTGCATTAGGCCTCAGAAATGTATGAGGTGTGTGACAAGTTCCATTTCTCGCACGTAATACGGTATAACGTAAAAACGTTTGCAGGATTTGTTAAACATGTACGAACGTAAAGAAGTGCATCGACTTAGGTACAAAACTTAACGTCTTTATACTGGTTTAGAGGATTATAGAGTCTGGATAATGTCGACATACTTCATCAATTGAAGCCCAAGTTTCACGTAAATAGATGGTATAATAGGTTTGTATATTTATTTTATTATTTCAGTTGTAACTTCAAATAATATATTTTGTATTGCTTTCTTGTATGGGTGGAGAGATAGGGGCGGGGGGTGTGAAGCTCGCTCAGTTCCCCAATCCGAAGCTCTCGGGTACGAATCCCGGTGTTCTCAGTTTGTCAGACACGGGTGTTTTTCTTGGTACACTCACACCTCTACACACAGAAAGTAATGGCAACCTACCGTACTGCACACCTGCCAAAAAACTTATAAAAGCCAAATAGGTGGCAGTTGAAAGAAGCCACGTTTTGTAACGGTAATCCTACTTACTTATGTGTTATTATTGATATGCGCATTGCATAGTTGAAAGACCCGCCGCTGTTGCCCTATTAAATTAAGATAAATATTTGATCATTTTGTTTTGTTAAAGAAGGAAGATAAACGCGATTTGTAATACTGCTGCATTATAAACGTAGAGCAGTTATTAATAAATGTTTGATCCACTTACGGGTACAAGGGAACAGTCAGTGCTTTGACAAGTTATTGCGTCAGAACGGTGTACTATTGTGTCCGAGATAATGCCGGTGTCGATTCATGGAAGCAAGCAATTAAACGACTGTTACTTTTCAAACATGTAAAATGCGACTAATACATTACTGAAAAGGATACTAGCAACATCATCATGTCAAATAAATTATTACAGATATCACCACTTCAAGAAGACAGTGTACATTGAGGGAAGCCTTAATACAGGGCCAACATCACTGGTGGGTTTTTGCTTTAATATCGGCAAAGTGGAGAGAAGAAAAAATACCAGAGATTAAAATTATACAGTCACTGTAACATCATTAGACAAACTTAAAACAACTGATAATTACCGTACCAAGGAAGAAGAAGATGAAGAGGAAGAAGAAGAAGTGGTATATACTTTTATAAACTGCCATAAGTGAAATGAGCAACAATCATACCTGAGTCTTATAGATACCCAATGACCTACAGGAATACTTGATCTTACGGCACAAAGGAATATATCAAATATGTAGAATCTGATATATTAATGACTTTCTGCTCAGAAACGCTCAGTACCTCAATATTTAGTCGCGTGGCAAAAAAAGGATCAGAAAAAAATCAGAGGTTGTCCCACATACCGTAATAACATCAACAAGTGCCGACTTCATATTATATATTAATTAGGTTTTCGTTGCTCTAAAAAATAAATTTCGGACAGGATAGTGTGGACGTATGCGTTAATAAAGTTCCAAATTCCGAGCATCTCTCCTAAGGTAGCGAGAGACTTAATCGCAACAACTTGCCGAATCAATGATGATTAACTAAAACAATTTTGAGGGGAAACATTCATTATTGACTAATCTTGATAATATGACCCAGGCTGTGTGTGGCTTTCCTGAATATCAGAAAAATAATTGTGGCTAATCGCTTTGTCTACTGTGAAATCTGACTGGTTCTAATAAAGCAGTCAAATTTGGTAATTATTTGTAGTCGTTGTGTATCCAAATTATCGGAGTGTTCTCATTTTCTTGTTGTTCATTGTTTGAATCCCTTTTATGTTGACTTTTATGTTAAATGTAATGTTGACTGTTATGTTGGTTTCTATAATTGAATTTATATTGAATGTGTCAATGATTTGTTGGTTGCCTCTTGCAATATCTTCTGAGATTACTAACATTTTTTAGACCAGACGCAGGCGCATTGAATACAGCGAGACATAATTAGATTATATTTATTCAACAATTTTATTTAAATATCATTCTGTGGTTGTGGTTAACATCGACCTGACGAAACCAGATTACATCAATGGTGACGATATTGTAAGAACAATTCAGATTGATTGAAAATAAAATGTATTTCGGTCGTAACTCGCGAAATTTAATAATTGTTTTACACATATGTACATACATACATATAGACATACGTACGTACGTACACACACACACACACACATACACCCACACCCACACTTACTCCTACACATACATATGTATATATATACACTGTGTATGTGTAGAGAGAGAGAAAATAGAGTAAGAGAGAGAGAAAGAGAGAGAGAGAGAGAAATGCTAAATGAGGTTAAAGAGAATGAAAGAAAAAATAGATTTTGAAATGAGATAATAGGGCAGAAAAATGAAATAACAGGACAGAGAAATGAGAAAAAAAGAACCAGATAAGACAGCTGAGAGAAAAAATAATGAAAGAGAAAGGATTGGAGGAAAGAGAGAGACATGGAGACTATTTTAGACACGAGTAGATGACGGAGATGAGGCATGAGTAATGAAAGGTAAAGGAAACATATTATTTCGAGACGAGAACATGAGGTGACATTGATGGGAGTAAGTGGTAAACGAGGTGAAGGTTATATTCGAAAATATAAACGATATATATTTTTTCAAGATGGAATCAACAATTTACCTTAAAGGTTTTTATTTTCAAAAAAATGCCATGTTAATGGTATGTTGTATACCTCCCCTTACGAGTATGTTATGTTGTATACCTCCCCTTACGAGTATGTTATGTTGTATACCTCCCCTCACTAGTAGGTTATGTTGTATACCTCCCCTCTCGTGTATATTATGTTGTATACCTCCCTTCTCGTGTATGTTATGGTGTATGTCTCCCCTTACGAGTATGTTATGTTGTATACCTCCACTCACTAGTATGTTATGTTGTAAACCTCCACTCACTAGTATGTTATGTTGTATACCTCCCCTCACTAGTATGTTATGTTGAATACCTTCCCTCACGAATATGCACAGTGCAGCTTTTGTCTGGCCGTGTATTCGAATATATGGGATGGCACGAACATTTTGCGAATTCGTCGCTCTCCATTTTGTCTATCCTGAAGACACTAGAGGACATTCGGAGATGGATATTTTCTGGCATCTTGTCTCAATCTCTCTGTCGTCTTCTGAGTAAATGCTGTTTAGATACCAATCTTCCTGAGCCTGCTGGAGAGCCACTTTCTGAATACTTAAGTTAAGCGACACTTGCGTTCTTATACCCTGGCTTAATTGTCCGTCTCTTACGTGTGGCAGGTGACAGTATTTCTATTCTTGTCTTCCCTTTCGTGTTCCAGTAGCACATGAACATAAATGCATACACCTATTCCGAAATAGCAGAAACCAAAATGCCACACACATGAACATATTCTGCATCAACGCTTCTCGATTGACAAAATATAAACAGAAACACCAACTTTCTAAGATAAATGGCTTCCCAATCCATCAGTTACTACTGGTAGTCATGACAATTAGGGGCTATAATTTTAAAATGTTGTTGCCGAAATAGAAATGAAACATAAATGTGTGTGTTACATTTTGTTCATTAGTTTTGTTTTTTCTTGTAATGTTATCAACAGAGGAGTCTCTCATGTCAGCGTTCATAATTCAGATCACAAGTCGATAAAAACAGGAATATATATTATTCTTCTTCTTCTGTCTTTGTTCTCAGTCTCTGGCTACCATGCCATGAACAGGGCTTTGCAAGTAACAGGATGTAGTCCGGAGAACGGAATGCGCTGTGTCGCTAGTTTACAGCTTGACTGCGATATTTTCCCCTTTCAGTCCGACAAATCCATCTTCAGCAGCCGTTATAGGCATTAACTCAGTGCCAAAAACATACCACACACGATACCGTCACAAAGCCTTTGTTATAGACACAGAACGAACAACAACATCATGTCTTGTTTTTTTTGGATGATTTGTTTTCATTTTTCCCCCTAAGACCTTGTGGCCGTATCGTAACCATATCTTTTGTTTTTGCCCTGGTACGATCGTTGAGCCATTACCTATGTATGTCTTGATCGACTTTTGACAGTCAGTCCCGCAGTATTCATATCTTTATGTCAGACAGAGATCTTCTACTCAAGCTAATAGATAGTCGATGCAATACAAACGTCTTGAGCCGGCTTTCTAAATAGAACAACGGGTGATTAGCATTGTGGTAGAGTGCTCGCTTTCAACTCTCATTACCAGAACGTTCAAATCCACCTAGCTGTAAATGGATAACTGGCATAGAGTAAAGGAGGTAAGACAGGAAGAAATGGAGCTGGTCATTCTATGCCATAAACAAGCTCAGGCTTAGTACAGTAAAGTCGCTAACACTTCATCCCCGACAGCAGTGCTTGCTATAAAACTACCTATACCTTTGAAGGAGCAGTTGTAGAAACAGTGGTTTCAAACTTCTTTTGAAAGACGACACATTTCACACCTAGGCTATTTGGCAACATATTTTCCCAAATCATCCGTCATTTTACGATTCATTCCACAAACTTTTTGCCATTTTGTTCAATATTTCACCAAACATCCGCCATTTTGTTCAATATTTCACCAAACATCCGTAATTTTGCTAAATATTTCACCAATCATCTGCCATTTTGCTAAATATTTCACTAAACATCCGCCATTTTGCTAAATATTTCACCAAACATCCGCCATTTTGCTAAATAATTCACCAAACATCCGTCATTTTGCTAAATATTTCACCAAACATCAGCCATTTTACTAAATATTTCACCAATCATCCGCCATTGTGCTAAATATTTCCCCAAACATCCGCCATTTTGCTAAATATTTCACCAAACATCCGCCATTTTGCTTAATATTTCACCAAACATCCGCCATTTTGCTAAATATTTCACCAAATATCCGCCATTTTGCTAAATATTTTACCAAACATCCGCCATTTTGCTAAATATGTCACCAAACATCCGCCATTTTGTTAAATATTTCAACAAACATCCGCCATTTTGCGACAAATTTCAAAAAATATGTGCGAATAACGATATGTCACCAGCCATCTGCAATTGAAAAACATATTTCACCGAGCTCAGCGTTATACATCTATGTAAACTGTTCATGGAGCAACTTCAATGAAAGCTGAAGCCATCGTGGACTGAGAAAGATGAAAAGAGACCTATAATTTATGCCGCGCTGCTAGGTTTGTCCATGTTTCGCTCTAATTAGAGCGTAGTGAAGCAGCTGTTACATGCCACCGACTCCTGTTTGTCATCTTCTTGCATGCTGCCATTGGTTGTTTCGCTTAATTTCTGTTACTCTTCGCCAGGTGCAACATAACTAACGTCTTTATACTGGTTTATAAGACTCTGCAGAGTCTGTATACAACCAGAATCTTGGAGGGTGGTTTAACCGATGTGCAAGTCCATCTTAATAGACTCAATCACTAGACCTAAGTAGACCCGCAGCCAGTTAGGCACCATCTATGCTGCTCTTACCGAACCACGAATAATTTTCGGTAGATTTTTAGCTAGAATTTTAGAATTTTAGAATTTTCGTCCGGGCAGCCGCCGTTAAGCCAACTGCCAAAGGAATTTCTAACGTGCTCGACACTGGACATGGGTGTCAGATCTCACTACCTAGAGATCAGGGGAACTTTTACCAGAAGATCCACATGAAAAAAATCCCTGTCGCCTGATGACTTCCCTTGATTAGTTTCCTTCATCGGTGCCTTGCCTTCCTCAGCATTAAGTCAGATACCAATTTACAGATGGGGAGATTGAAGCCTTGCGCGGAACGCAAAAGTCATGACATAATTACCGTAAAAAGTAAGCCACCCCAATTACCGAGCAGTCAATCATCACTCTGAGGATGTATGTGTGTCTTTACTCTGGTCTTGGGCGCATATCTTCTTCTTCCTCCTCCTCTTCTTCATTCTATTCTTCTTCTTCCACTTCGTCCTCGTTTTAATAAAAGTTGTAACTGTGTGTCGTATTTTTTCAGCGAAGGTGCGCCTTTCGATCCCACACATCAGATTACAGCACGACAATTTGGGACCACGTTTCGTCTTTCCTGTTCGATCCCTATTCTCTTAACCAGACCGCCCGGGTTGAGTCTGTTTTCAGGGCCGCCAATTGAAGGCAGAATACGTACTTGGTCAGCTTTGATGTGATCACCTTGACGCTATGAGTCGCTGAATGCTCTCAGATCATTCACTGCTTCATCTTCTGCCACGGCGGTATATCCCCAATCCCATTCTGGTGTTGAGAGTATATCCAGTCTGGTGTTGAGAGAATATCCAGACTGGTGTTGATAGTATATCCAGACTGGTGTTGAGAGTATATCCAGACTGGTGTGGAGAGTATATCCAGACTGGTGTTGAGAGTATGTTGGAGGTACATCCATACTCTGGCTTTAGGATTATATCCAATAGCAGTTTTTAAAGATACCATAGCATTATGATGTATATCCTCGTCTTTGTTGATCAGAAGGATGTATACTGCTGAGGAATAAAGGCTGCTTGTCCGTGCAGTAACCACACACTATTTAGGCTAGATCTGTATTGCATTGCGGAGAAAGATATAATGTTAATGGAGGTATTTAATGGATGTCCTAGTGTTTAGAATATGGACATCCAATCCTAACCTCCAGTCATTCGATGTTAATATCATCTGAGTGAAATGGGAGCGGTGTGGGCAAGTGGTTAAGTGACACGGCTCACAACCCAAAGGTGCTGGGTTCGATCCCCATCACAGCACCGGCCGTTACCCCGGGGAAGCAAACCCTTAGAAAATGCACGAGAAAGCAGATCCTTACATAAAATACGTGCCGAAGTCGGATGCACTGGGCCGACAGGCACAAAATAAAAACCCATGTGCAACGCAAACCGCCCTGGGGATTAAAGAAATAAGGCGAACGAAAAAAAAAAATAAAAAGAAATCTGGGTGAAATTAAAATAAGTCATGTACAATATATTGGGCGCATACTCAAACAAAATGGACTGGAAATCGTTCAACAAGTGGACAAAACACGCTAAAGACGTTTATGAAAAAATAAGACACATATAGAAAGACAAAACAAGATGGGTTGGTAAATAAAATGTATCTGAAGTTCTAAAAGATTCAAAGGACGAACACAAATTGAGATTTGATGCCACTAGACATGACTTATCGTGATAATTATGGATAATTAGAAGTATCTTTTAAAGAATGTATTACGGTTCATTACATTGATATAGTCCCCGACTTCCTGCCGGGATCCAGTCGAACATCCAGTATTTATTTATGAGTTATGTCATTATGACTCTCCAGTGTGTCCTTATTCGTGGAATTCGTGGAGTTCCTGTACAAGCGCAGTTGTCTATTCTTGGTCTCGCTAAGACATGATGATCCGTCAGGTAGACCCCTAACGATAACTCTCAAGTACTAATGCGCCCAGCCGTCAGAATCATTCCGCTCAGCTTATTGTGGAAAATGTGCCCGTATCACATCATGCATTCGTAATTGAAGAAGCGTTTCAGATGGAAAATTCGCGAAATGTGGGACATCGATCTGGCATGTTTCCATTGTCCGTATCCGTGCATCAATTATTTTAAATGTTTCTGTGAGGATTTTTTTGTAGAATAGAAGGTTCTCCATTATATAGATCATTTCTTGGAGCTGCCAGATTGTAGAGAAATACGGTGACCTCAATGGATGTCACTGTCGAATGTGTTTTGGTTTTACAAGGCTAAGTCAGTAAGTATGTCACAAAATGACATTTTAAAGCTGGGGAAAATGTATTTGGTAGTTTCTAAATGTGGCATTTAGTGGCAGCAACATTCAGCTTGAGATAACTGTAGTGTAGACAGAAGATGCTAGTTGTCGCATGCACGTACGCAGCTCAATTAACAAAATGGTGTCGGTGCCCACAGAGTGTACAATCAAAGAGCATCGTTACCCTGTTCGGTTGGTTTGTTTAGAAAGTGGGGGTGGAGGGAAGAGGCAAAAGCAAAAGGACTTTCTACGTAGAATATCCATAAGGAGATGGCTCTGGTTTACGGGGAGATCGGTGAGAGGCAAAATGACTTTCTACAAAGGATATCCATAAAGAGTTGCTTCCTGTTTACGAGGAGGTGGGGGAGGGGGAGAGACAAAAGGACTTTTTTACAAAGGGTATCCATAAGGAGATGTTTCTTGTTGGGGGGAGGGGGGGGGAGATAAGTGTTTGTCACGCAAGGTGTTGTGTTACTGGGTTCATACATTTTCTTAAGGAAAATTTAAAAAATTCTGCTGAATACAGACCGACCTGATCATCATATTCAAATTACAACATAAGCAATTGTGTGTGTGGTAGGGGAGATGATTCGAGCTGACAGGCGTATACCGATAGATAATGTAGGGGCTTTAATAGGATTTTCGTAGGGTTTAGGCTACAGCAAAATGCAGGATCTCACTTTCTCGGGAGATGATTCGTGAATGGCAAAGAGATTGAACGTGAAATGCAAATGTGGCAGACATGAGACCAAAGACTTCTATGCTGCAGATTTGATGCGCTGAAAAAGCTATATTTTTTATTTATTTATTTTTTTGGCGTTTGCCTTATTTCCTTAAAGCGCTGTGCGTTGCACTAAAGTTTTTTGCGCCTGTCGGCCCAGTGCATCCGACTTCGGCATGCATTTTATGTATAGGTCTGATTCCTCCTGCATTTTCAAAGGGTTTGCTTACCCGGGGTAACGGTCTGTGCTGTGATGGGGAGCGAACCCAGCACGTTTGGATTGTGAGCCGTGTCCCGTAACCATTAGTCCACGCCGTCCCCAAAAAGCGATATGATTTGTTTTTGTTGTTGGTGTTATTGTTGTTGCTGTTGTATGCCCACAATGAGCAAATTTACCCTTTTGTGTGTCATGGAAATGGCTGTGAGTGGTGGGTTGCAGCAGCTTTGCTCACATCCGCTGCTGATGAAGGTGGACTGAATGCTCCACGCGGTTATGGCATGCTTTGCTTCATCTACGTGTCACTATTACCACGTCGATCCCCCACCTCGTTGGCCAGGCTGCCAATAAACTACCTGTCTCCAGGAAGAACTGCATGAGAGTGAGGTAGAGGTCTTGTTAGTATATATAGCCTGACCGGGACTAAACTTGTCCGATCAGTATGTTCTGCCTGACCAACCGCTAGTTTCCTCTCCCCAAAACGATAGAACAAGTGTATCAAAGTTGGTGGAAACCATATTCAGAAATAAGGAGCAATGTACATGCAATAATGTATCATTTTCAAGTTCGTATCTCATTTAGTTTTTGTCTTAAGCCATTTGTGACCTATTTACTGACTTTCCTCGAATAAAACTAGTGAAAGAGCAGAGGCACAGAAAAAGACATAATTAAAGACAGCAGATGCATAATCCAGCAGACATAAATGTAACCCACGGAGTTAACTGTCATCCTAACCACCAATCTCATTCAGAACGTTATTACATGTTTAATCAGGGTTTTAATCTGGATACAAAAAATGTCCACTACGCAAAAACTGACATTTTACCTTACTGTTACATTACTCTCCAACTCGGGTAATTTCTTATCTCACAAGGTTAACATTAAATTCGAACATTTCTTCATCTTTTATTTGTATCATTATTTTCCTTTTTGTCCTTTCCTTCACCCTCTTCTTCTTCTGCTTCTTTTATTTTTGTTCTCCAATTTGTTTCTTCTTTGTTCTTTTTCTTATTCTTCTTCCTTTTCTCGCCCTTTTTGTCTTCTTCTCTTCTATTTTCTTCTTCTTCTTCTGCTTCTTCATTATCTATTCTTCTTCTTGTCATTCTTCTACTCTTTCAACTTCTTCGTCTGCTTCTTCATTATTTACTCTTTGTCATTCTTTTTCTTCTTCTTCTTCTTTCTTTTTCTCTTCTTCTTTTTCTTTTTCATTATTTACTCTTTGCCATTCTTTTTCTTCCTCTACTTCTACTCTTTCACCTTCTTCTTCATCTTTGTTTCTTCTACTTCTTCATGCATTTATTTTCTCATTCATCTCTTTCTATTCTCCTTATTCTTCTACCTCTTCTTTTGTTCCTCGTTCTCCTTCGTCCTTTCTCTTCTCCTCCTTCGTTTCTCCTCATTCTTATCGTTATTCTTTCTCCTTTCTTCCTTCTTTTATTGCTGCATCTCCGTCTTCTTCATCTTGTTCATCGCCGCCAGCGTCATCTTTTCATTCTTCATCTTCATCTACTTTTTCTCCGCTCCTTACAAAGCAAAGAATCACACCTACAGGAAACGATTACCAAATCGCTTTGTGTGCTCCTGATGCGTTATTTCTTTGCCAATGTGGTTTCAACAAAACGGTTTCTAACACCAAGCTTGCACGTTCTTTAGTCCCTGCTCCTGATGCGTTATTTCTTTGCCAATGTGGTTTCAACAAAACGGTTTCTAACACCAAGCTTGAACTTTCTTTAGTCCGTGCTCCTGGTGCGTTATTTCTTTGCCAATGTGGTTTCAACAAAACGGTTTCTAACACCAAGCTTGAACTTTCTTTAGTTACTGCTCCTGGTGCGTTATTTCTTTGCCAATGTGGTTTCAACAAAACGGTTTCTAACACCAAGCTTGAACTTTCTTTAGTCCCTGCTCCTGGTGCGTTATTTCTTTGCCAATGTGGTTTCAACAAAACGGTTTCTAACACCAAGCTTGAACTTTCTTTAGTCCCTGCTCCTGGTGCGTTATTTCTTTGCCAATGTGGTTTCAACAAAACGGTTTCTAACACAAAGCTTGAACGTTCTTTAGTCACCTTCTAGCGTATTTGTGGGGGTGTAGTAGATTTTTGTTCTTTCCTTCCACAATAAGGCAACCGAGGTCAATGCGAGGGCGTGAATGTATATTGTGATGTTGTTGATGCTGCTGTTAGTACTGTTGTTGCTTAAGCTGCTGCTGTTGGTCTTGCTGTTGGTGTTGCTGTTATTACTGTTGATGTTGCTGCTGCTGTTGTTGCTTAAGCTGCTGCTGTTGGTCTTGCTGTTGATGTTGCTGTTATTACTGTTGATGTTGCTGCTGCTGTTGTTACTGTTGCTGATGATGTTGCTGTTGCTGCTGATGTTATTACTGTTGATGTTGTTGTTGCTGCTGCGGTTGTTACTGTTAATATTGATGTTATTGCTGCTGCTGTTGTTGTTGTTGTTGATGTTGCTGTTGCTGTTGTTATTGATATTGCTGCTGTTGCTTCTGATGCAGTGGCTGTTGTTGTTGATTGTGTTGTTGTTGGTGGTGTTACTGTTGTTGTTACTGCTGCTGATGTTGTTGTTTTTGTTGTTATTGATGTTGTTATTGTTTGCGGACAACTCATACTAAGTTTAATGAAAATCTCATCGACGTTATTATCTGGGGACAGCGGCCACTCTTATGTTGAAAAGCGTATTAGAAAAGGCTGTCCGGGGTCCTCCTGGCTGTAATGCGATGCTTATCAATAAACTCATAACTATGAAGTCTACAGTGTAAATTCCTACCTCTTTGACCTGGCTGCTGTAATACAATCAGTTTCCATGAGCTCTACGAGAAAGTCAGAAGGGGCGGGGGGGGGGGGGGGGGGGGGGAGGGGTGTCCGTGTTTCACCTGCCGCAGATACCACCCGTCTCTCCCATGTTTCACCTGCCCCAGATAACACCCGTCTCTCCCATGTTTCACCTGCCCCAGATAACACCCGTCTCTCCCATGTTTCACCTGCCCCAGATATAACCCGTATCTCCCATGTTTCACCTGCCCCAGATACCACCCGTCTCTCCCATGTTTCACCTGCCCCAGATACCACCCGTCTCTCCCAAGTTTCACCTGCCCCAGATACCACCCGTCTCTCCCATGTTTCACCTGCCCCAGATACCACCCGTCTCTCCCAAGTTTCACCTGCCCTAGATATCACCCATCTCTCCCATATTGTGACGTACAGGTTACGTAAAACATTGATGTTCTTTTGAATGTATGTCACGCCTTTATTAATATAAGTTTTTAAATAACTTCACTTTCTAGTTAACCAGTGAGCCAGTCAGTCAGTTCGATCGTCCGTTCGTTCGTTCATTTGTTTGTTAGCTAGTGTCAAATCTTCAATTTAAGTTACCTAAGATCAGTACTATGTCAACTATGCCAGCAGTCCAAACCCAAACAGCAGTAGTACAGTTAGGTCCCATCCCACTGCAACATTCAAGGCAAAGAGGAACCAGACAGACTAGCCAAAGTAAGTGAAAGGTTATTACAACCAGATTCAAGTGTGATTTGCAAAGAGTTCAAAAGATTTATTACAGCCAGATACATGGACAAATCGAAAACAGAGCATACTGACTACACAAATAATGATGCTTGTTACCAGTTGAACAGAAGAGAGCAGGTGGTGGTCTTCAGGCTCCGCACAGGTCACAACAGACTCAGGTAACATCTTTTCAATAAACTGAAGGTAGGTGCTTCTGATGAGAGCATATCTGGTACTGGAAAATGACCACTGCAAATTTTTTCCAAAATTGCAGAGAACCAGATAAAGCATACGTGTCCATCACCAGTGTCAACACTTGACAAGCTCTATCTAAAAAAGGTAGTTGCCCATCCCAAGCGAGGATGTCCACATGACCAGACTGTTTTTGTCTTGATAATGTAACTTGTGCTGTATTTAGATTATAGTGAGGAAGAGGCTGTGCAGGTCATCAAACTCTGGTCCCAAACTACAATGGGCCAGTGGCAAGACTTAGTCAAGATAATCTGAGGTACTTCAGGATGCATGCACGCTTTGAAACCACTGGTGGCTTGAAACCTGCGGGGCTCCAACCCGCGCCATTTCCGTCCATCGCTTTGAGAGGTGAGTGCCTTACCTCTCGAACACAGCACAATACTACATGTCAGAGTGTCGGCTGGGAAGCCAGTGCAACATTGCTTGATACTTCACCATTATTATCAGCGTAAACTCACAACAACCACTTTGTACCTTGTTCCCACAGTGTGGCCAAGTGTTACGGCGGCAGTGGCTGTCTTTGTTTTGTGCATCATCACAGCTCTCCTCCTTTTTGGTCGACATTACCACAAGAGGCGACGACAGGCAAGAAGGTACATAAGTAAAATGGTAAGCATATACTGGCTGTACACACTTAGCATTTAGCGTACAGCATTTAGCGTACAGCGCCACTTCAACGCAATGACAACGGTTAGCATTTATTGTCATCATTTAGCTTTCGAGACCTCACCAATGCGCAGCCCATAGCACACCTAGCCTATCACACTCAGCATTTCACAGTAGCAGTAGTGGTAGTACTAGTATTGGTAATAATAATGGTAGTAGCAATAGTGGTAAAAACAGTAGCAGTAGTGGTAGAAACAGTAGCAGTACTGGTAAAAACAGTAGCAGTAGTGGTAGAAACAGTAGCAGTAGTGGTAGTAGTGATAGAAACAGTAGCAGTAGTGGTAGAAACAGTAGCAGTAGTGGTAGAAACAGTAGCAGTAGTGGTAGTAGTGATAGAAACAGTAGCAGTAGTGGTAGAAACAGTAGTGGCAGTAGTGGTAGAAACAGTAGCAGTAGTGGTAGTAGGGATAGAAACAGTAGTGGCAGTAGTGGTAGAAACAGTAGCAGTAGTGGTAGTAGTGATAGAAACAGTAGCAGTAGTGGTAGAAACAGTAGCAGTAGTGGTAGAAACAGTAGCAGTAGTGGTAGAAACAGTAGCAGTAGTGGTAGAAACAGTAGTGGCAGTAGTGGTAGAAACAGTAGCAGTAGTGGTAGTAGGGGTAGAAACAGTAGTGGCAGTAGTGGTAGAAACAGTAGCAGTAGTGGTAGTAGGGGTAGAAACAGTAGCAGTAGTGGTAGAAACAGTAGCAGTAGTGCTAGTAGGGGTAGAAACAGTAGTGGCAGTAGTGGTAGAAACAGTAGCAGTAGTGGTAGTAGTGATAGAAACAGTAGCAGTAGTGGTAGAAACAGTAGCAGTAGTGGTAGAAACAGTAGCAGTAGTGGTAGAAACAGTAGTGGCAGTAGTGGTAGAAACAGTAGCAGTAGTGGTAGTAGGGGTAGAAACAGTAGTGGCAGTAGTGGTAGAAACAGTAGCAGTAGTGGTAGTAGGGGTAGAAACAGTAGTGGCAGTAGTGGTAGAAACAGTAGCAGTAGTGGCAGTAGTGGTAGAAACAGTAGCAGTAGTGGTAGTAGTGATAGAAACAGTAGCAGTAGTGGTAGAAACAGTAGCAGTAGTGGTAGAAACAGTAGCAGTAGTGGTAGAAACAGTAGCAGTAGTGGTAGAAACAGTAGTGGCAGTAGTGGTAGAAACAGTAGCAGTAGTGGTAGTAGGGGTAGAAACAGTAGTGGCAGTAGTGGTAGAAACAGTAGCAGTAGTGGTAGTAGGGGTAGAAACAGTAGTGGCAGTAGTGGTAGAAACAGTAGCAGTAGTGGCAGTAGTGGTAGAAACAGTAGCAGTAGTGGTAGTAGTGATAGAAACAGTAGCAGTAGTGGTAGAAACAGTAGCAGTAGCGGTAGTAGGGGTAGAAACAGTAGTGGCAGTAGTGGTAGAAACAGTAGCAGTAGTGGTAGAAACAGTAGCAGTAGTGGTAGTAGTAGTAGAAACAGTAGTGGCAGTAGTGGTAGAAGCAGTAGTGGTAGTAGGGATAGAAACAGTAGTGGCAGTAGTGGTAGAAACAGTAGCAATAGTGGTAGAAACAGTAGCAGTAGTGGTAGTAGGAGTAGAAACAGTAGCAGTAGTGATAGTAGTGTTAGAAAAAGTAGCAGTAGTGGTAGTAGTAGTATTGGTCATAATAATGGTAGTCGCAGTACTTGTATTAGTGGTAGAAACAGTAGCAGTAGTGGTAGTAGTGGTAGAAACAGTAGCAGTAGGGGTAGTAGTAGTATTTGTAATAATAATGATAGTCGCAGTAGTTGTATTAGTGGTAGAAACAGTAGCAGTAGTGGTAGTAGTGGTAGAAACAGTAGCAGTAGTAGCAGTAGTGGTAGAAACAGTAGAAGTAGTGGTAGAAACAGTAGTAGTAGTGGTAGAAACAGTAGCAGTAGTGGTAGAAACAGTAGCAGGAGTAGCAGTAGTGGTAGAAACAGTAGCAGTAGTGGTAGAAACAGTAGCAGTAGTGGTAGAAACAGTAGAATTAGAGGTAGAAACAGTAGCAGTAGAGGTAGAAACAGTAGAAGTTGAGGTAGAAACAGTAGAAGTAGTGGTAGAAACAGTAGCAGTAGTGGTAGAAACAGTAGCAGTAGGGGTAGAAACAGTAGCAGTAGAGGTAGAAACAGTAGAAGTAGTGGTAGAAACAGTAGCAGTAGTGGTAGAAACAGTAGAAGTAGGGGAAGAAACAGTAGCAGTAGTGGTAGAAACAGTAGCAGTAGTGGTAGAAACAGTAGAAGTAGGGGTAGAAACAGTAGCAGTAGTGGTAGAAACAGTAGCAGTAGTGGTAGAAACAGTAGCAGTAGAGGTAGAAACAGTAGAAGTAGTGGTAGAAACAGTAGCAGTAGTGGTAGAAACAGTAGCAGTAGTGGTAGAAACAGTAGCAGTAGTTGTTTTAGTAGATATAGATGACGATACCAACTCCCCCCCCCCCCCCCCCAGCCTTCCCTCTTGTCCTGCTGTTATTGCCAACCGTAAACCTGGATGTGAGAGAATATGGACCACACAATTTCCACTGTCAATATCCAACATGAATTCCTTAGACATGAGCTTAGTAGCAGTGAACACGTGTGTATGCAAAATCAGTGGTGTTCAGGACGGCTGGCTGTACGAGCGACCTAGATGATAGGTCTACTGACACACTGAGGCGACTTAGTGTGCGGTGTAAGAACTATTGTTGCTTTTGTTGTTACTGCTGAATGCCCCACTGAGTAACTTCACTGTTTTATGTGCCCTAAAAAAATCGTTAAGTAACGGATTGCACTGGCTTCTCTCACATCTCGAGCGTGCTGATGAAGCTTTACCGTGGTCCTCCAGGCTGGTGTGCTATGCTTGATTTCATATGTAACGCTCACTACTACAGAGATCACGTCGATCCGCATCTTGTTAGCCAGGCTGCCTTAAAAACAGCCTGTTTCCAGCAAACGCTTCATTGAAGAGAGGTCTTGGTCAGTATATTACTCCCGACCTTGACGGGACTTCATGATCAGTATGTTGTGCCTGACCCTGACCTGACGTCCTTGTCAGTATGTTTTCCCTGAACCTGATCTGACGTATGGCCAGTATGTTGTGCCTGACCCTAAGCTAAGGTCATGGTCAGTATGTTGTACCTGACCCTGACCTGAGGTCATGGCCAGTATGTTGTGCCTGACCCTGACCTGACGTCCTGGCCAGTATGTTGTGCCTGACCCTGACCTGACGTCCTTGTCAGTATGTTTTGCCTGACCCTGACCTGACGTCATGGCCAGTATGTTGTGTCTGACCCTGACCTAAGGTCATGGTCAGTATGTTGTACCTGACCCTGACCTGAGGTCATGGCCAGTATGTTGTGCCTGACTCTGACCTGACGTCCTGGCCAGTATGTTGTGTCTGACCCTGACCTGACGTCCTTGTCAGTATGTTGTGCCTGACCCTGACCTGACGTCCTGGCCAGTATGTTGTGCCTGACCCTGACCTAAGGTCATGGCCAGTATATTGTGCCTGATCCTGACCTGACGTCCTGACCAGTATGTTGTGTTCGATCGCACTAGTGTCTCAGTTTCCAGCAACTGATATATGGTAGAGGCTCTCCAACATATGTTTTGTTCTCGTCAGCCATCCACACGAGTCGAAAGTCTGATGACTGTGTTGTAAAGCTCGCACTACGTCACCAGTTTTTGATGGTCTCTGACACTCCCACACCTGTCATCATCAGGGTGGTACTATCAAACTTAAGGTTAAAGGTCAAAGGCGTGCCATAGTTGACATTTCTATTGGAGATTTCAGAGATTTATCCGCATCGGCGTTTTATGGGGATATAGGGTCGGTTGCCTTAGCAATAAGTTAGGTACCCATTTTCAGGTTATTCAACTTATGCATGTCGATCGGCCACCGAGCAAAAGTTATTTGTTGCCTTCTACCACTCTGCCACTCGGACGTGTCAATATTGACATGTCTCAGATATGACATCAACCCTTGCTGTCATAGGGGGGAGTTTAAATGATCATAAACTATCATTACTAACTAAATGCTTTCCAGGCGTTGGCAAGAAATAGCCTCGATTGATTGGCAAAAGGCAAGCTTTTGGTTTTAACGCGGTAGTCTGTTCCTTCTAACAGTAAAAGAGTCGAGTTGCAAGTTTATGGCGCACAAAAACCAAACTAATGTGGGTATTTTAAGCTCATAAGTCAAAAGTATTAATTTGACTATCAGAAGTATAGCTCCGACTTGAAACAAATTGCTAAATTGCAAGTAGACTGGGGACCGTTAAAGCTAGGCTTGCTGAAAAAAGATGTGTCGTTCCGAATAGCGCAAATTGTCCAGCCCAACTACAAAAGAAGAAGAAGAAGAAGAAGTGAAAAAGAAGAAGAAAGAAGAAGTAGACGATTAAGAAAAAAGAAAAAGACAAGGAAATAGAAGAGGGAGGAAGAAGACGACAAAAATGAAGAAGAAAACAAAAAGAAAGGAGAAGATAAAGGAGAAAAAGAACAACAAGATTAAGAAGATGATGAAGACAAAAAGAAAGGAGAAGAAAACGAAGAAAATAGCAACAACTATATGAAGAGAAAAAGAAGAAGAAATAATGGACGAGACAGATGAAAGGAAAAAGAAGAAATGCGGTGCATTTGGCCTATCCACCTCGTACACATGGCAAAAAAGCCATCGACATAGCATCGTCACTATTACCTCCGTAGTGGTCAGTATGTAGTTTTAATTTCATTACAGCAAGTAGCCCCCAATTTCACCTTGTTCAGTACTCCCCAATGTCACAATAGCCACTGAAACCCGCCATCAATTATAATTATTAAGAAACTAGATCAATCTAGAAGCTCTAGAAGCTATGATCACAAAATCTATTCTTAAATACATTAATTGTCCCTGGCTCCACTACTTCCTGTGGCAATTTATTCCAAGCATTCACCACTCTCTGAATAACAAAAAAATGTATCCTAATATCTAATCCACTATATTAGTAGCCTCTAAAATCCACTATATCAATAGCCTCTAAAGTCCACTATATTAATAGCCTCTAAAATCCACTATATTAGTAGCTTCCAAAATCCGCTATATTAGTTGCCCCTAAAATCCACTATATTAGTAGTCCCTAAAATCTACTATATTAATAGCCTCTAAAATCCACTATATTAATAGCCTCTAAAATTCACTATATTAGTAGCTTCCAAAATCCACTATATTAGTTGCCCCTAAAATCCACTAAATTAGTAGCCCCTAAAATCCACTATATTAGTAGCCTCCAAAATCCACTATATTAGTAGCCTCCAAAATTCACTATATTAATTGCCTCTAAAATCCACTATATTAGTTGCCCATAAAATCCACTATATTAGTAGCCTCCAAAATTCACTATATTAATAGCCTCTAAAATCCACTATATTAGTAGCCTCCAAAATTCACTTTATTAATAGCCTCTAAAATCCACTATATTATTAGCCTCCAAAATCCACTATATTAGTTGCCCCTAAAATCCACTAAATTAGTAGCCCCTAAAATCCACTATATTAGTAGCCTCCAAAATCCACTATATTAGTAGCCTCCAAAATTCACTATATTAATTGCCTCTAAAATCCACTATATTAGTTGCCCATAAAATCCACTATATTAGTAGCCTCCAAAATTCACTATATTAATAGCCTCTAAAATCCACTATATTAGTAGCCTCCAAAATTCACTTTATTAATAGCCTCTAAAATCCACTATATTATTAGCCTCCAAAATCCACTATATTAGTTGCCCCTAAAATCCACTATATTAGTAGCCCCTAAAATCCACTATATTAGTTGCACCTAAAATCCACTATATTAGTAGCCCCTAAAATCCACTATATTAGTTGCCCCTAAAATCCACTATATTAGTAGCCTCCAAAATCCACTATATTAATTGCCTCTAAAATCCACTATTTTAGTTGCCCATAAAATCCACTATATTAGTAGCCTCCAAAATTCACTATATTAATAGCCTCTAAAATCCACTATATTAGTAGCCTCCAAAATCCACTATATTAGTAGCCTCCAAAATCCACTATATTAGTAGCCTCCAAAATCCACTATATTAGTAGCCTCCAAAATCCACTATATTAGTAGCCTCCAAAATCCACTATATTAGTAGCCTCCAAAATCCACTATATTAATTGCCCCTAAAATCCACTATATTAGTAGCCTCCAAAATCCACTATATTAGTAGCCTCCAAAATCCACTATATTAATAGCCTCCAAAATCCACTATATTAGTTGCACCTAAAATCCACCAGATTAGTAGCCTCCAAAATCCACTATATTAATTGCCCCTAAAATCCACTATATTAATAGCCTCCAAAATCCACTATATTAGTAGCCTCCAAAATCCACTATATTAGTAGCCCCTAAAATCCACTATATTAGTAGCCTCCAAAATCCACTATATTAATTGCCCCTAAAATCCACTATATTAGTAGCCGCCAAAATCCACTATATTAGTAGCCTCCAAAAGAAGACAAGTAAGACAGGATAATTTCTCTCCCAGAATGTTGAGAAAACCATTCTCCCCTCTTCTGATGGCGACAACCAGAATTCTCATGCAAGCAGCAACAGCTCCGTCGAGTTTCGATGTAATGGCCGCCATTGTTTACGCATCAAGAATATAGGCAATATGGTTGGTCGAGGAGCATTTGGCCAGGTCTACGAGGGCTATGCTTACCTGACATCATATGACAGGGATCCAATCAGAGTGGCTGTCAAGAGATTGAAAGGTAAGGTCTCAATTTTGGTCTGTGATGTTTCTTAGGCTAATCGCATATCATCTCTCTGTCTCCACTCTTACACATCTCTCTGTCCCCACTCTTACACACCTCTCTGTCTCCCCTCTTAAACATCTCTCTGTCTCCCCTCTTACACATCTCTCTGTCTCAACTCTTACACATCTCTCTGTCTCCACTCTTACACACCTCTCTGTCTCCCCTCTTACACATCTCTCTGTCTCCACTCTTACACATCTCTCTGTCTCCCCTCTTACACATCTCTCTGTCTCCACTCTTACACACCTCTCTGTCTGCACTCTTACACACCTCTCTGTCTCCCTTCTTACACCTCTCTCTGTCTCCCTCTTACACATCTCTCTGTCTCCCCTCTTACACATCTCTCTGTCTCCACTCTTACACATCTTTCTGTCTCCACTCTTACACACCTCTCTGTCTCCACTCTTACACATCTTTCTGTCTCCCCTCTTACACACCTCTCTGTCTCCCCTCTTACACATCTTTCTGTATCCCGTCTTACACATCTTTCTGTCTCCCCTCTTACACACCTCTCTGTCTCCACTCTTACACATCTCTCTGTTTCCCCTCTTACACCTCTCTCTGTCTCCCTTTTACACACCTCTCTATCTCCACTCTTACACATCTCTCTGTCTCCCCTCTTACACCTCTCTCTGTCTCCCTCTTACACATCTCTCTGTCTCCACTCTTACACATCTTTCGGTCGCCCTCTTACACATCTCTCTGTCTCCCCTCTTACACACCTCTCTGTCTCCCCTCTTAAACACCTCTCTGTCTCCCCTCTTAAACACCTCTCTGTCTCCCCTCTTACACACCTCTCTGTCTCCCCTCTTCCACATCTCTCTGTCCCCCCTCTTACACATCTCTCTGTCTCCCTTATTACACATCTATCAGTCCTCCCTCTTACACATCTCTCTGTCTCCCCTCTTACACATATCTGTGTCTCCCCTCTTACACATCTCTCTGTCTCCCTTATTACACATCTATCAGTCCTCCCTCTTACACATCTCTCTGTCTCCACTCTTACACATATCTGTGTCTCCCCTCTTACACATCTCTCTGTCTCCCCTCTTACATATATCTCCTCTCTTTCTTCTATTTGGCTCCATCCGAAGCACATGCCCACCACAATAGTTTAACCTCTGATGCAGCCTGTACGAAAACACAGCTCGCTCTTTTAGTAGTGTTTTCTATTTGCTTCCCATGACGAGGGTCTAGCCAGCCTTAAAAACAACCCTCTTTAGTCGCATTTTGCGACATGCTTGAAAGGTTACAGTGGCCCTTTTATAGTTCCCCGGGATCCAAACTGACGGATCTGCACAGCCCTTTATGATGATTATTTAGCCATCTTCTACGGTCTGCTAGCCGAACGGTAGGATTGCTGGTCTACCACGAGAACATGCTATCAAAACCTTCGCCAAGCAGTTTCTTTTCTATTTGAATTTCTTTTTTAAACTGAGCCTTTACATTGTGTGGTGACTGTAGAACCTAACGTCATTTATTCCTCAATTCCGAAATCTTCCCTGTAACATCAGCAATGAGTAAACACTGTATTTCTTCTGTAATTTTCTTTCTTTACATCTTTTACAACGCACTTTTCTCCCATCTGTCTCACTCCCTCTGTCTAGCTTTTCTTGGCATTTCTCGGTGACACACATACTGACAGTTTCACATAATTAGGTCTGTCGAATGAACTCATTATTTTTCCATAAATTAAGTTTACTAGAGAAAATCATGCAAAACAACAACCAATTGCTGAATGCGAAAAATCAGTCATTCCATTTGTTGAACTGTGTAACAAAAAGAATAAGAAACGTGCAATTTATCAGAAAAGGGAGAAAATTAGCCAAACCTGCAAGAAGAAACAAATTAGAAATACAAATGCAAAAAAAGCACCTACAAATAATTACAATGGAAGGAAGGTGCTTCTTCCTCCGAGGTCAGATACATAAAATGCTTTATGTGGCTTTAATAACAGTTGCCCGTGGCCAACTAAGATGTCGACAACATTAGACGTGCTGCATTGTAAAGTACAATCTCGGCATGGCAAACTCTGTTGTACTTGGGACACAAATGTCAGAGCTGTTATGGTTTTTGTGGCGTTTTTTTCGGGCAGCTTGCTTTCTCTGAGCCTCATCAATAATTTCCCGCTCTGCGATCTGAGGACCTTGTGCGATGCTAGCGCGTTAGGTGGGACTGTTTTGTGCAAGCATCTCCCTGGAGGTGACATCAATGTCGAGGATTTTCATAGACATTGTTTAGGAGTCCCTGTAGGACTTCTTCTGTATCCCTCACGAGTGGCAATCTGTTCTGGGCTCATCGTACAGCAGCTGCTTGTGAGGGCGCTTATCGAGCATTCGAATAATGTGACACGCCCCTCTTATCTGGGCTTTTTGCAGAAGGGTATGGATGTTTAACGGGTTTGACTTGTTAAGAATTTCAAAGTTAGCTACTCTATCCTGGCAGCTAATCCTGGCACCTAATACTGGCAGCTAAACCTTACAGCAAATTCCTGGCAGCTAATCATGGCAGCTAATCCTGGTAGCTAATCCTGGCAGCTAATCCTGACAGCTAATCCTGGTAGCTAATCCTGGCAGCTAATCCTGACAGCTAATCCAGGCAGACAACTCACACTGCTAATGTTTTTCTGGCAAGTAGAAGATTGGTTAGCACTACTGAACGAAACAGTTTTATCTTGGTGGTGACACTGATGCCTTGTCGGTTCCAGATTTTCGTTTGAAGTCTCGCTTGTTGTTTATAGTATTAAACAATTACTTAAAAAAACGTACAGATACCATTACGTGGCATTGTGCCAAAGGGCGAGAGCCTGAGTACTGTTGTATCCGCGGGGACAATAGCATAAATAGTTAACATTTTATAAGTGAGCACACCTAACAGATGCCTCAACAAAATCACAATGTTATATCGGTGACCACACTTCACACATGCCACAGCAGAATCGAAAAATGATATAAGTAAGTAAGCACATTCCACAGATAAGTCCACGTAGATGAAAATATTCAGACGAAAATTCAACTTTAAAAAGCTGTGAACTGTAAATCGTTTTGACAATCATAATCAATATGTCTTTTTTACAGACTCGGCAACTTATGAGGAAGTGAAATCCATGAAGGAAGAGTTGGATCAGATGCTTAATGTGGGACCACATCCCAACATCATCAGCCTTTTTGGATCTGTCTTCTATGAAGGTAGGTTGTTGTTGTTGTTGTTGTTGTTGTTGTTGTTGTTGTTGTTGTTGTTGTTGTTGTTGTTGGTTGGTTGGTTGGTTGGTTGGTTGATTGGTTGGTTGGTGGGGGGTCGGGCGGATGGGTGGGTTGGTTGGTGGATTGGTTGGTTGGTTGGTTGGTGGGTGGGTTGGTTGGTTGGTTGGTTGGTTGGTTGGTGGGGGGATGGGTGGGTGGGCGGGCGGGCGGATGGGTGGGTTGGTTGGTGGATTGGTTGGTGGGTTGGTTGGTTGGTGGGTTGGTTGATTGGTGGGTAGGTGGGTTGGTTGGTTGGGGGAGGTCGGTTGGTTGGTTGGTGGGTGGGTTGGTTGGTTGGTTGGTTGGTGGGTGGGTTGGTTGGTGGGGGATGGGTGGGTGGGCGGGCGGGCGGATGGGTGGGTTGGTTGGTGGATTGGTTGGTTGGTGGGTTGGTTGATTGGTGGGTAGGTGGGTTGGTTGGTTGGTTGGTGGGTTGGTTGGTTGGGGGGGGTCGGTGGGTTGGTTGGTTGGTGGGTTGGTTGGTGGGTTGGTTGGTCGTGGTTGGTTGGTTGGTTGGTTGGTGAGGGTTGGTTGGTTGGTTGGTTGGTTTGTGGTGGTTGGTTGGTTGGTTGGTGGTGATTATTTGGTTGGTTGGTGGTGGTTGGTTGGTTGGTTGGTTGGTGTGTTGGCTGGTTGGTTGGTTGGTTGGTTGGTTGGTGGGGGGATAGGTGGGTGGGCGGATGGGTGGGTTGGTTGGTGGATTGGTTAGTGGGTTGGTTGGTTGGTGGGTTGGTTGATTGGTGGGTAGGTGGGTTGGTTGGTTGGTTTATGGGTTGGTTGGTTGGTTGGGGGGGTCGGTGGGTTGGTTGGTTGGTGGGTTTGTTGGTGGGTTGGTTTGTGGTGGTTGGTTGGTTGGTTGGTTGGTTGGTTGGTGAGGGTTGGTTGGTTGGTTGGTTGGTTGGTTGGTTTGTGGTGGTTGGTTGGTTGGTTGGTGGTGGTTGGTTGGTTGGTTGGTTGGTGGTGGTTGGTTGGTTGGTGGTGGTTGGTTCGTTGGTTGGTTGGTTGGTTGGTTGGTGGTGGTTGGTTGGTTGGTTGGTTGGTTGGTGGTGGTTGGTTGGTTGGTGGTGGTTGGTTGGTTGGTTGGTTGGTTGGTGGTGGTTGGTTGGTTGGTTGGTTGGTTGGTTGGTGGTAGTTGGTTGGTTGGTTGGTTGGTTGGTTGGTTGGTTGGTGGTGGCGGTAGTTAGTTGGTTGGTTGGTTGGTTGGTGGTGGTCGTTGGTTGGTTGGTTGGTTGGTTGGTTGGTTGGTTGGTTGGTTGTTGTTGTTGAATGCCTACAATGAGTAAGATTACTTGTCTGAGCTTACTGAAAAGACCGTTGAGTGGCGGGCTGCAGTAGCTTTGCTCACATCCCCTGCATGCTGATGAAGGTGGGCAGGTTCCTCCATACGATAATTTAGATGGTCATAGCAGTTGTGCGATTAAGCGATTATGGGAGCAAAATTTGCCTTTCTTGAGTCAGGAGTGTGTCTTCTGTCTTTGTAAGCTCGTTTGATTGAAGGACTTTCTGCTGAACCATCTGCTCATTTAAATAATAGCCTCAGTTAAAAATACAACACAAAATAGAGACAATAACCACTGTGCCCTACCGCGTTAGTTGCAAAAAACGGTTAAATTGTGATGTGGATGGAGCTAGTAACCTTACCATGGTCAAATATAGTGGCACAACAACCACGTTCACGAGAACACATAAATGCTTTGACTCGGGATTCCAATGAGAAGGTCAACTGTAGTGGAGGTATCATGCCTCGAGCGGAGTGGAAAATGGCATACGGTGATTGGTGGTTGGGGTATCGAGTGGAAAATGGCATACGGTGATTGGTAGTTGTGGTATCGAGTGTAAAATGACATACGGTGATTGGTAGTTGTGGTATCGAGTGGAAAATGGCATACGGTGATTGGTAGTTGTGGTATCGAGTGGAAAATGACATACGGTGATTGGGGGTTGTGGTATGGAGTGGAAAATGGCATACGGGGATTGGTAGTTGTGGTATCGAGTGGAAAATGAAATGGCATACGGTGATTGGTGGTTGAAGTGTCGATGTAAAATGGCATACGGTGATTGGTGGTTGTGGTATCGAGTGTAAAATGGCATACGGTGATTGGTGGTTGTAGTGTCGAGTGTAAAATGGCATACGGTGATTGGTGGTTGTGGTATCGAGTGTAAAATGGCATGACGATTGGTGATCATGATATTCTTCTTCTTCATTCATCCTTACATCATGGGCTCAGTTTCTCTTACAAAGGATACGATTGTTTGTAATGCTGTTTTATCTCTATACAGTTTATGTCTCAAATCTGTCTCGCCAGACCAGTTTTTTTCTCTCTCTTTCTTGTGTGAACATGCAGTTTAGTAGGATGTATTCCACGGTCATGGTATGGTCCCCTCATGGACGGACACCTGTCATCTTTTCCAATATTCATTTTATTGTAAAGATGACCCTTTAGTCTGTTATTCCCAGTTCTCATTTAGAAGATGATGACTTGCTCTTCTCTAGTTAAATCCAAGTAGTTGTCTTCTTTTCGACGGTCAGGGTGTTGATTGAACCATTTTTTTCTGAAGTTGGTTTTAACTATGGTTTGGTCTCATTGTACGTCATGTCCTATTTGTGTTGAAGCTCCTCCACACTTTGCTAGTTTGTCTGCGACTTCATTGCCTTCGATATTGCAGTGGCAGAGGATCCAGTGAATGACCAATACTGGGAGTTCTGCTGAGATCTGTTTCAGAAGTATGCATTGATTGTGATATGAAGGCGGGAACAGAAAATCTTATGATTGGTGGCTGTGATATGAAGGCGGGAACAGAAAATGTGATGATTGGTGGCTGTGATATGAAGGCGGGAACAGAAAATCTTATGATTGGTGACTGTGATATGAAGGCGGGAACAGAAAATCTTATGATTTGTGGCTGTGATATGAAGGCGGGAACAGAAAATCTTATGATTTGTGGCTGTGATATGAAGGCGGGAACAGAAAATGTGATGATTGGTGGCTGTGATATGAAGGCGGGAACAGAAAATCTTATGATTTGTGGCTGTGATATGAAGGCGGGAACAGAAAATCTTATGATTGGTGGCTGTGATATGAAGGCGGGAACAGAAAATCTTATGATTGGTGGCTGTGATATGAAGGCGGGAACAGAAAATGTGATGATTGGTGGCTGTGATATGAAGGCGGGAACAGAAAATGTGATGATTGGTGGATGTGATATGAAATGGAACTTGACTCCTTTATCTCGAGGTAAGGTGTCTGCCTCAGGTGCCGGTGGTCGCGGGTTCGAATCACGGTGGAGACAGGGATTGTTTCACGTGGTTCTTGTGTTAAAAATTTCCGCGATTTCTGGGAAATGAGATCGGACTCTCGTGTTCAATGTCGAGCACGCTAAAAATTCCTTGGCAGTTGGAAATCGAAAAGAGTAGGCTTAACGGCCTCTGCCCGGACAGCATTCAAATTTAAAGTCAACCCAAGTTATTTGTACCTATCCCCAGGTGGTTTGTTAAAAAGCAGCTATAGATGGCACCTAACTGGCTGCTGTCTACTTAGCTCTAGTGTTTGAGTTTATTAAGATGGACTCACACATCGGTTAAACCACCCTCCAAGAAACTGGTTGTATACAGTCTTTATAGAGTCTTCCAAACCAGTATAAAGAAGTTAGGTTATGTTAAGTTGACTAAGTTGAGCACTGGTTAGGTGAAAATTGAAGGTCATTATTAGTAGCATGAGTCGGATGCCAGTCGGAAGGAAAGTTCTAATGATTGACATAGACTAGCTTCGTCTTCTTCCTCGTTCGTCAGAAAAAGGACATTTGGTTACTTTGTCCTGTAGTTTACAGCGGGGCTGCGTTATAAGTGCCTTTCTGTGCATCAAAACCAGTTTAAGCTTAACACAATTTTGGGACCGCAATTGCCTACCCTCTTTGGTCCTTATTCTCTAAGCCAGTCTGCACGGATGCAGATTGTTTATAGGACCGCCACTTTGGAGACGGACCAGGGTCTTGGTCAGCCTTGGTTCACTGACCTTGACATTCTTTCATCTCGATCACTAATACCTTGACTCCACAGATATTACCGATGTACGATCAAAGGGTCTCTCTTCTTCCTTTGTCTTCTCGCTGCAGCTGAAGCATATGACCACCACACAGCTGGTACACTTAAAGGCAAAGGCCGCCGTCCATCGTAGACGATGATAGCATAATTTATTTTGCTAGCGCTATTTTGTTTTAATTGTTGCCTTTCTGCAATGAGTTTCTGTGTTTCGTCTGTTATATAGCTCTGTGTCTTGTGCAATATCTTTGGAATCATTTCTTTTGCTGTCGAGATCAAAATCTCCCTTGCGTACGATGTCAACTCCTCAGATGTCATCTCTTCCTGTATAGCAAGCAACGCCTCAAATTTGTTTTCTACTTTGATAAGAACACTGACAAGGGAATTCCGTCCGGTTCCACATGGCATAAATGACGAAGAGGATAACACACTAACAGAAACCAAAGACATACTGAATAGATGGAGAGAGTACTGCAGAACCATGTATGGAGACAGCACAAAGCGCTCAGTTACAATCCTACCAAAGGATGAGAAAGAACCTGAACCAACATTGGAAGAAGTACGCTCTGCAAATAAAAGCCTGAAAGAGGGAAAGTCCCCAGGATGCGATGATATCCCAGCAGAGCTAATACAAGCAGGAGGAGAGGCATGTGCTCGAGTCTACCACAAGCTGTGTAAACAGATATGGCACAGTGCAGAGTGGCCAGAAGCATGGAAGAAATCAATTTATATTCCCCTCCCCAAAAAAGGCAACCTGAAGCTGTGCACGAACTACCGAACTATCGCACTGATCAGCCATGCTAGCAAGATACTCCTGCGAATCCTATTAAGAAGGATAGAGAAAAGGTTTGAATCTGAAATTCACGTAGTCCAGGCAGGTTTTAGGAAAGACAGAGGGACCCGGGACCACATATTCAATTTAAGGAATATCTATGAAAAATGTAGAGAGTTTAATGTAGACCTGTACACATGTTTCATTGATTACACTAAGGCCTTCGACACGGTAAAACATCAAAATATGTGGAGAATCATGAAGGAAATGGGGTTTCCTTTGCATATAGTCCATCTCATTGAAACATTATACCAAGATCAACAAGCCGCTGTCCGAGTATCTGGGCAAACATCAGATTGGTTTGCAGTACAAAAGGGAGTCCGACAGGGATGTATACTCTCACCTTATCTGTACAACTTATATACAGAATGTATAATGAGAAATGTGCGAGAAGATGAGAACATTGAAAGTTTCGACCCATTTACGATTGGGGGGTATGAGATTCCAGAGTTACGATATGCAGATGACACAGTGATACTATCAAGAAGTGCGGAAGGGCTAGAGCAGCTACTTTCAGCCGTTAATGGACATAGTAAAGATCAAAATCTGTTCATAAACATAAACAAAACAAAGATAATGACAACCGATAAAACACAATGTCAGCATACATTTACAGTGGGTGGTGAGGAAATAGATCAGGTTACACATTTTGAATATCTGGGCTCCAGAATCGACAAAAATGGTGACTGCTCGAAAGAAATCAGAAGAAGACTAGCTATGGCAATGCAGAGACTGAACAGCCTGAAGAAATTATGGCAGGGCACCAACAAAACGATAAAAGTAAAAGTCTTGAGAGCCTGTGTTTTTCCTGTGGCAGCTTATGGCTGTGAAGCATGGACGATTACCAAAACTTCTAGACAAAGAATCGAATCCTTCGAGTCAAAATGTTACAGAAAGATCCTCAGAATACCCTGGACAGAGAAAAGAACAAATGTAGACATTCGGCAAGAGTTGAGCATAGAGGAGAACTGGTTTATCAATTGCATTTTGGCTAGAAAATGCAAATACTTTGGTCACATCAAGAGACACAACGGTCTTGAGAGGACGGTGATGGAAGGTATGGTGCCAGGCAAAAGAGGAAGGGGTAGACCAAGAAGACGATGGCACCAAGATATCCAGGAGTGCCTGAGTATGACAGTGGCGGAAGCTGGAGTTTTGGCAAGGGAACGAGTTTCTTACAGACAGACTGTGATGGGAGCGACGTTCTACAAAGGACATGCTACATGATGATGAGCGCTATGTTTAGTAAGGATTAACTGCGCTACTTTTTACCCTCACTCTCTCGTCTCGTGCCGCCCGACCCAATTGGCAAGTCAAGGACAAGACGACTAGGGGGCGTGGTAGACTTACAGGAAGATTATAACTGAGAACTGTCACTGACAGTTTAAATAGTAACTGCTTTTGATGATGATATTGCTAGCTCCATGCACAAGCTCCCTTAGTCGCCTATTAAGACTTGATTTGAGGTGTTCAGCAAGAATTGTATATTTTCTAAAATAAAGTGTACAGTGTTCTACTCTGTCCACGTTAATGAAGGACCAGAAACACACAATGATTGTTATTTGTTCTGTTCTGTTGTGTTCCTAAGAATCGACTTCACTGCACTTCAGACATACCCATAGGTGGTCAATCTCCCTCCGTACATGCCGAAGAGCGTGGTCAGTCCCTCTTAGTCGTTGTAGTCAAGAGGTTAAGACATTTGCCTCTCACAGTGAGGAACGGAAACGGTGGGCGATCGAATCCTGCAAGTTTCAAGCGACCTTTAGCCTCACGAGAGGTAAGACCAGATTTCCTGCAAACTGAGTTACCTCCTGTTGTCTCGACCAATAGTCTTGCCACTGATACAAGGTAACTCGGGACATGACAGTTAGAATGACGACCAGCGCATTTCACCCTAACTATAATCCAACTACAGCACACATCACATTATTAAGACAAAACTTTCTGATGTTGGGGCCATCATAGCTTGCGGTGGGCCATAACTAACTATGTCTCTCTCAGTACATGTCGAAGGTCGTGGATGGTTTTTGCATCTCGTTGGTTGCACACACCTTTGCTCCGTCCTCTTTTGCTCGATTTCCGAGCTCTGCGGTCTGTGAATTGCAGATTCATCTATTGCGGTGCTATCACAGGCCATCATTCCTAGGAGAGACAACATTGACCAAAAAAATAGCGCTGTCTTGCAGGTAGGCTGGGAACAGCGAAAGGGAAACAGACCCCAAACCGACATGCTGAATACAAATACACTGGCACAAGGGACACAAAAGTGCATCGTCTTATAAAGACAGTCACAGATATGACATTTATGTAGCCATTGATGGCACACACAATTGATGGCACACACCATTGATGGCACACACAATTGATGGCACACACAATTGATGGCACACACAATTGATGGCACACACGATTGATGGCACACACAATTGATGGCACACAGAATTGATGGCACACACCAATGGTGAATGTGACAGAAGAAGAATCAGATTCACTAGCGTGGGCTAGTGGTTAAGTGACACGGCTCACAACCCGGAGATGCTGGGTTCGATTCCCATCACAGCACCGACCGTTACCCCGGGGACGCAAACCCTTAGAAAATGCAGGAGGAAGCAGACCCTTACATAAAATGCATACTGAAGTCGGATGCACTGGGCCGACAGGCGCAAAATAAAATCCACAGTGCAACGCACACCCCTTGTGGAATAGAGAAATCAGGCAAACGAAAAAAAAATCATATATATTATATAAATACATAGATGAATAAGTGAAAACCTCGTGTTCTGTTTGATCAGAAGAAAATGAGATCGAGATCTTAATTATCGCCACTATTTTCTGTCAATCTGTAAACTAATTTATGGGTTTTTTTCGAATGACTGTCGTCCGCTGTGAGATTCCATTGTCTGTGGGAATAAAGACATCTTGTCTTGACAGTCACCGGACATTGTACAAGTGACATTTAATGTCACCCCGATATTTTTTTAACACCTAGGCCTAATCTATTTCAGTCATCTAGGACATCGGTATGGTTTAAATAGTTATTTTAATTTGTGTTGTCCTTAGAGCATGGTGAAGACCATCTGGTTGTAACGTAGATTATGTTGGTATCTAGGACTGTCTATGAACTGCCTCGTAACTGCAAATATCAATAAGAAACCGAACTTTCTCAAAACCATCCTCAGTGCAAACGGAGGACTTTTAACATGTTCCGATAGGTTCAAATTATCGTGAGGCCACACGATGAAACAGCTCTTCACTATGGTATGGAGATAAACGCTGGAAAGACAAAATTAATGACCAACAACGCCGAGGAATTCAACAGCAGGATAAAAGCTAATGGTCAGAAACTCGAAGTGGTTGACCGTTTTAAATATCTAGGGTCGGTACCCAGTGATGAAGGATCAAAATGTGAGGTGTTGGCCAGAATAGCACAGACAATAGCGGCGCTTGCACGGCTTAACAAAATCTGGCAAGATAAACGGTTAGCACTATGCACAAAAATCAGATTAATGCGTACACTGGTCCTGTCAATATTCCTCTATGCGTGTGAGACATGGACAGTTACAGTTGACCTTCAACGAAGGATACAGGCCTTGGAGATGAGATGTGTTCCTAGACTTTTAAACGTCACGTACAAAGATCGAGTTACAAATGAGGAAATACGAGATAGAATTACAACAGCAATAGGGCCTTTTGACGACCTCTTGGCAACTGTCAAAAGAAGGAAATTCGCTATGTACGGTCACTTATCGAGATCAAATGGTCTTGCAAATACAATCCTCCACGGAAAGGTGCATGGCAGACGACGAAAGGGCCGTCCCAAAAAGATATGGGAGGACAACATAAAAGAATGGACCAATCTCCGACCAGAAGAGTCACAGGAAGCGGCTGCTGACAGAGAAGGGTGGCGTGGCATTGTGAGGATGTCTTCATGTGCCCCAACGATCTCACCAGTTACAGGATGACCTGACCTGACACATGCAAGCTGATGCCGGATGAATACCAAAAACTATAGGAACTCAAATTACAAAATTACCAGAATAGCATCACCCGAGATTCGAAGAAGTGTCGCAGCAGAAATCGAACGTGAAAACGGGATCACGACCCAAAGGCACCCAATGTTTGGACATCGGGTACAGAGCACAAGACTCAAATCCAGACATAGCTTCCTAAAATCAACACAGCTCATACAGACAAACCCTGAAAGTCGTAGTATCGGGAGATCGCAAGAATTGATCCAGACCTCAGAGATGGAATTTCGACAGGAACCTCCCCACGGACATCATCTACCATACACAACATGAAAGTCGCTGAACAGACTCCGAACTGGTGTATCACAGTGCAAGAGGAATATGAAACGATGGGGATACACAGATGATGACGCATATGACTGACGCAATACAGGACCGACACTACATGATGACCTGCCCCAACCTCCAGGAAACATGCAATAGGTGCGACATGCTGGAGGCACAGGATAAGACAATCCATGTCGATGAGTACTGGATGCATACTGTAAGGGGAAGTAAATAGGTCTTCAATTTTATGTTCTCCAGGTGGAATGGTCGTTGGCCTCACTCCCACCTTGCTGGCGATGGAGCAAAGAATGCATAGATTGTATAAAGTATGCTTGACATTTCTTCATTTCATTTCGTCCTCCATAAATTCTTTACGAATGTGTCGATACCTATAATCACCAAGTTGGCTCTGTGTATTTCTCAACTTTGCCAACGAAAGTCATGTTTCATCAGATCATTGGTCTGTCCTTCCTTGGTTCATTATACTTGTCTTTTTCCCATCTTCTCAATGTATTTTAATTTCTGATAATATTGTAATCACAGACCGTACAGGAACAGACAATAATCATAGACCGTACAGGAACAGACAATAATCACAGACCGTACAGGAACAGACAATAATCACAGACCGTACAGGAACAGACAATAATCACAGACCTTACAAGAACAGACAATAATCACAGATCTTACAGGAACAAACAATAATCACAGACCTTACAGGAACAGACAATAATCACAGACCGTACAGGAACAGACAATAATCACAGACCTTACAGGAACAGACAATAATCACAGATCTTACAGGAACAAACAATAATCACAGACCTTACAGGAACAGACAATAATCACAGATCTTTCAGGAAAAGACAATAATCACAGACCTTACAGGAACAGACAATAATCACAGTCCTTACCGGAACACGCATTGTGTATCTGTTTAGGATTTACATAAATCCAGATTGTCCAACTAGCGAAAGCTGGACGTATGTTGCTCGCACAGACCAGTCCAGAGGCTCGCGAGATGTACACCAAATGGTGATTAAAAACCTTAATTGTGTTCAGTAAACTGAGCCAAAGGTAATCTTTTGAAGAGATTAATTTAGATAGGAATAGTGCCCAAGAAATATAATCTCAAAAGATGTAATATCAGTTTGTGTGAAGATTTAAAAAATATAATATGAAAGGCGATCTTCACAAAAGTTGATTAAAGATTTGACATGGAAACTGACTAAAGAAACAAGCAATGTTATTTAAACGACAAAGACTGAAACCTCGGGACCATGAGGCCTAGATAATCACCTGGCTAAGATGGTATCACTTCCAAGAACCTTTTCCTTGCGGATCACCAGTCTTTCCAGCTTTACGAAGCCGTTTTACGAAATATCTTCACACGGTGAAAACATCAAACTCTTAACGCATCTCTAAGTCAGTTCTCTTATACAAAAAGGAAGGTAAAAAAGTTTACACCTCTCCCGATTACTTACAAATTGTTCATGAATGCATTCTTACCATAGCGTCATCATCAAAAATGCGCAACCAATTGAACAAGTTGGCTTTCGCTGTTCTTTCGGAACATTGGACCGTATATGCAAATATAGCATGACCAAAAGATAATGAACGCAAAGAAGAAGAAGATATTTGTTTGTTGTTACAAATTTTTGTTTCCAACTGATAGCCTCTTTTCCTATTGCAATCCGAGTTCTTCTTCTTCTTTTTCGTACGCTGTCAGACGTCAACTTGAATTTGTTCAAAGAAAGCAGCTGTCATCCTGAGGCTGTCGACACTGCCATAGTAGAGCTTGTCTAGTGTTGCCACTGGTGATGCCCACAAGTGCTTTCTCTTGTCCTCGTATATCGGGCAATTTTGCAGCAAATGTTCAGCGGTCATTTTCCCTGTACCACAGGTGCATATGTCAGTGCCACCTATCTTCAGTTTATTGAATAGGTGGTACCTCAGTCTGTTGTGGCCTGTGGGGAGTCTGGAGACCACGACCGGTTCTCTTCTGTTCAGTTGGTAGAAGGCATAATTTTTTGTGTAGCCAGTATGTTCTGTTTCCCATTTGGCCATGTATCTGGCCCTAATAAGCCTTTTGGACTCTTCGTAGGTCACACAAGAATCTGGTTGTGGTAGTCTTGCACCTTCTTTTGCCAGTCTGTCTGCCTCCTCGTTGCCTTGAATGTTACAGTGGGATGGAACCCACTGTACCACTACTCTTTTTGGTGCGGACTAATGGCATAGTTGACAGAGTACTGCTTTTAAATCATTTAGTTCAGCAATCCGAGTTCAATTTTCAACCTCGCTGCCAGCATACTCTGTATAATAACTTGGTCCAAATATGAAAATCTCTGCATTTGTTTAATAATTAGTCCCTGAGCTTTAGGTATGTGTGACTATTTCTGTTACTTTTTTGGGGCTGGCATTTATCTTCATACCACATGTCTAGACAGTTTGATGATCTTGCTGAGTAGTGTCTGTAACGAGTTCTCTGTTCCTTCTTTGATGGCTTGATCACCCGCAAATGTGATGGTACATATTCGTGTTCCATTTACTCTGACCCATGTACTGCAATTTCTGGTGGCTTCTTTCATCATTAGCTCCGATTACTAATTAGTTGTTCACCCGAGTCTGTGTGAATGACAAGCACAAGAAAAGTACCACTGCCTTACAGAGAGCATGTCATAACATGCGAGTTACTGTGTGACAATGCGTAACATCGGCCATGGTTGGCGCAGCATAGATGGCGCCTAACAGGCTGCGGGTCTACTTTGCTCTAGTGTTTGAGCCAATTAGGATGGACTCGCACATTGGTTAACCCCCCTCCGCGGCACTCGTCCCAACGCAGTGGAGTAATAAGCTGCTACAGCTTAGCCACCTAAACAGGTAATCCTCCTTCCGACTCATGCGAGAGCTGCTTGGGTACTGCACAGGGGTATTCGCCTCTGGAGAAGTACAGGTCTACTAAGTGTGTGTGTGTGTATATACATAAATATATATATATACTCGAGGCGTGTTCAATTGAAACCAGACCAAACTGCAACAAGTGAACATATGTACGATGTGCACAATTTCTGGTGTAAACAGCACTTACCAACCGTCAAGTTTGCAAAATTGCATTATCCTCTGACTCATAGTTTCCTCGGCGGACAGTTGAAAACATGGGGAGTGTGATACGGAAGCTTTCCAGAGTTGATCAGCGAGCAGTGATTCGGTTTCTAACAGCTGAAGGATGTCGACCAGTTGAAATTCATCGCAGAATGCAGACAGCGTATGGTGTCAAAAGTGTGTCGAAGGCAACAGTGGAGAAATGTACAACGATGTTTAAAGAAGGACGTGAGTTAACGAAAGATCTTCCGAGATCAGGTCAGGCGCATTTTTGTTGCGTTTAGCCCACGTCCTTCTTTAAACATCGTTGTCCAGTTCTTCACTGTTGTCTTTGACACACTTTTTCACCATACACTGCCTGCGTACTGTGATGTATGTCAATTGGTCGACATCATCCAGCTGTTAGAAACCGAATCACAGCTCGCTGATCAACTCTGGACGGATTCCGTATCACACCCGCCATGTTTTCAACGGTCTGCTAAGTAGACTATGAGTCGGAGAATAATGACATTTTGTAAACTTGACGGTTGGTATGTGCTGTTTACACAAGAAGTGACGTCATCATTCGACTCGTACTTACGTTCACTTGTTGCAGTTTGGTCTAGTTTCATTTGAACACGCTTCGTATATATATATATATATATATATATATATATATATATATATATATATATATATATATATATGTGTATATATATAACTATGCATAGTTATGTGTGTATGTGTATATGTGTACACACATCTGTGTGTAATGATGTGTGTGTATTTATGCATGTACAGGTCAGCTGTGTATAGTGATGGAGTACGCTGAACTTGGTGATCTGCTGAGCTATCTGAAGACAGATTGCGCCTTTCCCCTGCAGTACGTCCGCATTGGCAGCGATGGTCTTGTGGTGGAACAGACCGCCCCACAAGTGGAGGACAACGCCAACTTGATGATGTTCGCCTGGCACATCGCCAAAGGGATGCGTCATCTGGAGACACACAGGGTACTGTCGTTGTTACTAGAACTATTTCGGTTTTAATTTTTCTATATTGTGGTTCTATAGAACAGGGCTACCTAATAGGGGGGTGCCAAGAACCCTGATGGTGTGCTCAGACCCTTTGGGTGTATCCAAAGCCTTTTGATTTATTAAGACCCAGGGGGAGTAGCCAGACCTATTGGGAGTATAGAAAGCTTTTAGGGCTATTCAGAGCTCTTGTGTTATCCAAATCCATTGCGAGTACCCGAAGTCTACATTATAACTTAATAGAGGAGGTACTATATAGTGAGGATTACATTCTAAAAACCTTATCAGGAACCCACCTGTGCAAATAGGTCTCCTACTGGACAATACGCATGTACCTTGTGTGGTTAGGAAGGAACCAGCACCGTGCTGAACAGACCTGTGAACAGAGCCAGCATTCTCCGGACTATGACAATCCAGGCCAATCGTAAGGACACAGTGGCCCAGGACGTGATCCAATTGTCTAGAACTTTTGGTTACAGGTCTAGAGCATAGGAGAACTCGGCCTAACCAGTAGACAATTGGTGACGGTCACAGGTCTAGAGCCTAGGAGAACTCGGCCTAACCAGTAGACAATTGGTGACGGTCACAGGTCTAGAGCCTAGGAGAACTCGGCCTAACCAGTAGACAATTGGTGACGGTCACAGGTCTAGAGCCTAGGAGAACTCGGCCTAACCAGTAGACAATTGGTGACGGTCACAGGTCTAGAGCCTAGGAGAACTCGGCCTAACCAGTAGACAATTGGTGACGGTCACAGGTCTAGAGCCTAGGAGAACTCGGCCTAACCAGTAGACATTTGGTGAAAGTCACAGGTCTAGAGCCTAGGAGAACTCGGCCTAACCAGTAGACAACTGGTGACGGTCACAGGTCTAGAGCCTAGGAGAACTCGGCCTAACCAGTAGACAATTGGTGACGGTCACAGGTCTAGAGCCTAGGAGAACTCGACCTAACCAGTAGACAATTGGTGACGGTCACAGGTCTAGATCCTAGGAGAACTCGGCCTAACCAGTAGACAATTGGTGACGGTCACAGGTCTAGAGCCTAGGAGAACTCGGCCTAACCAGTAGACAATTGGTGGCGAGGTGGCACAGTGATCCCTACCGTGGCTTCGGCACATTGGAGCCCTGCTAGTGCCTCCTCTCAGCTACTGAATGTTAGAACAGTACATTTTTGCTGGGATAGATTATCTTACTCGTCTTCCCGGCAATGCAGAAATGAAAAATCCAGACTCTTTGGGGCAGGTTGAGTGTATCCAAAGCCATTGGGAGTATACAAAGTCCATACGGGTGTCCAGATCCATTGTGAGTATGCTATGCCTTTTTTGTTATCCAGACTTCTTGTCGTGCATCCATATGCGTGGGGGTATCCAGGACACCTAGGAGTATCCAAAAAAATGATGATGGTGATGAGGAAGAAGAAAAAAAGAGGGGGAATAACAGAAGAAGAAGGAAAATAAGAAGTAGCAGAAAAAAAATGAGAGGACGAAAAAGAAGCAGAAGAAGAAGAAGGAAACGAAAAAGGAGAAGGAAGAGGAAAAAAGAAGAAGGATAAAGATAAGAAGACACGATACAGCTTGTCAAGATTAGATTCTCAAACAGTGCAGCGTGGCAAATGATCAATTACAATGTATTACAATTGGTGAACTCTTTAAAAGACTGGGTCAGGGGCAAATCTGAGTAGATTCATTTCTACAGAGAAGGAGATGATGGAGTGGGTGTAATAGACAAGAGATTACGTCTGGTCTGAACGTTTGAGTGGTGTACTTATTTCTCGTAGCAAAGGTACGGGTTCGACGCCCGTTATCAATAGACTCATCTGTAAATGACTACCTAGTGTACCGCTAGGAAAGAAACGACAGAGAAGAAGCGAATGGTCAACCTTCCTCTTGGACAAACTGAGACCTAGTACATTTAGAATAAAACCTCTAACACATATCAGTATGTTTTACCTGGCTCTGACGTGTGGGAGGGGTCTTGATCAGTATGTTTTACCTGGCTCTGACCTGTGGGAGGGGTCTTGATCAGTATGTTTTACCTGGCTCTGACCTGTGGGAGGGGTCTTGATCAGTATGTTTTACCTGTCCCTGACTTCAGGTGGGGTCTTGATCAGTATGTTTTACCTGTCCCTGACTTCAGGTGGGGTCTTGATCAGTATGTTTTACCCGGCTCTGACTTCAGGTGGGGTCTTTATCAGTATGTTTTACCTGGCTCTGACCTGTGGGAGGGGTCTTGATCAGTATGTTTTACCTGTCCCTGACTTCAGGTGGGGTCTTGATCAGTATGTTTTACCTGGCTCTGACCTGTAGGAGGGGTCTTGATCAGTATGTTTTACCTGTCCCTGACTTCAGGTGGGATCTTGATCAGTATGTTTTACTTGGCTCTGACGTGTGGAAGGGGTCTTGATCAGTATGTTTTACCTGGCTCTGACGTGTGGAAGGGGTCTTGGATCAGTATGTTTTACCTGGCTCTGACGTGTGGAAGGGGTCTTAATCAGTATGTTTTACTTGGCTCTGACGTGTGGAAGGGGTCTTAATCAGTATGTTTTACCTGGCTCTGACGTGTGGAAGGGGTCTCAATCAGTATGTTTTACATGGATCTGACCTGTGGGAGGGGTCTTGATCAGTATGTTTTACCTGGCCCTGACGTGTGGTGGGGTCTTGATCAATATGTTTTACCTGGCCCTGACTTCATGTGGGGTCTTGATCAGCATGTTTTGCCTGGCTGTGACCTGTGCGAGGGGTCTTTATCAGTGTGTTTTACCTGTCCCTGACTTCAGGAGGGGTCTTTATCAGTATGTTTTACCTGGCTCTGACGTGTGGAATGGGTCTTGATCAGTATGTTTTACCTGGCTCTGACGTGTGGAAGGGGTCTTAATCAGTATGTTTTACCTGGCTCTGACGTGTGGAAGGGGTCTTAATCAGTATGTTTTACCTGGCTCTGACGTGTGGAAGAGGTCTTAATCAGTATGTTTTACTTGGCTCTGACGTGTGGAAGGGGGTCTTAATCAGTATGTTTTACTTGGCTCTGACGTGTGGGAGGGGTCTTTATCAGTATGTTTTACCTGGCTCTGACGTATGGAAGGGGTCTTGATCAGTATGTTTTACATGGATCTGACCTGTTGGAGGGGTCTTGATCAGTATGTTTTACCTGGCCCTGACTTCATGTGGGGTCTTAATCAGTATGTTTTATCTGGCTCTGACCTGTGGGGGGAGGGGGGGGGGGGGGTCTTGATCAGTATGTTTTACCTGGCTGTGACGTGTGGGAGGGGTCTTGATCAGTATGTTTTACCTGGCTCTGACCTGTGGTAGGGGTCTTGATCAGTATGTTTTACCTGGCTCTGACGTGTAGGAGGGGTCTTGATCAGAATGTGTTACCTGGCGCTGACTTCAGGTGGGGTCTTGATCAGTATGTTTTACCTGGCCCTGACTTGTGGTGGTTTCTTGATCAATATGTTTTACCTGGCCCTGACTTCATGTGGGGTCTTGATCAGTATGTTTTACCTGGCTCTGACCTGTGGGGAGGGGGTGGGGGGGTTCTTGATCAGTATGTTTTATCTGGCTGTGACGTGTGGGAGGGGTCTTGATCAGTATGTTTTACCTGGCCCTGACTTCAGGTAGGGTCTTTATCAGTATGTTTCACCAGATCCTGAGGTGAGATGGTGGTCTTGATCAGTATGTTTGTTTCATCCAACCACAGAATGGACCAGCATATATACTGATGGGTCAGCAATGAGATCTATATAAAATGTAGGAGGAGGCGTTTGCACAAAATAAAAAAATGGACAGGAAATCCATATCTCAGTGGCTAATGGAACATTCTCAAACGTCTTGAGGGCTGAAGTTGAGGCACTAAAAGTAGCTGCAATAGCCATCATAGAAAACAAGAATCATGTCAGAGACAGGATAGCCTTCATTACAGGCTCCCTGTCAGTAATAATGGCCCTCAGAAATCATAAAAACAATGAATTAGACAGCCTGTCTGAGAAAATTTCAACAGAATAAAAATTCGGTGTATTCTTGAAAACTGTAAGATACACGGAAATGAGGAGTCAGATATACTGGCAGGAGATGGAGGCGGTGGATCTCTGCCACACTGTAAGATACACGGACATGAGGAGGCAGATAGACTGACAGGAGATGGAGGCGGTGGATCTCTGCCACACTGTAAGATACACGGAAACGAGGAGGCAGATAGACTGACAGGAGATGGAGGCGGTGGATCTCTGCCACACTGTAAGATACACGGAAATGAGGAGGCAGATATACTGGCAGGAGATGGAGGCAGTGGATCCCTGCCACACTGTAAGATACACGGAAATGAGGAGGCAGATATACTGACAGGAGATGGAAGCGGTGGATCCCTGCCACACTGTAAGATACACGGAAATGAGGAGGCAGATAGACTGACAGGAGATGGAGGCAGTGGATCCCTGCCACACTGTAAGATACACGGAAATGAGGAAGCAGATAGACTGACAGGAGATGGAGGCAGTGGATCCCTGCCACACTGTAAGATACACGGAAATGAGGAAGCAGATAGACTGACAGGAGATGGAGGCAACAAACCCCAAACTGACGACAAAAACTACATAAGAAGAAATGAAAACAATGATAAAATTGAACTTGAAAGAAAAGTGGCCCAGAGAAAACACATGCTCTCATCTATCGGAAGTAGACCACTCTTTGCCAATAGGAGATTAAGTGACAATATTCAGAACACGAACAGGTCTTTGCAGACTGAAGAATCAACTGTTCAATAAATTAAAAATTTGACACACAGATATGTGTCCATGTGGAGAGAACAAACAAACAGTGAAAAATGTTCTGCATGTCTGCCGGCTCCACGAGAAGAGTAGAGTGACTGGCTACAGAGTGACTACCCAACCCAATTGCGAGATAAACTGTATGGCGGCGAGCCAAGCCGAAGATGGACTGCCAGGTTTATGAGAGAGATAGATGTGATTGTTTGAGAGCGAACGACGAATAATAATAATAATAATAATCAGAAGAAGAAGAAGAAGAAGAAGAAGGAAGAAGAAGACCAAGAAGAAGATGAGTATGTTTCACCTAAGTCTGATTGCTCTTGGCTCCGCTGACAAGTCTGATTACTTAGTTGCCCATTTCAAACAATAATGGCGAGATCATAAGACTTGTTTTTTTGGCTTGGGAACGTAACTTTCATTGTATTTAGATTAGAGTGAAGAAGTGGGAAACGAGAGAGCTGATGCTGTGGCAAAATATGGCAGCAAAAAGCACAATTTAATCATCGAGTACCATACAGAGAAATCAAGAACATCATCAGAAATCAGTATATACACCAATGGAGAGAAGACAGAAACATAAGCAGCACACCAGACCCAATTCACTAACTCAAAAGAAATCAACAGACTACTTTATTTCGCCTGAGAACTGGACACTGCAGACTACTAGAACATGTTTACCGACTGAAGATCTCACACACCAATGAGTGCCCATGTGGAACAGGAGGCCAGAAACCTGAACATATTTTACAGGAATGCCCAATCTAAAGGAAAATGAGAAGTCAGACCTGACCAGAGGGTGCGGAGCTGAGACACAATATGTGGGGCAGCCGCTCCGACCTGCTGAAGACTACAGACTTCATCATGGCGACTGGCCTGCAGATATAGCATGACTAAAAGATCCTGAACGCAAAGAAGAAGAAGATAGTGAAGAAGTAACTGCGCTGGTCATCAACCTCACTATCTCCTTCCGAGCTGCCTTCAACCAGTGGCAAGACTACTAGCAGAGACGACTGGAGGTAACTCAGGATGCAGACATTCTAGTATTACCTCCCTTGAGACCAGGGGTCGCTTGAAACGCTGGGATCCATCGCCCACCGTTTCCATTCATCGCTTTGAGAGGCGATCACATCTAACTTTCACAGTGTGCATCGACACTCCATTCCTTATCGATTGTGACCTTTATTCTTTCTCGTGATTTCTCTAGTTCATACACCGAGACCTGGCTGCTCGAAATTGTCTTCTGACTAAGGGGCCTATAGCGAAGGTCTCCGACTTTGGTCTGTCTAAGGATGCGTACGAACTGGGGCACTACAAACGAGTCCAGAAGGTAATAAACGTTTGGAATTCATATTTCATGTCAACTATATGTAGAATGTATCGAATTTGAATGTATAACATTTTGGTATTCTTCGTCCATCGTGGATGAAGAAGGCCACACTCTCTGTTCATCCATTTGAAATATTTTCGGTCAGTCGATGGGTTGGGAAGCAACTATGGAGCTCGATGTCGCTTTGGAAAGTCTTGGACAGTGTTTGCAGGGTATGTTAGCTTCCTGCAAAAACTTTATTTCATAGGCCATTCTAGCCGGTCTCCGTGTCCAGCTGCTACTTTTATGTATGCCTCGCAATAAATTCTTCGTCCAAGAAAAGATGTGCATCAAGCGGTTCGGTCTTGCTCGGCAGCTTCCAAAGTGGCGGCTAAAATGCAAAAACTTTAAGTGAAACCTTAAACGTGATTTTGAAGTGCCTGATATGACCACCATGAGAGCGGTTACACTTTTGCATCTCACCATAAATCATAAATATCACTATCTGCCAAGAGGAAATTGGATTGCATCAATACGATAGAAGAGACGCCAGCTCTCTAAGGGACTGCATCAATACGATGAAAGAGACACCAGCTCCCTAAGGGACTGCATCAATACGATGAAAGAGACACCAGCTCTCTAAGGGACTGCATCAATACGATGAAAGAGACACCAGCTCTCTAAGGGACTGCATCAATACGATGAAAGAGACACCAGCTCCCTAAGGGACTGCATCAATACGATGAAAGAGACACCAGCTCTCTAAGGGACTGCATCAATACGATGAAAGAGACGCCAGCTCCCTAAGGGACTGCATCAATACGATGAAAGAGACACCAGCTCTCTAAGGGACTGCATCAATACGATGAAAGAGACACCAGCTCCCTAAGGGACTGCATCAATACGATGAAAGAGACGCCAGCTCCCTAAGGGACTGCATCAATACGATAGAAGAGACACCAGCTCTCTAAGGGACTGCATCAATACGATAGAAGAGACACCAGCTCCCTAAGGGACTGCATCAATACGATGAAAGAGACGCCAGCTCTCTAAGGGACTGCATCAATACGATGAAAGAGACACCAGCTCCCTAAGGGACTGCATCAATACGATGAAAGAGACACCAGCTCTCTAAGGGACTGCATCAATACGATGAAAGCGACACCAGCTCTCTAAGGGACTGCATCAATACGATAGAAGAGACACCAGCTCTCTAAGGGACTGCATCAATACGATAGAAGAGACACCAGCTCCCTAAGGGACTGCATCAATACGATAGAAGAGACACCAGCTCTCTAAGGGACTGCATCAATACGATAGAAGAGACACCAGCTCCCTAAGGGACTGCATCAATACGATAGAAGAGACACCAGCTCTCTAAGGGACTGCATCAATACGATAGAAAAGACACCAGCTCTCTAAGGGACTGCATCAATACGGTAGAAAAGACACCAGCTCTCTAAGGGACTGCATCAATACGGTAGAAAAGACACCAGCTCTCTAAGGGACTGCATCAATACGATAGAAGAAACACCAGCTCCCTAAGGGACTGCATCAATACGATGGCAGAGACACCAGCTCTCCAAGAGGTTGCATGCCATTTGGTCATATGTTGTCAACTTGCTGATCCACCTGTTAAAAGGTTTCGTGGGAGAAGTCCATCTTTGTCGTGTTCCGTCTGCTTGGCCTTTGACACTTTCAGTCCATACCTCTGTAATGTTTCTACTGCACCTCCGATCAATCGTTTGCTTGGTCTTTCTCTTGACCTGAAACCCTGCTCAGTTGTATTTTGGACTCGGCAGCTGAAAAGTTTGGAAGTATGCTTGTTATATATCTAAAGTAAATAAATATCTACCTGTTTACATATATCCTGTACGGCGTTTTTTCCCCCCTTTTTGTTAGAATTGTGCGTTTCTTGCTGTCTCTTTTAGTAACCTTGTCCTCTATTTCGCATAAGCATTTTCAAGTATATTAAACACCGTCTTACTCCTGTCTGCAAACCTTGAAAGCAGAAAAACATTAATTTGCAAATTGCATCCCATCCAATGTAAGTCGGTCAAACCAACAAATCTTAGAGGGCTTTAGCAGGATACCAAATGAGCCTAAAGAGATAAAGGACGCAAATTTTATGATTTATAACAATTCTTCATAATAGTCCGTGAACAAGGAAGAACTCTTTCAAAGGCCGAGCCATTATGAAATGTCATAGACACCATTTGATGCCCGTCCACATAAGTATAAGTAGGTAACCAGGGTAAAAGCCATTATCACTGGTGTATGGCTTTACAGAGTTAGAAATGGCCTGGCTTTCATATCCAAATGATAGTTTTTACAGTTGTATCTATATGTATGTCTGTTTATCTGTCTATCTATCTATCTATCTATCTATCTATCTATCTATCTATCTATCTATCTATATATCTATCTACCTGTATGTCTGTATACCTGTATGTCTGTCTGTCTGGGTGTCTGTCTGACTATCTATCTGCCTGCCTGCTTGCCTGTCTGTCTGTCTGCCTGTCTGTCTGTCTGTCTGTAGTAAGGCTACATATAACTGGGTCGATACATTCTCTCAAGGGCACTCAAAAATTAGTCATGAATCCTCATGTTCAGATTGTAAACGAAACAAATGTGTGGCGTCTTGGGGAGATGATTCGAGCTGACAGGCGTGTAACGATAGACAGTGCAGTAACTGGGGGGAGATTATTAAAGAGATGATTAAAGATGACAGGCGCGTAACGATAGACAGCGCAGCAACTGGGGGTGGGGGGGGGAGAGAGGAGATGATTAAGGAGATGATTTAAGCTGACAGGCGCGTAACGATAGACAGCGCAGCAACTGCAGTAGAGTGTCTTTATGTTTACCCTACAGCATATTGCTTGGATCAATTACATTTTCGGACAATGTGCTCCCAGATAACTGACTGGCGATCAGAACATGAACCGAATGGGCTTGTCCTCGCAGCATCCCTGTCGGCAGTCAGGTGAAGGATAAAGCATTGTGAACAGGGTTTTTACTGGGGGCGAATCATGGATCCATCACCACCAACCCAAATAATCGGTCCATCACTACCAACCTGAACAATGGGTGAGCACTACCATAGCCGAATAATGGATGTATCATTACCAAATCGAACCATCATTACAACCCAAATAATGGATGTATCATTACCAACTTGAACCATCATTACAACCCAAATAATGGATGTATCATTACCAACTTGAACCATCATTACAACCCAAATAATGGATGTAAATTATGTTGACAAATAAGGGACGATGTACGTGCAATAAGAAACGATTTTCTAGTTCCTATCTCGGCTATTTTGTTTTAATAGACGTTTGAGATCTATTTACTGACTTACCCTCGAGTAAGAATTCGTGGTGACTTAATACAGGTTTATAAGATGATCAGAGAAATGGATAAATTAGACTATAACAAGTTGTTTTTTTTAATACAGCCACCCAGAATAACAAGAGGGCAAAGCTACAAGCTGACTAAAGAGAGGTCCAGATTAGATATTAGGAAATATTTTTTTAGTCAGAGAGTGGTGTCTGCTTGGAATGCATTGCCAGGGGAGGTAGTGGAGGCAGGGACAGTTAATGCATTTAAGAATAAATTGGATGCGCATAGCTTTTAGAGCAAGGTCATGTAGATGTAACTGGTTATATACAGACTCTGCAGAGTCTTCTAAACCAGTATAAATACGTTTAGTTAAGTATATGTGTTTGTTCAGCTGTCTATCTATCTCTTAATTGGTCTGCCTATTTACTTATCTATCTGTATATCTACCTATTTATTTCTCTCTATATATGTGTATGTATGTGTGTGTATATATATCTCAAAGTACACATCTATACATTCTATACACGTATGATGGTCAAAGACATTGATGCTGATATGTCACAGGACAGGGTTCCATTCAAGTGGCTTAGTCCTGAAGCGCTGCTCTGGGGCCAGTACAGCTCTAAGAGTGACGTGTGGGCGTTTGGGATCTTATTGTGGGAACTTTACACATTTGGGGGCACGCCTTACCCTCAGGTGACTACAAGTGAGTGTAGGAGACTATACTTTTAAAGAGTGGGAGTAAGGGCAGGTGTGAAAGTATATCGAAAGTTCTATACATTTGGGGGGAATATTGTAACTATATGCGTTATTTTGTTTCTGTTGTGATTTGGGGGGAGGGTGGAAATATTTTGTATTTGATGGATCTGCATTTAAAGTCACCACCAAAACAGATTATACCGTTTATATAGAATACCGGGGCACGGCGTGGGCTAGTGGATAAGTGACATGGCTCACAATCCGAAGGTGCTGGGCTCGATCCACATTACAGCACCGGCCTTTACGCAGGGGAAGCAAACCCTTAGATAATGCTGCAGGAAGCAGACCATTACATAACATTAATGATGAATTCTGAAGCACTGGGCCGACATGCGCAAAATAAAAACCCCACTGTAACGCACACCGCCTTGTGGAAAAGAGAAATAAGGCGAACGCATAGAAACAAAAACAATACCCAGACAGGTCTTCTGATGAGATGTCTGATGCTTGCCGAGAGGTTTGCTCAAACTATGCAGCTGAAATCACTGCACTTGAAGCCGCCTTGTACAATCTGAGGAAATGCTATGCTTTCTCCACAAAAGCCCAAAACATCTTTTCAGAATCGATGTCTGTCCTTCAAGCTTTAGAAAATGCCGGACATTTTAGACCTGACCTCCTCCAAATGAGACGTTAAGCATAGTAAATCCTACATGTCGTCAAAATAGGTCAGCAGTGAATCAAAGGACACTCAAACACACCTTACAATGACAAGGGAGACAGGCTAGCAAAGAAGGTATCAAGAGATGAACAGCCACCCACATCAACAACTTTACAAACAGCCAAACAACTCATAAGAGCATCAAATAAGAAAACTAGACTGAACAGATGGGCCATGAGAAACACAGCGTTGGGAGGTCTACAGACATATGGCCGGCCCCAATTTAAATGACAGTATAAATCGACTTACAAGGAATGATCAGATCACCATTTTTCGACTATAGAACCCAACACATTAAGAAGCACATGAACAGAATCTAACCTCAACACACTCGAGAGCACCAGCTGTGTACATACCAATACGAAACATGTTCATCATCATCTCCTTGAGAGCTCGGTGCTCAGCGATGTTTGGAAAATTATTCTTTTTCCGAAGTCAGATAAATAGAACACTATGTATGACACTAAACTTGCACGTGCAGATACCATTACATGGCATTAGGACGTATTGCGAGAGCCCTGGGTAACAATAAATATGTGTACAACATACTTTTTTTGTTGGCCTTGGAAAATAGGGATGGGGGGTGGGGGGGCGGGGGGGGTGGGGGTGGTAGTGGCGGGGGTTGATATTTTTATTTCTATAAAATTATGTGTAAAATGTGTGAAATTATTTAATTGCATTTTTACGAACGGGTGGTTGAGGAAGGGGGGGGTGGGGGGGGGGGGGGGCGTTGGTTACACGTCTTGCTACTGGTTTATTAGACTCTACAGTGTCTGTATACAACCAGTTTCTTGTACATTCACTTGATCTAAAAAATACCTATGCACATCCAATCTATTCGTGGATGCATTAATTGACCATGCCTCTACTATTTCCTGTGGCAATGCATTCTAACTATTCACCACTCTCTGACTAAGAAAATATTCCCTGGTATCTTTTTCTTCTTCTTCTAATCTGGACCTAGTTAATTTGTAGCTATGCGTTCTTGTTCTTGTAGGTGGTTGTATTTTGAAAAAAACTTGTTATAGTCTAATGTATCTTTTCCGTTGCTTATCTTATAAACCTTTATTATGTCACCTCGAACTCTTCTCTTTTCTAGACAGTGTAGGTCGGGTTTTTTTCTGGGTCTTTCCTCATAATTTTAATTTCGAAATCCAGCTATCAGCTTTAACAAGTAACAAACTCGGGAAAATGTAAAAGTAGTTTCATAGCAGACAGTGCTGTCGGAGCTGAAGTGTTAAAAACATCATTGAATTAGTTGTATTAGACCTTAGTTTTGTATGAGGTGGGGATGGCGAATTCACTTCCTCACAGCCTTACCTTCCCGAGCAGTAAAGTAGATTCCAATTTACAGCTACGTCGACAGAAGCGTATTGATAATGGGTATCTTCTTCTTTATCGTACGCTGTTTACAGCGATATACGTTGCACTGTTTTATTTTGTTAAGCCTGTGGCTTAGTGCATCCCATTTCAACAAGCGATAACGGGTATCAAATCCAGTATGTATGTGGTGAGAAGCGAGCGGTCTACCATCTTGCTGTTCAGTAACATTTTCTATCTTGTAGAACTGTTGAGAGAGTTACACGAACATGGCTACCGGATGTCCAAGCCTCCTGCATGCCCAGAGCAGTTGTAAGTTAATTCATAATGTATCCATCATTTATTAATTATTGGCATTCACTCACAACACTTGGTATCCACTGACAAATCTTCGTATCCATTTACAAATCTTGGCATTCACTTACAAATCTTGGGATTCACTCACAATCTTGGTATTCTTTTATAAATCTTGACAAGCACTCAGAAATCTTGGTATTCGCTTTAAAATATTGACATTCACTCACAAATCTTGGTATTCACTTACAAATCTTGACATGCACTCAAAAATCGTAGAATTCACTCAAAAATCATAGTATTCACGCACAAATCTTGGTATTCACTCACAAATCTTATTATTCACTCACAAATTTGTGCATGCACTCACAAATCTTGGTATTAACTAACAAATCTTGACATGCACTGACAAATCTTGGAATTCACTCACAAATCTTCGTATTTACGATGGTCCATTCTGTTCACAAAATCATATATTATTAGCCTCTGCCCGCGCAGCTCTTTCGTTCAGATTAAAAATATGTCGTCCTCGATTATTGTCTTTTTTGTTTTCAAAGTTGACCGTTCTTTTTGTTTCCAACCACACACATGTTTTTACTGTTATATCTAGTGTTCATTAATACCATATCATCAATTATTGTAATTCCTATTCATTAATACTCTTATCTTCACGTACACTTTAAATCTCATTATTATTCATTTGTATCTAGTGTTTTCAACAATTATATTTTAATTTACTGTATCTCCATTCATTAACATTTTATTTATAGCAAGCTCATTCATTAATAGTATCAGATACAAATTAGCTAAAGAAAGGTCCAGATTAGATACTAGGAAATATTTTTTTTAGAGAGTGGTGAATGCTTGGAATGCATTGCCCCAGGAGGTAGTGGAGGCAGGGACAGTTAATGAGTTTAAGAATAGATTGGATGCACATAATTTTTAGAGCAGGATAATGCAAATGTAACTGGTTGTATACAGACTATGATGAGTCTTCTAAACCAGTATAAAAACGTTAAGTTAAGTTAAAGTTAAAGTGAATTGATATTCTCATTTACAACAAACACATTAATTACGAGTGTAAATTGATATTCATAGCAAGCCTTTTGTTAAAATTGTCATTTACAGCAAGTTTGTTCATTAATATTATCATTTATAGATTCTCTATTCATTAACATTGTCAATTGTATAGCAAGCCCATTTATTAATAGTGTGTAATTTATTTCCAGTTCATCTATTAATATTGTATCAATTATAGAAGAAGAAGAAAAAGAAAAAGAAGAAGAAGACGATAATTTCACCATCATACGTGAAGAAGTAGAGGTGGAGGTAAAGTCTCTCAGGAATGACCAGGCGGCTGGTATAGACAACATACCAGGCGTGCTACTAACACATGGAGGGACTGTGGTTATATATATTGTCACAAAGATTTGTAACATGATCTGGTAGGCATCATAAATGGCCAACAAGTTGGACAGAATCACTCATTATAGCCCTACCTAAGAAGGGTAACCTCCAAAAATGTCAAAACTATCGAACCATCGGTATTATCAGCCACCCCAGCAAAGTAATGCTTAAGGTTATCTTGAACAGACTGCAACCAATGGCAGACAACGTTATTGCAGAAGATCAAGCCGGATCTCGGGCTGGTCGCAATGCAATTTAGCACATTTTTTATTTGCGTCTGCTCATAGAAAAATACCTTCAGCATAGTCAAAAGCTATACCCTGCCTTTGTTGACTTTAAAAAAGCTTTAGACATGGTCAGGCTTGAGGCCCTATGGGCAACTATGGAAAAAAATAAGATAGGGTATCGGTTTACTTATGTCATTGAGAAACTCTACTCCCAGGCCACCAGTGTAGTCTACCTTAACGGGATAACTAGGAAATGGTTCCGCACGTCAACCTGTGTACGAAACCTATGTATTCTTTCACCGATCCTATTCAACGTTTCTCTTGAACGTATCATGTCAGAAGCCCTGGAGGATCAGGTAGGTACTGTCCGCATAGGTGGTCGTACACTCACTAATCTCCGGTTTGCTGGTGTCATTACCGGGCTGGCCGGAACGGAGCTAGAACTTGCAAATCTAATCTCAAACCTTGATATGCCGCTCAAAGGATTGGAAGTAATAAGTGCAGAGAAAAGTCAAATCATGGCCAACTTTCCAGAGGGCCTACAAGTCCGATTGCGATTAAAGGTGAACTATTGCAAATTGTTAAACAGTTTAAATACCTGGGAGCACTGATGGATGTGGACGGTTCCAGAACTGAGATTCAGGCACGAACAGCGATGGCCACGGCTGCTCTGACCAAACAGACCGATATGGAGGCATAAAAGCATCAACCTGACATCCAAGTTGAGTTTAATGTATGCACATGTCACTTCCGTGTGCCTTTACGTATACGAAACATGGGCTCTGACCGTAGTTCTAGGGCGAAGAATTTGTGCAATGGAGATGAGATGTCTGCGTCGAATCCTCAGCATTTCGTATCTAGACAACGTCACAAATAAGGCAGTTCAGGACACCGTTAAGATAGAGATCGGCCAATATAAAGATCGATTGAGTCTGGTATAAGCAGGCAAGCTCAAATGATATGGGCATGTTTCAAGATCGTCTGGGTTAACCAAGACGGTCATACAAGGTACTGTGCGTGGGAAGCGTAAGAGGGGAAGGCAGAAAAAGATATTGGAAGACAACATCAGAGAGTGGACGGAAGATCCATAACTACAACAAATATCCTGGCACAAATCCGAGTGGAGTGGTGGGAACTGGTTCAACAATCTGCAGCATTGCTGCCCCAATGACCTTTCAGGTTACGGGACTGAGGATGATGATGATCAATTATAGCAAATTCATTCATTAATATTGTGTCACCGGTATATCAAGTTCATTTTTATCATTTACAGTGTTTTCATTTATTGAGTAGTATGACTGAATTATAATTTCTCTTATTCATGTATTGAATAAAAGCAAAGTTGACGGTTATGATTCTCAGGTAAATAAGTGCATTACTGTAATCAAGAATAATAATAACTGCAGGTACCGCATTATGCGAGCCTGCTGGCGAGAGGACCCCAGACAGCGACCCACATTCAAACAGCTGGTACAAACTCTGGACAGTCTGATACAGAAAACAAGAGATAGGGTTTGTATGACGACAGTTACTTGTGTACATTCACATAACATGGGCATAACATAACATGGCCACCGTACACGATTCACCATGCATCTAACACGACGTGACGTAGCCCATCTGGTTTCCCTTGGAGCAAGAGCTATGGCAGAGGTTGTCCACTTAATTTGGGCTGCCATATTAATAAGCCCTCTCCTTTTCTTTTCCATGAGATTCTTCATCGTTTGTTCTCGATCTCCAGCTACCAAGCCCTGGACGTTCTCTCACTCCCGCTACCAAGCCCTGGACGCTCTCAATCTCCCGCTACCAAGTCCTGAACGCTCTCAATCTCCCGCTACCAAGCCCTGAACGCTCTCAATCTCCCGCTACCAAGCCCTGAACGCTCTCAATCTCCCGCTACCAAACCCTGAACGCTCTCAATTTCCTGCTACCAAACCCTGAACGCTCTCAATCTCCCGCTACCAAACCCTGAACGCTCTCAATTTCCCGCTACCAAACCCTGAACGTTCTCAATCTCCCGATACCAAGCCCTGAAAAGGGCTTCGCAAGTTGCAGCATGTTAACCGAAGAACAGAATGAGTTGTGCTGTAGTTTACAGATTATATTTAAGCGATATTTGCACATTTCGGCCCAACACATCCGTCTGCAACATGCATTTTTCAGTGGTGGGCTAGCCTTCCCTCTTCGATCTCTTCTCCTTAGTCAGTCTGTTCTGTTATAACCTGTTATCCAGGATTACCGCGTGGAGGTGTAGAAGGGAGCCTTGGCAGCTCTGGTTCGCTGGCCCTTACGCTAGCACACAGCTATTGATCGCTGACCACTGCAGTTCATGCGCTGCTCAGCATCTTGATTCCCCAAGAGATTCAAGCTGTATGGACGTCCTCTTCCGTCGCTCTTTGACAGATGTTAGTTGGCATCTCCATTCGCCCTTTCTCCTGTGGGTTACACACAATGTCTGGCTATCCTGTCAGTCCCTATCTGAAGGTGTGTCCCTATCCACCTCAACCTTCTCTCACCAACCTCCAGCTATATTGAATGACGTCATCATCATCGTTGACCTTGTCAACCAAGATGGCTGAATATACATTCGCTGACCTAGAAGTTGTGAGCTTGGTTTACAATCCCAACGTGGCAGGTTGGAATCACATCGTACTCAGTTTGACTTATCAGGCATGTCAGTGCTGTTTTTCATGGTATGACTGCTTCTTCCAGGTGAACACTGTGAAATGTTAGAGCCGCCACAGGAGCTGCGGAGTTCCTGCTCTGTTGTTGATGAAAGGGACCAAGCGCATAATGATAATAATGCAATGAAGTTGGTTCTGTGAACCATGTTCCATTTTTTAACCCTAACCAGCATTCAATTAATCCTGAATCCATTTTTTTGCAGTGTCGTTTCAGTGGCAATTGTTTTTACATAGCGAAGTTGCCAACTTCAGGCATAACATTTCTCTAGTTGCATATCATTACATTCTGAGAAGAAAACAATGGTCTCTCTCAGACTTTAAGGTGAGTCTTTTGAGAACCAGCAGCTGTGAAAGTGAACAACGGAGATGTTCAGCGTCTGTTATTCCAACAGATTTCATATCCTATGCTGATTCTCAACAGCTCGCATTGACCTTTCTATAATGAATACTTTGATACTACCAGGTTCGTTGGCCGAGCATGTTGTTCGCATGTCCGACCCCCGCCTGCCTAAACAACTGCGATATGGTGCACTCAAGACAGACATGCGTTCATCAGACAGGCAGAAGTAAAATGCAAGAGAGGCATCCATGGGCATGTTGCCTCTTGGAAGTTGTTTGCATCGGACTGCTCAGACATGCACTCTGTAATCCCACAAGACGGTCACCTCGAGGGAGAAGTGAGTCTCCCAATAGGAGGGTGTGCAGATCCAGTATAATACTGCGCAGCCACGTCTGCACACCCACATCTGATGTTGTCGCCATCTTTGTTTGCGATGGGCAACTACTACTACAAAAACTACTACTACAACAACTATTACTACAACTACTACTACTATTGCAACAACTACTACAACAACTACTACTACAACAACAACTACTATAATAACAACGACTACAACTACTACTACTACAACTACTACTACCACCAAGATCTGTGTCCAGGTGTCGACGATTTGAAACCTTCTTGTCAACTTCAGCCTTTCATATTTCAAAGTGTGAGACAATTTATATTTTCACGATGGAAGTAACATGTTAATTACTATCTTTGTTTTGATGAAAGATACAAAATGTCAGTAACTCATTTCAGCTCTCTGTCAACTGCCATCTTTCATCTGTTGCACCAGCTCTGGTTGATGGTCATAATTTCGGCTTTTATGATTCTTTGTCAAGATGTTTTAGACACAGATTTCATTCACCTTTTTTTGTTTATGTGGACCAAAGCATATCGGTTACACGAATATTACCCGGGATAGAAAGGAAATAGGCCACTGAAAACTGCCAAGCATGTCATAAAAAGCGATTAAGGAAAGTTGTGAATGAGGTTAGCAATATCATCATGTAGAACGAATATTATGATCCGGCACTGTAAGTACTCCAATACACAATTTTTGTAAGGCGGGGCTAGATGTAGACGTGGTTCTCTACTTCACAAGGAGCAAGAAGGCCAAAGAAGAAAAAGAAAAGTGTGACAGACCTGGCCGTTATACATTAATCTCTTTTGATGACAAGGCCTGTCCAATTCTGGGCATGGTACCTGAGCCCTATCTGATGGCAGGGGCCTGTCCAATTCTGGGAATTATACCTGGGCCCTATCTGATGACAGGACCTGTGCAATTCTGGGAATTATACCTGGGCCCTATCTGATGACAGGACCTGTGCAATTCTGGGAATTATACATGGGCCCTATCTGATGACAGGACCTGTGCAATTCTGGGAATTATACCTGGGCCCTATCTGATGGCAGGGCCTGTCCAATTCTGGGAATTATACCTGGGCCCTATCTGATGGCAGGGCCTGTCCAATTCTGGAAATTATACCTGGGCCCTATCTGATGGCAGGGCCTGTCCAATTCTGGGAATTATACCTGGGCCCTATCTGATGACAGGACCTGTGCAATTCTGGGAATTATACCTGGGCCCTATCTGATGGCAGGGCCTGTCCAATTCTGGGAATTATACCTGAGCCCTATCTGATGATAGGACCTGTGCAATTCTGGGAATTATACCTGAGCCCTATCTGATGACATGACCTGTGCAATTCTGGGCAACTGATCAATGAGGATTGTCCATGCCTGAACTTGCACTCGATCGGTGCCCTTGTTGGAAAGAAAGGAAACCGTTGTGACCTTCTAAGAATGTAAGAAGGCTGTGCATGGGGCTAGCAACCTCATTATGTAAAACCATTGCCATGAGACCACCTCTACAAATGTTGGGACACAGACATCCTGTAAAGGGGCCGGCTGTAGTGGTGGCCCTACACTTTATTTGAGATGTATCATCTTCATTCTCATTTTTTATCTAGACCTACTGTTTTTATCGTCAATGGGTACTCGCATTTTAATTCACCCCAAACAGAGTTCCCTGGGTTCCCATCATACGTATTTGACAGCTGATGACTGTAAGGGGACATATTCCGGGTTAAGAGGAGGACAGGTGGATATAATTTTATTTTAAATAAATAAGTAAAGACTTAGATAAAGATAGAAGTGTAGAAAAGTTGGTTATATTATGTTTTGTGAAGGGTTAGATAACATTATTGTTATTACATTGTCTGACAGCATGGATAATACCATGCTGCTATAAAAACTGGATACTACTTTCTGTATCATGGATAAACGTTGGCCAATTCAATAAATACATTTATAAGACGACAGGAATAAGCAGAAGCAGAGCAGAAATGGTTTTCTATTCTCGCAGAATGTTTGACACCCGTAGTAGTTAAAAAGTAGACTATTCTGTGATGTCTCTACCTCAAATTAGGTGCTAAAAATATATATTTATTTTGTTTTGGGTGAATTAAGACACAAGTACCACTCACTGTTAAGATTTTTACAAATTATTTGTTCAAACTGAAGACTTCTCCTTCTTGTAGGAATACCTTGACCTTCACCCTCATGGACTGAAAACATCGAATCCTCTCCCGTTCACCGATGAGGATATGGATGATTCAAAAACCTCCCTGGAGCTGGTGTATCAACACAAGAAACCCAACTGTCAACAATCATGTCAAACTTTCAGCGAGGCCACATACGACAAAATGACAGCCAGTTTCAACCTCATGAATAAACATGATATATTTTACAATGAAATATTTCCAATGCTCACAGACACCTACGAGAAAGCAAGCGATGACGTTAGTAATGAAAGTACAGTCACTTCCGGTTTTCAGAGCATGTCATCTGCGCAGACCATGTAATTTTAGCTGTCAGTCACACTTTTCTTATATGCTCCTTTAATCACTACAATAGGTTTAGGACCACCACTACAGTTAGCCTTCTTGCAGGAGGCAAGTGTGAAATAATGTATATACATGATGTAGATGTCAACATCACAAGATTACAATGGGAGCCAATTAAACTCATAGTTGGATTTTTGTTTAACCTTAATGCCTGTAAACCCCTTTGTAGTAATGAAATTTATAATCAAAGCAGGATATAAAACTGCATCTGGCCTATTTTTGGGGTTATTGAAATAGGTTTCACTTCTTTAAATCTTCCAAAGTGGATTTGTTTTGCATGATGTGCCTGAATTATTTTTTGCTCAGAATGTTAGACAGTGGAGTGTACCTGCTTCATTATACATTGTGTGTGGCTATTTTATATAAATATGCACATGTTATATAACAAAATGACATATAGAGATATAAATATAATTGACAATTTGTGTATTAATAATAAAAAAACATGTAATTAGTATAGATTAAAAATTATTAAAGTTAAATAAAAACAGAACAAAGCAGTATAATAAAAATATGAACTTATCTAGATCCAGTTACTGTTGTAGTTATTAAAATTGGTATCTAAGTCTCAGATCATCAGATTATTTTAGATTTCCCACAATTTCAAATATATCCAATTTTAGTGTAAGAAATTGAATTTAGACAATTTTAATTGTGGTTATCAAGATATTTACAATAACAGAAAATATCACAAAATAATTTAGAAAATTTCATTGTAACATTATTTTACACACCAGGTTCCATGTCATAATTGAAAATAATAACATGACGTTCCATAGCTGATTGATAATTCTTTGACATGTTTTCTTTATTATTCTACTTGCACTTTGGTGTGCATATCTTGAAACAAGTTTGATGGACCAGGGTGGAGCAACACCCATTCATCAACAGTGTTTGATTTATCTAACATTTCTGCATCGCTTTCATCATTTGATAACAAACTATTTTTTTCAAACAACTCTTCACTTTCCGTGATATTTTGTAATAAACTATACGCTCTAGAGACTTTGAACTTGTAGGTAAATGACTAGCCATAGCATTACAGCAACATCAAAAATATTTGGGAAATCAGAATGCACGTAATTACCATACAGAATTTATTGAAACACAAAAATAAAACTATCAAAAACCGAATATCATACTAATATGTCTGCCAGATATCGTAAGTCTAATTTACCGCTTAAATTTCATACTAAGAATGTATCGTTTAATTTGTAATTAATTATTGGCAACGACATCTAGAACAACTCTCACAGAGCTGTTCCGGCACAGCCGTATTCTCAAAACAACTCTCACAGCCTTGCTCTGGAGTGAAAGAGTTTTAAGCTCCTACAGTGAGGGCACTAAATATAGACAAGTGGACATACCAAAGTAACTAATTGACTACCTGTTAAACAAAGATTGTGCACTGGAAAATCGATGATTCTGTAGGAAGTTGTAACCAAATGTAGGAAGAACAGAGATAGGCACAGGAGAATGCATTCATGGACTATTCAGTATACATAGCTTTTGCCATGTACTGGAGCATAATATGTACCTATTGGTCTGCCAAGAGTACAATGATGTCAATTCTGCTAGAGCGCATGAGCTGCAGCAACTTTGTCAACTATGCCAGCAGTCCACACCAAAAAGAGTAGTGGTACAGTGGGTTCCATCCCACTGTAACATCCAAGGCAACGAGGAGGCAGACAGACTGGCAGAAGAAGGTGCAAGGTTACCACAACCAGATTCTAATGTGACCTACAAAGAGTCCAAAAGTCTCATTAGAGCTAGATACATGACCAAATGGGAAACAGAACATACTGGCTACACAAAAAATGATGCCTATTACCAGTTGAACAGAAAAGAGCAGGTCGTGGTCTTCAGACTCTGCACAGGCCACAACAGACTGAGGTACCATCTATTCAATAAACTGAAGATAGGTGCTACTGAGGAATGCACCTGTGGTACAGAGAAAATGACCGCTGAACATCTGCTGCAAAATTGCCCAACATACGAGGACCAGAGAAAGCACATGTAGCCATCACCAGTCCTAACACTAGACAAGCTCTATGGCAGTGTCGACAGCCTCAGAATGACTGCTGCTTTCTTCGAATAAATTCAAGTTGACATCTGACAGCGTACGAAGGCGAAGTATTGACAGTTTTTTTAAATTTTACTTTGTATTTGTGACATACCTGTCAGGTAAATATTGAGTTATCACACTGTTTACTTGTTTTATTTCTGACATCCTTAACAAACCCAAATTGAAAACTACATTGCCCAGTTTCATTAGGCCAAGTGCATTCAATTTCACCAAGTGTCTGTTATATTTGCCTTACATACCACCAGCCTGCCTGACTGCAAAGTAACAGGTTAATGTCTCTTTTTGCTCCCACCCTTCGATCTGACCATCTTACAATACAACTGTCAGCAAAGCTCTTAGTCAAAGATATATTTCACAAACTCCTATACCCCAGATAGCTGCAAACATGAGATCTGTTAATTTCCATTTTTCATATCTATAAAATATCCGTTCCTGTATTGATCTTTTAAAAGCTTGCCATGTCTTTTGACTCCTGTCATTATAGAGTCCTTGAACTAGACCAAATATAATGATCTGTTCTAAATGTTGGACCACAAGAGTCCTTGAACTAGACCAAATATAATGATCTGTTCTAAATGTTGGACCACAAGAGTCCTTGAACTAGACCAAATATAATGATCTGTTCTAAATGTTGGACCACAAGAGTCCTTGAACTAGACCAAATATAATGATCTGTTCTAAATGTTGGACCACAAGAGTCCTTGAACTAGACCAAATATAATGATCTGTTCTAAATGTTGGACCACAAGAGTCCTTGAACTAGACCAAATATAATGATCTGTTCTAAATGTTGGACCACAAGAGTCCTTGAACTAGACCAAATATAATGATCTGTTCTAAATGTTGGACCACAAGAGTCCTTGAACTAGACCAAATATAATGATCTGTTCTAAATGTTGGACCACAAGAGTCCTTGAACTAGACCAAATAAAATAATCTGTTCTAAATGTTGGACCACAAGAGTCCTTGAACTAGACCAAATATAATGATCTGTTCTAAATGTTGGACCACAAATTAAAGCAGCAATTATTTGAAAATTTGTATTGTTAACTTTCCTTTTATGTATTGTATACTGATGCTGTAGTTGAGCAGTAAGTAACGCGCCCCTCAAAACAATGAACAGAGCGTACGAAGAAGAAGAAGAAAACAATGAACAGAAACAGTGAGCGACGATTCCCGCAAGTTTCAGAAGACTGGTCAAAGTGAGGTAAGACCAGAGTGCCGTCATCCTGAGTAATTTTCAGTCGTCTCGACACTGGTCCAAGGTAGCTCCGAACGAGAGAGTGAAGTGTAGTTTCTTTCTCACTATTATCTAAATACAGCATAAGTCACGTCACCAAGACAAAAACCATATGATGATATTGCCATCATTGCTTGGGATGGACAACCAACTATAATAATAGTTGTCCATCACAAGTGATGAAGACCACTCTCTTTGTTCAGCCCTGTGGACAGTCGTATCTCTTGCTGTGTCCGTGATGTTCGTCCATCACAAGTGATGAAGACCACTCTCTTTGTTCAGCCCTGTGGACAGTCGTATCTCTTGCTGTGTTGATAGTTTGTCCATCACAAGTGATGAAGACCACTCTCTTTGTTCAGCCGCGTGGACAGTCGTATCTCTTGCTGTGTTGATAGTTTGTCCATCACAAGTGATGAAGACCACTCTCTTTGTTCAGCCCTGTGGACAGTCGTATCTCTTGCTGTGTCCGTGATGTTCGTCCATCACAAGTGATGAAGACCACTCTCTTTGTTCAGCCCTGTGGACAGTCGTATCTCTTGCTGTGTCCGTGATGTTCGTCCATCACAAGTGATGAAGACCACTCTCTTTGTTCAGCCCTGTGGACAGTCGTATCTCTTGCTGTGTCCGTGATGTTCGTCCATCACAAGTGATGAAGACCACTCTCTTTGTTCAGCCCTGTGGACAGTTGTATCTCTTGCTGTGTCCGTGATGTTCGTCCATCACAAGTGATGAAGACCACTCTCTTTGTTCAGCCCTGTGGACAGTCGTATCTCTTGCTGTGTTGATAGTTTGTCCATCACAAGTGATGAAGACCACTCTCTTTGTTCAGCCGTGTGGACAGTCGTATCTCTTGCTGTGTCCGTGATGTTCGTCCATCACAAGTGATGAAGACCACTCTCTTTGTTCAGCCCTGTGGACAGTCGTATCTCTTGCTGTGTCCGTGATGTTCGTCCATCACAAGTGATGAAGACCACTCTCTTTGTTTAGCCCTGTGGACAGTCGTATCTCTTGCTGTGTCCGCTGAAATGGGTGACTTGCGTGGTTATTTGGATTAAAGTGAGGAAGAAACTGCGCCTTTTGTCAACCTCACTCACAGAGCCTAAGCTACCTTTTGCCAGTGGCAAGACATTCATCGAGACGACTGGAGATAGCATAGGATGCAGATTTTGCCTCAGGGTTACCACCGAAGCCTTTCCGTAAACATGTAACCCGCAGGGTAGAAAGGTGGGATGGCATCTAACGCAGTTTGTCGTGCCTTTTCGATAACCACAAGAGGTCATATGGACAACACTCAGCATGTGAGTGGGTCTGGCATCTCTCCCCAGCTGTATTGAACTCATCATAGCAGCATCTAAAATTCCCACACGCCAAATTCGCGAAGGTGAGCCGGCAGAACTAACCCGTGAAATACGTCACAGGTATAAGCGTAGTGCCATTCAGCCGGCGTCCAGACCAGGATAAACGGATGGAAGAAATCACAAAAAAAGAACGAAATAACAAGTCCAGACGGAAAACAACACCACGTTTCAGTTAACACTGATGTAAGTAGCTGATGCACTTGTAATGAATTAAACTCTTGTTGGATAAATCAGCACTGCACATTGTATGTGGGTCAAGCAGACAGGGGCACATGTGGGTCAAGCAGTTAGTGGCACATGTGGGTCAAGCAGACAGGGGCACATGTGGGTCAAGCAGTTAGTGGCTCATGTGGGTCAAGCAGACAGGGGCACATGTGGGTCAAGCAGTTAGTGTGAACATCCATGACCTCCACATTGACTAAAACAGATTGATCATCTATGATTGTGCCCAGAGTGCAGTGCTGCAAATCCACCTTTTTGCTACAAGTTAAATATACATTCACCACTTCAGCTGGCCCCTTTACAGATAACCTTGATCCAAACATTTGCAGTAGTGTTTTCAATAGCAATTGGTTTACATGAGGTTGCTAGCCTCATGTACGACCCTCTTTAGTCACTATTTACAGCAAGGAAGGTTACAGTTGTCCTACTCTTTTAAAGCAATGTTACTCGGGTACACAATTCTCTATAACACATGATAGCTTGCATGGTTGACAGGTCACTTTTGTAAACTCACACATTCAATCAAAGCTTTTGGTGCCATCATCATCAAGTGTCATGCCCCGGGACATTGACGAATACTTCCCGCGTACACCCATCTTCCACCCGAGTCATGCAACACTTCAGATATCCAGTTTTTCCACCTATCTTGTCGTGCCATTTAATAATTACCTTCTCTTATCTCCCTCAGTATTTCCCAATTTGACAAAATGTTCATAATCATCCTTTCAGACCATGTGTCTAGCGAGTAGGAATGATCTTATAGTAGTTTGTGTAGGCTAAGCTACCAGTAGATTTAATCAGACCAGGCTAAGCCACACCAGATCTCATCAGTCCACACTAAGCCACACCAGATCTCATCAGACCACACTAAGCCACACCAGATCTCATCAGACCAGGCTAAGCCACACCAGTTCTCATCAGTCCACACTAAGCCACACCAGATCTCATCCGTCCACACTAAGCCACCACCAGATCTCATCAGTCCACACTAAGCCACACTAGATCTCATCAGTCCACACTAAGCCACACCAGATCTCATCAGTCCACACTAAGCCACACCAGATCTCATCAGTCCACACTAAGCCACACCATATCTCATCAGTCCACACTAAGCCACCACCAGATCTCATCAGTCCACACTAAGCCACACCAGATCTCATCAGACCACACTAAGCCACCACCAGATCTCATCAGACCACACTAAGCCACACCAGATCTCATCAGACTAAGCCACCACCAAATCTCATCAGACTAAGCCACCACCAAATCTCATCAGACTAAGCCACCAGCAGATCTCATCAGACTAAGCCACCACCAAATCTCATCAGACTAAGCCACCACCAAATCTCATCCGACTAAGCCACCACCAAATCTCATCAGACTAAGCCACCAGTAGATCTCATCAGACTAAGCCACCAGTAGATCTCATCAGACTAAGCTACCAGCAGATCTCATCAGACTAAGCCACCAGCAGATCTGGTTGCACATGTGAATGACCTTGTTGATTCCGATCTCCCTGTTAGACCATCAAGGTCCCTGAGCCATACAAGAAGATTGGCACTGCAATCCACATCATTTTTTAATCTTTTGTGAGCCGAGCAGTGAGATGCGCCTAAGAGGACGATGCAGGAGTAAGTACAACCAGCGATCTTCTGAAACATCAATATCCCCAAACTTCGCCAATTGCTAAAGGAGACTAAGTACTTATGGATTAGCCTGGAGTGCAGTGACATTTCTTGGCAAAACATGAAGTTGATAATGCATCAGAACGATACGCAGAAGCCAAATTGCTGTATAGCAGGATATCATTCAGAATTGTACATGTCTGTCATATCACTAACGGCGATCAAGATGCTGAGCAGCGCATGAGCTGCAGTGGTCAGCGACCCATAGCTGACTGCTAGTGTCAGGGCCAGCGAACCATAGCTGCCAAGACCCTTCTACACCTCCACGCAGTGATCCTGGATAACAGGCTGCAGCAGAGCAGACTGGCTTAGGAGAAGGGATCGAAGAGGGAATGCTTACCCGCTACTCAAAAAATGCTTGAAGTCGGATATGTTGGACCGATATCGCAGCCAAGCTGTAAACTACAACACAACGCATTCCGTTCTCTGGACTACATTCTGCTACTTAAGCCATTTCAGGGTTTGGTAGCGGGAGATTGAGAACGAACGAAGAATAAGATATCACTAATGTAAGACAGCTCTTGTTTCATGTTAGCTAACATAATGACAGTTCAGTTGTCTGACTCACACTAAAAATAACAGGAAAGGAAACACTGGAAAAACATGGGCACAGAAGCTTTGTCTTTATTTTGTACTTCCTCCTGAAAATATATACACAAACAGGTGCAACCAAACCAAATCCTCTGGCTGGAAGAGTCAAATAAAAATCACATACTGACAAATGTTACATCATATTTACAGAAGCAATAAGGAATCTCACAATTGCAAAAGTATTTCCATTCTTTGTAAGTGAACAAGAATTTCTGGAATCATATTATTTTTTCCTGTTATTGTCTATGACCACTGAGCGGTGGTGCATGCTGGGAGTTCTATGACATTGTCTATTCTCTAATTTGTTTTTGTGTTCACCTTATTTCTCTATTCCCCAAGGCGGTGTGCGTTGCACTGTGGTTTTTATTTTGCGCCTGTCAATCTAGTGTATCTGACTGCAGCATACATTTTATGTAAGGGTTGCTTCCTCCCGCATTTTCTAAGGTTTGCTTCCCCGGGGTAACGGCTGGCGCTGTGATAGGGAACGAACCCAGCACCTTCAGATTGTGAGCCGTGTCACTTAACCACTAGCCCACGTCGTCCCCTCTATAACATTGTCTATTCTCAAGTACATTTCAGTTACTTTCTCAGACCATCCTTACCCTGACAATGCTCTGTGACATTGTCTATTCTCAAGTACATTTCAGTTACTTTCTCAGACCATCCTTACCCTGACAATGCTCTGTTCATACTCAGTTGTATATTTTAGAGAATGCTTTTGCTTATTGTTTGTCTTTGTGCAGACTTTTTTAGGGGGTGTAAAGTTTTTACCGACATGTGAATGGCTTTAAAATTCTAGCTAGGGTAATACTGAATAGATTACTAGGCAACACAGTTTGTGCGACAGTTGACACACTTCTTATACTGTCAATGTGGTGGTCCCTGTGTTAATGTCAGGACCCATAATGAAGCTAACTTCTTCTTCTTCGTTCGTTCTCAATCTCCCATTACTAAGCTCTGAATAGGACTTTGCAAGTAGCAGGATGTAGTCCGGAGAACGGACAGAGTTGTATCGCTAGTTCACAGCTTGACTGCGATATTTGCACCTTTCAGTCTGACACATCCGTCTTCAGCATCAGGCTAACTACTGAATCCTATTATGCACGTTGTAAAAGGTGACTAATGAGGGTTGTGCATGAGTTAGCATCTTCATCATGCTAAACAAACAGCTACAGAAACCCCCAGTGAAAAAAGCACATACACATTTAGATATAGGCTTCCCGAAAGGAGGCCAACTACATTTGTGGCAACATGCTTCTATAACAGCCAAAATTGGAGGATGACGAAGACAAAAAATCTTGTATAGCCCTTTAGAAGTAGAAAATTCTTCAACTCATGGCATTGCAAAGCATGTCATTAACAGAGATGAAAAGGTTACTGCATACCTCTTTGGTCTGAAAGAATGTTCTAGAAACAAAAGCTCAGAGACGAAGCAAGAAGACAAAGAATAACCAACATATTTTCCTGGGATAAAGATAAAGCAAAATGTGTTACATGACATGGGATATTTGCTGTCAAGAGATGACACAAGGTCACAGTTAAGACACCAAAAAATTCAACTTCTGTTACCACACCACATACAATAAAACTTGAAATCAGTGGCGACTTCTAGCATTTCAAGTTACATGTGTTCCCACAAGAAAATTAGCTTGTCTTGCTCTTTGTCTGTCTGTTTTTAACATATAAATTAGTGTATGCACCCTTACATACTTTTTTGACACTAAATTTGGGATCAAGTTCAATCAATCCCATTTTTTAACAAATCAATCCAATGGCTAACCTTTGACATTTCAATCTAATTTACAAGATGTTAGTTTTAATTTCCAAGACATGAAACAGTAATTTTTATGTATTTCATGGTTAGCAACAACAACAAAATTATGATTTTAAAATTTCAAGATAGAGAATTGAATTATCTATCACACAAAATGGGTTTATATAGCTAAATAACAAGATATGGTTGACATATGACAAATCGGATGAATTGGTTTATAACTGGTGCTAGTCTAGTTGACTGCAATGGAGAATTTGGATTGTACAGGGTTAAACCAGTAATATATTATTATAATACATTCTCAGCTTAATCTAATAACATTCAATATTTAGGCAGTTACTTGTTTAATTTTTTTTTTTTTAAAGCGTGACCAAAAATAACTTTTACTCATTCAGTTCAGAATTATTTCTTTTTCACCCTAAAATTACCACAATATCAATCGCTTGAGACCTTATTATCTTCCTTAACGTTTCATTAACAGGTCACATTTATATTCCAAACTATTCACGATGAATAGAATGGAATAAAGAAATCTTACATGTGAGGATGTAGATTAGTGTAAAAGAGATTTGTTATCAACAAAGAAACAAATTTGTAATCACAACTCAATAATTTAGTTATTTATCCATATGAACAAAACGTAGGTTTTCTATTGAAGATAATACATGTGGAAAGATGTTCTTAAAGTTTAACTTTATTAGGTGAAATAATTGTCACAATATTCATGTGGAAAGATTTTCTTAAAGTTTAACTTTATTAGGTGAAATAATTGTCACAATATTCATGTGGAAAGATTTTCTTAAAGTTTAACTTTATTAGGTGAAATAATTGTCACAATATTGATGTGGAAAGATTTTCTTAAAGTTTAACTTTATTAGGTGAAATAATTGTCACAATATTCATGTCGAAAGATTTTCTTAAAGTTTAACTTTATTAAGTGAAATAATTGTCACAATATTCATGTGGAAAGATTTTCTTAAAGTTTAACTTTATTAGGTGAAATAATTGTCACAATATTCATGTGGAAAGATTTTCTTAAAGTTTAACTTTATTAGGTGAAATAATTGTCACAATATTCACGTGGAAAGATGTTCTTAAAGTTTAACTTTATTAGGTGAAATAATTGTCACAATATTCATGTGGAAAGATCAATACTTGCCTTGTGAGATATGAGACACACAATAAACAGCCTTACAAACGACGGTGTACTTTGTAAGAGAAACCGGAACCTTGATGTGAGGACGAACAAAGAAGATTTTAAATAACTTGGAATTGAAAAAGGGGTGTAATTGTGTACATGCAGTACCATCTGCATTTTTCCCAAGTTGACATAACGTCTCCCTCTATGGACTGAATGAGTTCATGAAAATTAATTTGTAAAATAGTAGTCAAATACTTAATAGAAACTCTAGAATATTAATATCCCATCTGCAAAGATAAGAACATAATCTATAGAGTAGTGATCTCACTTCTTTCATATATCAGAAGTTGGACAAGCAATGTGCTCAATTTTTATTTGGGTATTTTGTGAATACTTGACAAGAGAAAGTACTGAGTAATGGTGGTGAAACAAAGGTTAATCATTCAAATATGTGCCACTGTGCACACATACAATAGTTAATACCAATTTTAACAAGCATGAAGCTTCAAAAGCTCAATGAAAAGAGTTCAAGCAAAAACAAAATAAGAATAATAATAACGAATCTGAAAAATTATCATTCAATATTATCAATTATATCACCTGTGAACATCCCCAAATTATAAAGAGACAAAATGCAAAGGGAAAACAAAAGATTATGTTTACAATCAGACAAGAAAGTGTATAAAGAACAACGATCTGATAAGAATATGAGCAAGTACGAACTCAGTTTGACCAATGCAGCCCCTTGTTAGTTTTCAATGTACATAAATTATCTGAATATGTTTACTTTACATGGTGCATCTTGCGAAAAAGAAGAAAACAATTAAGGAGGTAAGAGATGTGGATAAATAGAACGGAGCACATTTCCTGGAAAGTGAAGAAAGCACATGAAGAGTTCTTGGAGGAGGAGTCAAAGATGAAAAGAGTCAGGGAGTTAAAATATTTAGACTACATAATGAGACTTAACACCTCGCTAAAAACCAAACTGGAAAGAAATAGTTCAAGGCAAGAAGATGGTCACAATATAAGTTGGAGGAAACTATCATGAAATGGACAGGAAATGCTTTTTTTGCACCATTAAGGCAAGAGATTGATGATGGAGATCCAATGCAGCTCATACTTGATGTTCAGATTGTAACTGCAACTGATCTGAAAAAAGGGATGGATAGACTACAAACTGTAAGAAAGATGCCTAACAACATAACCAAACATGTGCTGGACTGGAAGCCACAGGTAAAGAGGAGAGCGAAGAGGCTTAAGAACATCTGCCAGACAAAAGTGGAAGAGCAGTCTCATAGATAGAAAAGAATAGCCCAATGTAGAATTTGTTGAAATTATCAATAGCATTCAATGTTCCTATGGGAAACAGAAGAATCAAGCCAGGTAAATATTTTTAGCTGACACAACAAGTACTCACTTGAATGTTAGTACGCTCAATTGCAAGTATATACCACCAAAAAAAAGACACCTTCCCAAAGTAGAAGAGGAGTGACTAAGTGAGAGAAATCTAACTCTGAAATGAATAAGGAAAAATTGTATAATCCATTTTTTTTAAATTTTACTGGGAGAGATACCTGAAATCATACATCTATACATTAAAAGGTTTAGTAATACTTGACAAAGTTATCACAGCAACCTATTTCTATCACATGTGAATATTTGTAGTTCTTAGTCGACCTGTACTTCTACAGGGGCGGATGCCCTGTACAGGTCCCAGCTCTGGTATGATCTGGATGTAGTCGGGAGGAGAATTTCCTGCTTAGCGGGCTAGGCTCGAGCAGCTTATTACTCCGCTGTGTTGCGACAAGTGCCACTGAGGGTGGTTAACCGATGTGCAAATCCATCTTAATAGACTCAAATATTCGAACAACCTGTTAGGAGCAATCTATCCTGCTCTAAACAAACCACCCAAACATGGCCGGTGTTATACCATGTCCCACAGTTAGTCGTCTCTTACGACATGCTCTCTGTGAGGCAGTGGTACTATTCTTGGTGCTATGTTTGTAGTAAAGTAATAAAAAATATATGTTGTGTGAAATGTCTTTAAGTTTTACAAAGATATGATCTCATCATGATCACCGATCATACAAATATTAATTTCACATTTGGCAAACCTATTTCCTTGTAAACTTTCTCAAACTGATATTGATAGATTGATTTTATTGCATTTGTATTTCAAAGATATGATGGAAGTTAATACAAAACAGTTTAACATAGTTAAGCTGTACTAGTGCCCCAAATTTGCATTCACACACTTACTTACCAATGGCTCAATAATTGGAAGCATCTTGAGCAAAAATTTCTTTAAAAATTGGGAACACTCCTGGGAAAGTACATTAATTAACTAGGGGACAGAAGGTCACAGAGAGAATAGATTAGCAGATGGCTAAATGCTTTCCTCTGAATGTGAGACGTGAAGTGCTTGGTCATTTATTAAACTGCTGCTTGTTCCTAACAACTTTTAGTGCATGCAATTTTTATGCTTCTAAATTACTTAAATATTTCAAACAATTTTCTGACAGCCTTTATTTTTTTGTTAAATTTGTATTCCATTTTTTCCTGAGTAAATGACAAGAACATATTTGATGATTAGAAACAGTCCAAATAAAAATACTAATAATCAAACTAGAGCCTGTTTCCTAAAGTGCATTTTGCACTGCAAGAAAACATCTCGTGAGTGAAGCCATTACATTCATTGCTATGTTGTAGTTTATCATAAATAGCGCTAACCCCTTCACCCACGGTAGAAGACATCGCTATGTTGTAGTTTATCATATATAGCGCTAACCCCTTCCCCCGGGGTAGAAGACATCACTATGTTGTAGTTTATCATATATAGCGCTAACCCCTTCACCCACGGTAGAAGACATCGCTATGTTGTCGTTTATCATATATAGCGCTAACCCCTTCCCCCAGAGTAGAAGATATCCCCACTCTTGAGGTCACATAACCTAGTCAAAGTGGAAATTTCTTGGTTTTAAATAAACCCCTACCCCAATATAGTATATGATTAAAAATACAACAGTGTTTGTCTGGCTTTTTCTGTGGGTTTAGAAGACGAAGATCCTCTAAACTGCCTTTTCCTCCACTGTGTTTATTCAATCTTTCAATAGCTAAACAACTAACCAAAGCTGTATAATCAAAATGTGACAATCTACAAGCACAATCAAATCAGCAATACTCTGATGAATGTTAATCACTATATTAATGTACTTAAAACTCCAGGCATTTTTTAAACAGCAAAAAAAGAACCAGCTTCAAGGGTTTAGTATTTTGGAAATGTATTTCCAGGTGTATATTTTTTTGCCACCAGATAAAAAAATCTCAAAAATACAGATTGGGAAATTGTAAATTTCAAGGACTGTTATGTGTACTCTCCATATGTATTCTACACAATTTGGGAAACAATTCAATAATTGGGAGCACAGGTGTTTAAAAAAAACAACCAATAAACCAACTACTTTCTTTCTCCCAAGATACGTAGAATGTACAGAAAGAGGTTGAGAATGTCTAGGTAAAGGTTGATGGCAGCCAGGATATACTCCTCCTGTGACAGCTTCGACATCAGAAGGTGAGTGTCCACAATGATGAACACACAGAACAGGGCAGCTCCAGCAAGACTGATACCAAAGTGTACTGCAGGCACTGGCAATAGTATCTGGGAACACAATTAAGTATCATCAGTCACAGACAAAAAAAAACTTAGTTTTGACAAAAAACACAAAAAAGTGTGTAGGCTGGTATGAAATATCTACATTAAAATTTACCACTGCAAAATCACGATAGAAAAAAATTGTCCTCATGAGCCAATGTCATCGGGGAAAAAACCGGCAGAATAAACACCACTTTAATCCTATATGACCAAACTGGGCTACCATAGAAATCTGCTGTTTGTTATGATGAATACATCATTTCCTTCTACACAGGTTTGAACCATGTTAATTCTTTTGTGGTTAATTAGAATGTATTGAACCATGATAAGGCAAAAGAAGGTGCAAGGCTACCACAAACAGATACCAGTATGACGTACGAAGAGTCAAAACGGCTTATCAAAGCCAGATACATGTCCAAATGGGAAACCGAACATACTGGTTACACCAAAAACGATGCCTATTACCAGTTGAACCGAAGAGAGCAGGTCGTTGTCTTCAGACTTCGCACTGGCCACAACAGACTGAGGTACCACCTATTCAACAAATTGAAGATAGGGTGTACCGACGAATGCCCGTGCGGTACTGGTAAAATGACCACTGAACATCTGCTGCAGAACTGCCCGACATACGAGGATCAGAGAGAGCAGATGTGGCCATTGCCAGTGGAACTGCAAGACAAGCTCTATGGTAGTGGCGAGAGTCTCAGGATGACCGCCGCTTTTTTCGAGAAAATAATGGTTACTGTCTGACTGTGTACGCAGAAGAAGAAGAAGAAGAAGAACCATGATAACTATTTTGTGTCAGATTAGAATGGAATTTAAACACTTTATTATCTTCTTTTACACGGATTAGAGCCAGTCCATTATTGAGAATGGTGAAGTCAACAAAGCCAAAATTTATGTTAAAAGCTCCATATTATGGGCAAGACAAATGAATGTAAAACAAAAAAGAGCAGTTAAGCAATCTCAATGAAAAGGTACAATATATTAGCAAATAAAGAAGATGTCAAAATCTATTCGCAGATACTAACCAATTAAAATACCCAAACATCAGGAAAGGAGTAACATGTGATGTTGTTTCAAATGCCCACAATGAGTAGGCTTACTCTTTTGTGCGCCCTGAAAAGGACGTTAAGTGGCGAGTTGCAGTAGCTTTCTGCACATCCAGATGAAGGTGGACCGGTGTCCTCCAGGCAGTTGTGATATGCTTGGCTTCATCTGCGCGTCGCTCACTTCTGTGGGGATCACGTACACCCCTCACCCAGTTAGCCAGGCTGCCATGGAAACAGTCTATTTCCAGGGAGGGCTACTAGAAAGCCGAGGTGAGCGTCTTGGCCAGTATATTTTGCCTGACCCTGACTAACATGTCTGATCAGTAAGTAACATATGATAAACAATGTATTTTCACCAACTTTCTGTTATCATCTGAGGCACAGGAGAGGAAAACTACAAAGTTTAAAATGAAATGTCTGAGAACAATGATTAATATCACCAGGAGAGATAGAATGACAAATGACGACAAACATATTGTGAGAATTATTTTTTTGGGTCAAATACATAGGTAATCATAAATTATTGTTTTTTGGTCAACTTACAAGAAAGAAAATAAATAAACTACCACTGCCCTGCTTGTAACAACAACAACAACAACAACAAAAAAAAAAGATCTGGGCTCAAGGAAGACCATGTGGCAGATAGATAGATGATATACTACTAGTCTCACAAGAAGAAAGGCTAACTTAAAGCAACACAACACACTTAGTCCATTGGTGTTTCATAACAAAAATGGACAGGAAAAGTAAAGTAAGAGAAGAACCAGTCAAATTAAATGAAGTGTCCAAAGTTTAAAGAGCTTGAAATTCAAACCAGCCTTGTGAAATTTACCAAGTGGAAGAACTACCCGGAGGGCCTTGGTCCACCTTCATCAGCACACTTGCGATGTGAGGAAAGCTACTGCAAACCGCTACTAAACATCCTTTTCAGGGCACACAAAAGTGTAAACCCACTCATTGTGGGCAATCTAACAACAACAACAACCTTCTTCTTCTTCTTCATCGTACGCAGTCAGACATCAACCTTTATTTTTTCGAAAAAAGCAGCGGTCATCCTGAGGCTGTCGACACTGCCATAGAGCTGAACAACAACAACCAAGTGCAAGTTACTTACCTGGATAAATGTTGCCAGCACTAAACCATACAAAGCCATTGCAGCCCTGGAAGGAAACACAAGGAAACATGTTACAAACCTCTACTTTATACAATTGTTTTCTTTCTCGTCATTCACTCCCAAATAACATCAATTTCCCTCACAAATTTGATGGTCCATCACAGGTTTCTCTCATCTCTGAAAAGTACCATGCTGTCACTCTACACCTCTTGTGTCATTGACAGATGTGGAGAATATGTTCTACTGTTTTGTCCGTCTTTCCCACACCAACACATTGCTGCGTGTCCTATTATTAATTTGTGGACACTTGTGTTTTATGACCAAGAGCTCAGCCCATATATGTTTGCACATAACTATTCTGTGCTCTGCCCTTTGTATACTTTAACCTTTAGCCAGCTACATTTTTGTTAACGAAAAATGTGCATCTTGCTTTCGTAGTTGACTTTCAAAATTTGTTAACTTTTCTGTTTGTTTGTCAATAAATAGGATTTATTGTGTGTAGAGACACAATTGAATAAAGAACGTTTGGGTGTTATTGTTTTTGTTGTGTGTTTGTTAGTTTTTGAGATTCAAAAAGATTAAGTTGAAAATTTATGAAAATCTCTGGGAAAAAAATTTGGACTCGACCACTAGGCCTAGTCTCTCCGATAGAAAACCATGGAAACCACAACAACGTATCGATACTGTGTTTACAATATCGACACAACTGTTAGTTTCCAATTCAAACGTAGTTCTTTCATCTAAACAAACAAAATAAACAGATCTACGCAATAAAGATTTTTCCCAACAACCTACTTCACCTTTCGCTAAAAGTCGGCTTGCTCCAAACGGCGTATACAAAATTAAAACTGTTCAAAAGCCATTTGTAAACTCATATACGATACTTTAATCGGCAAATATCGTGTATATATGGAAATATACATTTTTTTCAAAACACCGTTTTTGTATGGAGCGTGAATCTAGACATTCTTGACCAGTGCGCGCTAAAAGTTAAATATTAAATTCCACATCCTTGTGATATACATATTGAAGTATTAAGGTTTAAATCTTTTGGACATAGGAAAGAATATTAGCACTGAAATAGAAAATGGATCATAGGACCGACTTTATTGCACCTGGACGCACCCCATACGTGCTCAATCCCTTTCATTTCAAAAAGTGCAGACAACAGAGCACGAACTCCATAGCTCCTGTGACGGTTTAAAAATTGTCAGACTTCGCCAGGTACCGGTTTATAGCATGGTCGGCTGGAAGATGCAGTCATATCATGAAAAAAGCCCAGACATGCTCTGCCTGCCAAACTGAGCATGCTGTGAATAAATCTAGTTACATTGAAGATTATGAGCACTATATGTATATAAACAAAGAAAAACATAATAGAATGAACAATATAACACATTACACTGAAATATAAACCGATTACAATAAACAAAAAGGACAAAAATAGAAAGATAAAAAGATTGCAGGAATATAAATGCTACAAACACATAACAAAACAAAACTCTGACATAGAATCTTACGGTGCCTGCCAGGAAGAAAAGTCTCTCTTGCTCTGTAGTGTGTACAGCACTAGGCCAATGGTAAGGCCCATAGTCAGAATAAATGCCTCCACCACAGACGGAATTTTGTAAAATGTAACTGCAAGATTTGAGAAAACACAACTGTCAGCTCTAACTACAAATTCGAGCTGATACAAGTTCTTCACAAATGTTTTAAGTGTGATGGTTTACTTTGTTTTGTACCACTGCCCCCCCCCCTCCCCCAAATTGGTTTAAGAGTTGCCAACAACAAGGGTCTCAAATATGATGCCTTGTGGGAAGCATGTGGCCTGCCAGTACAATGTTCCTACTCAAGTACAGAACCAACATCTCCAGGTAGTCGATAGCTTCACCTACAACAACAACAGGATTGCAAAGGCGAGCTCTGCATTTTGGAGGCTGCAAGCAAATGTTTGGAACCGACAAGGCATCAGTGTCGTCACCAAGGTAAAAGTGTAATGTTAACCCCTCTGCTACATGTCTGTGAAACATGGACAGTGTATAGCAGACACAACAGACAGTTCAATTGTTTTCACTTGAGCTGTCTGCCTTGGTTGCTCAGAGTTGGGTGGCAAGACTCAGGGTTGGGTGGCAAGACTCAGGGTTGGGTGGCAAGACTCAGGATTGGGTGGCAAGACAAAGTGCCAAACTCTTAAATTCTTAGTCAATCTAACATGTTGAGCATCCAAACGCTTCTGCAAAATCCCCAGATACGATGGACAGGACATGATGTTCACTTGCCTGATAAACGCATCCCCAAGCAACTACTATAAGTTGAGATCAGAACAAACAGACGCTCATTGGTGGGGACTGAAAAAACTCTACAGAAACTCATTGAAAGTGTCTGTGAAAAGCTTTAACACTAAAGTTCTCCTCAAATCCGTTTGCTCATAACCGCTCTTCCTGACACGATGACATCACCAAAGGTGCTCATATCAAAAAGCAAAATTCCATCAACAAGCTCAGAAAAAGCACGCTGCCTGAAAGAACAGAAAGCACCACATGTGTGTACTGGTTGTAGGAGAGTCTGCAGAGCCCAAATTGGTCTTTACAGTCATATAGAACACATCCTACAGCACGTCCGATGCTGTCGCCATCTTCGTTTGCAATGGGCAACTATTATTATGATGATTATGACTGCTCACAACATGAAGGCCACCTGTGAATGTCACTAGTATGAATGAACTTTTATGTCCAGCTGATTCCTCTCATTTGGATCAGGAGTTATCCATACAACTGTTTGTGTTTTGAGCATATTTGATCCATTACTATTGGATGCCAAGTGAAGCTCCAATCTCTTCCACTACCCTCCCTCCCTCCCTCTCTCTCTCTCTGGTTCGGAACCAAAGAGTATCAGTTGGTAATTTTGTTGAACCTTGCGACGTACCCGAACCAGGCCATCTTTCGCCTTTTGATTGTTGTGAACAGATCTTGACAAGGAGCAATAGCGTTTTCAACTCTCTGTCGTATTTCTACGTTCGTGACACGATCTTTATATGTAACATTTAGGAATTTTCTACAGCACCTCATTTCCATTGCATGTATTCTGCCCTGGATATCTGCTGTAATGGTCCAGGTCTCGCAGGCATACAGAGATATTGATCGCACCAAAGAGCGCATTGATCTAACTTTTATGCCGAGGGCGAGCCGCTTGGTTTTTATTTATCTTTAAATTTCAAGACAAATAATGGGAACACTTACCAATAACACCAACAGCATATGCCTCCATCAAAGTCTGAAATTAATAAATGCAACAAAACATCAAAGCCTCAATAAATATGAACAAAGGTAAATGTAAACTCTTCCTTATACTCAATTATACCACTAAGTTATGATAAATTTCAAGAGCCTCTAGTTGACAAAATGTATAGCCTCACTCATTGGCCCGTTGCTTTGATGTAATGTAACATTTACTAGTCTGTGATCTAAAAACATGTACCACAAAACATGGACTATAAGGCGTTTAGCTAAAGTCTTATTATGGGACACAAAACATGGACTTTAGGCATTTAGCTAAAGTCTTTTTATGGGACACAAAACATGGACTTTAGGCGTTTAGCTAAAGTCTTTTTATGGGGAACAAAACATGGACTATAAGGTGTTTAGCTAGTCTTTTTATGGGGCATAAAACAACAGAAGTATTAAGTTTGAAAAAATTGTGCGGGTTAAGTTCATTCTTCACCTTTCAACAGTTAAAGAACATCTGCTGTACAGAATAATGTCTCCTGTCTCCATCTTGGCGAGGTATAGGAGTTTGTGTGTACACAAAATAAGATACAAACCTGCTGCCCATCAGCAGGCAGAGTGTTAACAGTTAAAGACTGAGGAAGGTCAACTTGACAGAAATGTCTGCTGAATTTGGATGCACTGGTCCACATGCCTAATATAAATGCATCATAATTCCACTTGGTGAGAAGAGCCCAAAGAATAAGTATGGAGTAATGCTGATTTCTGTACAATTTATAAATATTTCACATCAAAATTAATGTTTCTATAACTGTCTATCATTCCATGTGAAGCATAAGATTACAACCAGATCTCTCGCTCTCTCTTATCATCTGTGTATCCTGCTACAGATCACCACAATCTCCCTCTGCCTTCCCAATTTAGTCCTCCCATTTCCTTATCATATTATGACACTTCAGTTCCGTCTTACCTGGCTGTTTCACAGCATAATTTACCTTGTGGTATTTGTTTTAAATGGTTACGTGCTATTTCAACATTCCATTATTTGTGGTTAATTTTACTTCTGAACTACTCTACCAATAATATAGTTGTAGGTGACATATTGAAATCAATCTATAACCACCCACTAGATAATGCCACTACTGCAATTAATGAATTGGTTATCCATTGACTGCATGGATAGTTGTCTGAAAGGACAGTGTAGAAGTATGTAAAACCAATGAGCTACAAGAACCATCAGTACCCATTCCCTTTCCAATCTGGTGACAGAGCGACTCAGCACCTATTGGTCTGCTTGAAGCACAGTGTTGTTGATTCTGTATAACATAACATAATTATTGCACAAAAATGTTTGTTCAAATTGTGAAAATGCATGTTCCGGAACAAAAGTACTCACAAAGATGCCAAGCAGGATGTAATTGGTGGGAGTTTCATGTCTCTTCCACATCAAAGCAAACAGGATGCCAATAGTTCCAAACAGACTGAGGGTCAGCATCCAGTGGCTAGTGGGGAATTTTGTTAACAATTTAAATAAACAATAGTTTTGAGGCCCGAGAATTCTACAAAAGGAAACAGAAATTTGGTATGTCAGAAATTCATTTTTTTACATTATGGATTTTACTCCTGATAATTTGTATTAGAAATGTGCCCTCCATGTGGGTGGTGGAAGGGCTTAAGGATATACAGGTTAGATGAGAACAGTGAAGAAGCAAGCATGGAGCAAAACAGATGGACATCACTAAGGATAGAGTAGATAGTTGTGGAGGCAGCTAACTGTATACTTGGAATCCTGGTATTCAAACAGGCATGTTTAATGTCTGTTGCCAGGTAGCCAAAGGCTTCAGCTGTGCGTAGTAGGTATTTTAGAACTTCCTGCAGCTTATTAGGCCTGGGGGAAGGTACAACTAATTTGGGTAGATTTTTAACTTGAATTTTATAATTTTTGTCTGGGCAGTGTCAATTAAGTCTATTCTTTTCTATTTCTAACTGCCAAAAGATTTTTAACGTGATCAACACTGAACACAGGAGTCCGATCTTACTACCCAGTGATCAGAGGAATTTTTACCAGAAGATGCACGTGAAAAAATCCCAGTCTTCACTGTGATTTGAACCCGCAACCTCCAACACCCAAGGCAGACCCTTTACCTCAAGAACACTGAGCCCCCTAGTTGTATAGACCACTTTAAAAGTTCAATGATGTTACATTTGATATCTATTGGAAGTGTCAAATACATTTGAAATATTCAAGCAGATAGAATATTATTATATGTACTTTATTTGTGCGTGATGTATATAGCAAACAGCGATCCATATTGTATAAGTATCAATTGAGGAACAGAATATAAACAAGGTCATTATTTACAATTCTGTTTGCAGCGCATGACTCATGTTGAAGTCTACGGCTATTTCATCAGTAGTGACTTGCCTGTTGCCAGATTTGCTGGTCTCGCACTCCGCGGTTCATCAATGATGTTTTGACTTCAGTTTTGAAATGTTTCTTCCACTGACAGACCATCCAATGCATCAGAGACTAAATAGATTTGGAAATGGGAAATTAAAGCGGAGAAACTTTGCAGAAATAGCCAAAGCAAAGATGAGTGAAGACCCTATGAACACCGTAACAACACAAAAGCCCATCCCTACTGTACACAAACCCACATGGAAGCAGCATATCATTCCGGAGGTGGTCGGAAATATACCAGGTATTGGAAACAAGAACAGCCAGACTGAACAAGAAAGAAGAGACATAACCCTGAGGTACATAGCGGAAAACTACCCAAGCATGGACTGGACCCATGCATACACCGACGGTTCTGTAACAAACATAACACAGAATGGAGGGGCAGGGGTATTCCTGAGCCTGACAAATGGTAGAAAAATAACACTGTCAGTGGCAACTGGAAAATACTCAAGCAATTTCAGAGCGCAGGCAGAGGCACTGAAGGCTGCAGTAAAAGCAATGCTGACAGGCGAAAGCAATAAAAGCCAGATAGTCCTGTTTACAGATGCCCTGGTCATAGTTAAAGCACTAAAAAGCCAGAAAAATACTGAACTTAATGATTTAAGAGCAGTACTCTGTCAACTATGCCAGCAGTCCGCACCAAAAAGAGTAGTGGTACAGTGGGTTCCATCCCACTGTAACATCCAAGGCAACGAGGAGGCAGACAGATTGGCAAAAGAAGGTGCAAGACTACCACAACCAGATTCTAGTGTGACCTACGAAGAGTCCAAAAGGTTTATTAGGGCCAGATACATGGCCAAATGGGAAACAGAACATAGTGGCTACACAAAAAATGATGCCTATTACCAGTTGAACAGAAGAGAGCAGGTCGTGGTCTTCAGACTCCGCACAGGCCACAACAGACTGAGGTACCACCTATTCAATAAACTGAAGATAGGTGGCACTGACGAATGCACCTGTGGTACAGGGAAAATTACCGCTGAACATCTGCTGCAAAATTGCCCGACATACAAGGACCAGAGAAAGCACATGTGGCCATCACCAGTGACAACACTAGACAAGCTCTATGGCAGTGTCGACAGCCTCAGGATGACCGCTGCTTTCCTCGAACAAATACAAGTTGACGTCTGACAGCGTACGAAGAAGAAGAAATGTTTCTTCCTATTGATATGCTCTCCCCTGACTCAAACAACTGTCTCCATTCAGAGCCATTACTCATCTGAAGATTTCATAAGGTTTCACACTCTCCACAAACAATAAGAATAATTATGTGCTGTTCTTCAATAGTATAAGTCAACATTGGGGCGGCCATGTTGTACTCTTTTGTGCATGCTGTTCGATTGTCATCAGCCTTACATGGGGTATTGTTAAAGATCCAGATTGTGCCCTTAAACACAGTTTTCTGTTGTACATATTTTCTATGCACTTTATAATAAAATTCCTGCTACTCAATGACTGTCCCTTGTATATAACACAAGAAGACATCCAATAATCCTGGATATGAATGATGCCCAAAAAGTAACAAAGTAATATCTCACTTGCTCTGCACAAATTCCTGCACGGGCTCGCTCATCATGAATATAGCAGCCATGATGGTGGTCACCACAAGCTGTGCTGTGAGGATACCAAACACCTTCCGCATAAACCCTAATCAAAATACAATAATGTTAATAACAACAGCATCCTTATAAAACAATATACTTTATTAACTGATTAACATGAACAGCATATGGCCACCACTACAGGAAGTCTGTATGCAAGCATTTGTAGCAAACAATGTAGGGTAGAAAAACTGGAATACAAAGGACATTTATAAGCAACTGGAAGACCTCAATATTACAGATGATATCTGTATGCTTTTGCATAAGCAGCAAGATTTACAAGAAAAGAAAAAGGGCCCATAGTTGAGCCCTCTCGAATGATTGTTCTTCTGGGTGTTTCCTTGGGTATCTCTCTTTTCCGAACGCCCCTTGGTGTCCATTTGAGTGCTTGCAATAGAAGACAGTTGTTGTTCATTCTAATGACATGTCCGTTGTATGTCCATTGTTTTTTCCAGATGATGGTTGACACGTATATTTGGTTTGTCTCTGTTCTTATCTAGTCATTAGTTATGAACTAGTCCCAGCGCATATTCAATAATTTTCTTAAACATATATTTTCAAAGATTTTTTAGTTTGTTTTCCAGCGCTTTTGTTGTCTTCCAGCATTCACATCCATATGTCAGGACTGATATTACGATTGAGTTGAATAGTCTGAGCTTGGTATGTTTGCTCAGTGTCGTTGATTTCCAGATGGTGAGCTGATTAAAGGCGCAAGGAGGCCAAAGTAATTCTAATGGAAATTTATTTTGTGGCATCTCCATCTTGTGTCATTTTGCTTCCCAGGTATGTGTCGTGTTGGACATTTTGTAGATTTCTCCTGTAGCTTGATATCAACCGTTGCGGTTGTGGAAGCCATGATTTTTGTCTTTGAGGCACTTACTTGAAGTCATATCTGTTCTGACCATTGTCAGTCTATCTATATTTTCTTGTGTTTTTTCATTAGTGGTACTTATTAGCTTTAGGTTGTCTGCAAAATCAAGATCTTCTAAGGTCTTGTTATCTGTCCATTCTATACCTAAATGCTTATCATCTGCATAGTGTTTCATAATCCATTCTATAGCTTTGCCAAATAGTAGCGGTGATAAAATACATCCTTGTTTTACTCCTGCTTTTATGTTAAACTATTCAGTGTTACCTTCAGTTGTTCAAACACAGCAGCATGAATTATCATATAAGGCCTATTATATATATTTTATATGTAGAACAATAAAATACTACTTCAGATCATACAAGAGAGAATAAGAGGTCAAATTGAGAGGGAAGTTTCAGAAAAACAATTTGGTTTTCAAAAGTTCAAAACGTAACAAGGAAAGCAATTTTCTGTTTGCGAACTTTGACAGAAAAATATATAGAAATACATAATGACAATTTATATTTGCTTTATTGACTACCAGAAGGCTTTTGACAGAGTCCAACATGAAAAATTAATTTAAAATCTCCAAGAAGTAGGTCTAGATGGTAAAGAGATAAGACTGCTCTGTAATCTGTACTGGTAACAAACTTACAAATTGCTACAGTAAAATCAGGCCCCTTTGCAGAGCAGACTTTTAAGCTAAATTAAATATATAAAAAAATCATAACTTTCGTGGAGGTCGACACAGAGGCATGGTTGATATATCATTGGAATGCATTTTTCTGGGGCTTTCTAACAGTTGTATTTGTAATGCTGTAGAGTCAATTTGAAATTTTCATAAAATTACCTATAAATAGGTAGGAGTTCAGTGTAGCAGTGTAGGACAGTAGGTCAAGGTGGTAGTGTTACTGTTAGTGTTACTTTATACTTTACTCACTCTCTACTGTTACTCTTTCTTTAGATTGTCAGTAATAGTAGTTTTTAGTAGTACTCTTTAGATTAGTAGTAGTGACAAGTTGAAGTAGTAAAGTGTAATTAGTGTAAAGAGTAAAGTAAAGTCAAAGTGTAACACAACATCAACAGTCAACACAGTACAGTTTTACAGAGTACAGTCAGTACAGTTGTACACTTATTTACGACCCGGACATAAGATAAGATATTATTAAACACCGAGTTTCAAAATTATAGATTCCATTACCCATTCGAATGTAGATGTGTGCTGAGGCAACATTTGTACCGTACATGAAATCGTCAACAATGCCACTTGCTCCATGTTGCTTGCTAGACGATGCTGAAAGACCAATGTTTGGTTTAGTAGACGCCATCTTGTCACTGACGTTTGTGTAAATATGACTAAATTAGTCATTTCCGTTTCGCATATCTTTGTTATTCGACGTAGGAGAGGTCTTCAAAGTTACGTCTCGCTCTTATCTCCAATATCTGTTCGGCCTCCCTAGTAGTAGCTCAAGCTTCTTCGCCGAGTGTGCCTAGACAGCCTCGTTTTCTTACCTTTCAGATTCCAGAACAGCGACTGTCTCGCAATGTCTAAATTCATAGTGTGTGCTATCCATCGGCAATGTCCTCTATTTATCTCATGATCGACTGTTAGATGCCGAGTTTAATGCCACAGGTCCACGATAACGATAAGTTGGTTGCCCATCGCAAGCGAAGATGGTGACAGCGTCAGACATGTTTGTTCAGATGTGACCGCATATAACTGTACACAGGTCCACGATAGTTAGTTAGTTGTCCATCGCAAGCGAAGATGGTGACAGCGTCAGACATGTTTGTTCAGATGTGACTGCATACGACTGTAGTCCGATTTGAGCGCGACAAATTCTACCGCATGTATGGCACACGTGAACAGCATTTGTAGTTGGACAGTCTTGCATTCTTTCCTTTCGTGCAGCTCGCTTTTCCTGCAACCCGTGATTGCCATCTGCTCAGCGGTACAAGCACCGTGTGTGACGGCAGTGTGCCAGACTGAGCGGTTCGGAACAAGCAGCTCCCAGTCAGCAACATCAACGAAGAAACTTTCCAACGAAACTTTTAGAGTGTCTTTGTATCGTTTCTTGTCCCCCCCCCCCTCCCCCCCCCCCCCCCCCGTGAGCCGCTGTCCTGTTATGAGCTCACCTGCAACAGTCGTTTAGGGAGGCACTCATCTGACATGCGAACACCATGCCCTGTCCATCTGATATGGGCTCCTGTAGCAGCGTATGGATACCAGAGAGTCCAGCTCTGCTGAAGACTTTAGAGTTGGGCACCCTGTCCTGCCAACCGATCCTGAGCAGTCTGCGGAGACAGTTTGCACGGAAATGATTAAGTTTCCTGACATGCCTACTATAGACTGTCTATGTTTCGCATGCGTACAGAATTGTGGTTAGCACAACAGCACGATACACACTAATCTTGGTGGCAACACTGATTCCCTGCCGATCCCAAACATTTTCTCGTAGTCTTCCGAAAGCAGCACTCGCCTTGGAAATCCTGTTGTGGACCTCAAAGTCAATATTTCCTTCTCTGGTGAGAGTACTGTCAAGGTAGATACACCTATCAACTGTCAAAGTCCCTCGCTGTCTCGACACTAAGTCGACAAAGGAAAACAGGTAAGGAGTAGGAGCTGACCACTCTGGCGTTCCGATTTGAGTAGTGGTGCGTTAGCGAGAGATGACCATCACGGGTTGCAGGAAAAGCGAGCTGCCCCAAAGGAAAGAATGCAAGACTGTCCAACTACAAATGCTGTTCACGTGTGCCCTACGTGCGGTAGAGTTTGTCACGCTCAAATCAGACTATGCAGTCACGTGTCAATAAACATGTCTGACGTTGCCGCCATCTTCGCTTGCGATGGACAACTAACTAACTAACTAGAGAGGAGACAGTCAATTGTTGCCCTTGCACATGTGTGGAGTCTGCATCTTGACGCATCTTGTCTTCACCTGCCTGCAGACCAAAACACAAATCCAGCCTCCAGCCAGGTCTGTCTTTGACAATATCCTCACAGTTGCAGGTGTTTATATCCAGCGCCTCTAGGTCACGCTTGTAAACATCTTTGTAGCGGAGGAAGGGTTTGCTTTTGTTTCGCTTGCCCCTGGTCAGCTCTCCGTATAGGATATTTTTTGGTATTCACCCATCCTCCATTCTGCACACGTGACCAAGCCACCGCAAACGGCGCTGGTGGAGGATTGTGACTAAACTGACAATCTTTGCACGGTCCAACACTTCGTTGTTAAGTCACTCTGTCACTCCATTAAATTATAAGTATGCGCCTCAGGCAGCGCATATGAAAATCATTTTGCCTTTTTTCATGCGAGGCATACAGAGTCCATGTTTCGCTGGCATAGAGCAATAATAACATGATCTATACACAGCAACCTTTGTGGAGATGGTCAGCATGTTGTTATTCTACACTCATGTGAGAGCTTGGCAAGTGCTGATGACGTCACTCCTAATCGCTTTTGCAGTTCTGTCTCCAGTGAAAGGTTGTCGGTGATGATAGATCCGAAGTAGTTGAAGTGATTTACTACCTCCAGATTTTTATAGTTTAGACAATGTCTGGAGGATCTACAACAACAACAAAACAACAACAACAAAAAGCGATTACTTTCGTCTTTTGTTCGCTGATGTTGAGTCCAAACAAATCAAAGGATTTTGCTAACCTATTAACGAGGATCTGTAAAAAAAAACAAAAAAAAAACAACCTCCCTTCTAGGATCCACAGAGAATTCCAAAAGGGTACAGAGCAGTTATTATGTCTTCGTCTCTAAATATCCAATTCCATAGTTAATCTGATCAGCCAGTATCCTCATACACTTGGCGCCACTAGTAACTCCAAGGATGAGTTCTATCAGCAGCTGACCTCACTCATCACAAGGATCCTAGTGAAGAACACCTGATTCTACTGGGGAACTTCAATGCAAGAGTGGGCGCCGATCCCGACTCCTGGAATCTGTGCATGGGAAAGTTCGGTGTCGGAAAGATGAACGAAAATGGATAGCGACTATTTGGGCTGTGTGCCTACCACGACCTGTGCATCACTAGCACCTTCTTCCAAACGAATCTCCCAACATAAACTATCATGGGGGAATCCCTCGCTCCAGACATTGGCATCAGCTGGACCTGATCATCACTAGCACCTTCTTCCAAATGAATCTCCCAACATAAACTATCATGGGGGAATCCCTCGCTCCAGACATTGGCATCAGCTGGACCTGATCATCACTAGACGCTCTGAACTGAAACATGTTTTGCAAACCCCCACGTTTCACAGTGCAGACTGCGATACTGCCCACTCACTAGTCTGCTGCAAAATGAGACTCCAGCCCAAGAATATCCGCCGAGGAAGACACGTGGGTAAATGCCGCAAAGACACAGCAAAAACTGATATCCCTGAAAGGGTTGGTGAATTCACAAAATCCCCTTCTGAATTACTGTTAAACTAGGGTACTATTGGAAGTGCTACAGAAAGGTGGGAACACGCCAGAGGGTCAATACCCACAACAGCCTTCGCAGTCTTTGAAAAGACAACAAGCAGAAATGACTGGTTGTAGGGTGGGTCCGCCATCCTTGCACCAGCTATTAAAAATCGCCATTCTATTCACCTGAGTTTAAGATTTCTCCGAGCAGCACGACTTTGGAGGTTTACAAATCCATAAAAAAAGCACAGTACAGAGACTGGCAAGGAATTGTGCAAATGACTACTGGCTTCAACTCTGTAAGTCCACAACAGTCGACAACGAACACTGGCAACATCAGGAGAATGTACGAGGGCATAAAAAAAGCATTTGGGCCTACAATAAAGTCTTCTCTCTCTAGGTATTCATATTTCACCCTGACTTCCTTCTACTGCATTCAGAAGTAAAAAATATTTGTTATATCTCAGTTTTTTGCTGTTTTTGTTTAGTATTTGGCTGTTATGTTTATCATTTTTGACGGCGATTCTTCCAACGGCCTTATAGAACTCTTTTGGGGAATCTTTGCAGAGGTTTGTTAACTTTACGCCATATTTTTGCAACGATCTCTCTTTCGCCTTCTTTATAATTATGATGGTATATCTTCGTGCCATTTTGTATCTTGCACAATCTATTTTTCTGTCCTAGATTTTATTTTAATTTATAGAGCTATTTTTAAAATTTTACACAGCAATTTTCACTTCTTCATTTCACCACATTGTTTTATTTTTGTCTTGTGTTTTGAAGATCACAGTTCTTTTTAGGCTATAATCAATTGTGTTTTCGAAACACATAGTCTCTTTATATTTATTATGCCAGTGTCTTTTATTTGTCTACGCCTATGTGTATGTTGTTCGTAGTGTGCCATAACCACATACTATGGCTTGCTGTCACTGAGTGTCTGTGTCGATATCGATATCATCTTCATCTATATTTCAATGTTAATTATTTTGCGCACTCCACTCACTCAGTTCACTACACCGAGTACAGCTTTGGATACCCTGATTAATTGTTTGATTCTCCACATGGTTAGTATGAAGTGAATATGAGATGCTTGGTTTCTATTGTCCCATTATCTTCTTCTTCTTCTTCTTCGTACGCTGTCAGACGTCAACCTTTATTTTTTCGAAAAAAGCAGCGGTCATCCTGAGGCTGTCGACACTGCCATATAGCTTGTCTCGTGTTGCAACTGGTGATGGCCCCATCTGCTTTCTCTGATCCTCGTATGTCGGGCAGTTTTGCAGCAGATGTTCAGCGGTCATTTTCCCAGTACCGCATGTGCATTCGTCAGTGTCACCTATCTTCAATTTATTGAATAGGTGGTACCTCGGTCTATTGTGGCCAGCGCGAAGTCTGAAGACCACGACCTGCTCTCTTCTGTTCAACTGGTAATATTAAATAGGCATCGTTTTTTGTGTAGCCAGTATGTTCTGTTTCCCATTTGGTCATGTATCTAGCTCTAATAAGCCTTTTTGACTCTTCGTATGTCACACTAATATCTGGTTGTGGTAGTCTTGCACCTTCTTTTGCCAGTCTGTCTGCCTCCTCGTTGCCTTGGATGTTACAGTGGGATGGAACCCACTGTACCACTACTCTTTTTGGTGCGGACTGCTGGCATAGTTGACAGAGTACTGCTGTTAAATCATTAAGTTCAGTATTTTTCTGGCTTTTTAATGCTGTCCCATTATCTGATCTGACTAGGACAGTATTGGAATATGCTGTTTGTAATTGCAAGTTCGTATTCTATTAACAAGTTTTCATATTGTATCTATCAGCTGGGACAGACCAACGGAACGTAACCAATAGCAACACCGAGGCAAATTTTCTTGTGCAACGAATTGAAACTAATAATAAGACAACAACAAAAATATCTAGCAACAGCTACCATTGCAACCTGTTTAAAAAATAAAAAATTGTGAATAATATGCATTATATGAAAAATGCACGTTATTTATTTTAATTTTGTTTTAAAAAAAGAGAACATTTTATAAACACCAACTCACGTGACGGTAATGTAAAAAAGTATGATCGCTGATGTAGCAGAAGTCTTATCTGAGCCTGGTCGTCTGGTTCGTCCATCTATCCATGTGGATGTGCTAGGATGGCATCCTTTGACAGTGTCAACCTGGAGTGGCGTAATGGTTCACACGACGATATAAACGTGAGAGTATTGAATATTCATTTTGCAACTGTCTATAAGATGATTGGTTTAAATACATTTCAGTGGTTCCTAACATTAACAAATCATTCATTGTAACTGTTAAACAAAACGAAATCATAAACAAAATAAACATTTCTGATTTCATTAAGAAAATAACAAATGCAGGGATGTATGACAAATGGGCATTATTGCATACAGAAAAATATTGGGCACAACAAAGAGAGAAGATACTCGGCAATTTAGTTGAGTTAAATATCATGGCATGATCAACACTGGCAATCCGGGCAACTCAGGGCAACTGTCACTGATGATTGAACATCATAACAAACTAAAACTGAAAGTTAACAATAACACTACTACAGTAACAACAGAATTGATAACCGTGGGGGGAGGGGGGTGTTTATTGAAGGAGCAGGAGGGGGGGGGGGGTGCTGATAACGCTTAGCTTAACCATAGTCACACACTTTAGAGCTTAAACTGTACACAAATGCACATAGGTCCTGATTGTAAATTATTTAATGTCAATTACTTTTTCGCTTTGTACCGAATTCTGAACTTTATATTTAAAATTTTGGACAGTAGGTAAAACATACTGATGGAACATATTAGGTTGAGATAAATCATACTACTGGCCAAGGCCACCACCTCAATGAGCCACATGCGCTCAAGTCTCCCTGGAAACAGGCTGTTTAAGTGTTTTCATGCCAGCCTGACTAACAAGGTGGAATGATTGACGTGATCCACATAATAAATGATGAGGCCAAGCATAGCACAACCTCATGGAGAAACCAGGTCTACTTTTATCCTTCATCAACATGCGAGGGATGTGAGGAAAGCTATTGCAACCCGTTACTTAATGCCCTTTTCAGGGCACACAAAAGAGTAATCTTACTCATTGCAGGCATTCATCAACAACATATTAAAAATTAAAGTTATTCTTCTTTGCAAATGTTTGCAAGTTTTAACACTTTGATTAATGACTCTGCTAGAGCTTTCAGTAAAGAGACACGGGTTGAATGTAGGATGAAATAGAGTATATATAACATCACAATAATGCACGTAATGAATTATGTGGATACCAGGACTCCTTAAGGGAGAGGAAAGAATAGTATCACTGCACCACCATACATATAGTATAAGGTGACTAAGGAGAATTATGCATAGGTCGCTGTAAAATGACAAGCTGTGGCGGTGGATATATTTGTATTTTACATGCACCATGTAAAGCAGCTCTCTTCAACCCGTGTATACTTGGCTCCCATGTTTATAACTTTTGTGAGGGTAAATTTTCCTTGCAGTCCACTGAAATCAAAATTGAAGAGAATTCCACAATTGTCCATCGAGCTGTGTATTTTGGGTGTTTTTAATACAGCATGTTATTCTGCTACGGCCCACATGAAAGCTAAAATATCCCAATAGTGGGCAGTCGCGTCCACGTTGAAGAGCACTGATGTAAAGGACTTTAATTTTTGTTCTGTACAGCACCGCATTTGCAAGTATCTACATTGCTGTATCCCCTTCTCATCAAGTTTTTGTCTGCATCAAAGTCAACTTAAGGGTCTCCATATTGAATATGATAGGTGTGCTCCGAGTGCAAACCCCTCCTGCAGCTTTATCCATCGAGTCTGTTGTTTGTCGTACCATTTCTGGGTGCAATGCTTTCCATGGCTTCCTTGGAAGAAACTCCATGTGACTGTAGTCTCATTTTCTACAATTGATGTCTATACATTAGGTGTCTTGAATTATTGGTCTGTTTGTGTCTCTCAACTTCTGCTGCAAAGCTTCTTCTGTTTGGGGAAGGGGGGGGGGGGGGTGTGTGTGTGTTGAGGAAGCTTTACCAAGTATGGTGTATATTTTTTCCAATAATCGCTGGTTTTAAGTACCAAGATAGATGGAAGACACCAATTTCGGTTTTGTGTAAGGTGGTTTACGTGGTAATACCGCCCTAGTTCTTCGAGGGTGTTGGTCAACTTGTATTCAAGCGCCTCATAGCTTGTTCCTTGTGCAGCGAATGCTGCGTCATCTGCAAATATGAACTGCCTGGATCATTTAATTCTATGTAATCCAAACAAGTGTACATCATTTTGGTTTATTACAGTACATATCTTGTGAATAACTTTCTGTGTTATTTTCTCTTCCCCATTCAGGTAGTGGCTATAGCAAGCTTTAGCATAGTCACAGCTCTGCTTAGGTGATTATTGTTTGTAGTCTTTATGTACATTGTTCTTATGTACATTGTTCTTATGTACATTGTTCTTATGTACATTGTTCTTATGTACATTGTTCTTATGTACATTGTTCTTATGTACATTGTTCTTATGTACATTGTTCTTATGTACATTGTTCTTATGTACATTGTTCTTATGTACATTGTTCTTATGTACATTGTTCTTATGTACATTGTTCTTATGTACATTGTTCTTATGTACATTGTTCTTATGTACATTGTTCTTATGTACATTGTTCTTATGTACATTGTTCTTATGTACATTGTTCTTATGTACATTGTTCTTATGTACATTGTTCTTATGTACATTGTTCTTATGTACATTGTTCTTATGTACATTGTTCTTATGTACATTGTTCTTATGTACATTGTTCTTATGTACATTGTTCTTATGTACATTGTTCTTATGTACATTGTTCTTATGTACATTGTTCTTATGTACATTGTTCTTATGTACATTGTTCTTATGTACATTGTTCTTATGTACATTGTTCTTATGTACATTGTTCTTATGTACATTGTTCTTATGTACATTGTTCTTATGTACATTAAATAATTATAGTTTTCTTAAAATCACTAATTTGGTGTAAAACAACAGCCGATGGTAAGCGATTTTCAATAATAGCAGAAGGGTGTTCTGATTTAATGTCCCCATAATGAACAGCTGATGGTAAGTAATGGTCCCATAATGAACAACTAATAGCAAGTATTTTTATAACTGGGTTGATAAACTTGGGCCATGAAATTACAAACAACCACATCAAAAATGATGAGGCATGTTTAAATGAAACCAGACCAAACTGCAACAAGTGAACATACATACGATACGCATGATAACGTCACTTCTGGTGGAAACAGCACATACCAACCATCAAGTTTGCAACATTTTATTATCCACCGACTCATAGTTTCCTCAGCAGACCGATGAAATCATGGTGGGTGTGATACAGAATCTGTCCAGAGTCGATCAGCGAAAGGTGATTCGGTTTCTAAGAGCTGAAGGATGTCAACCAGTTAACATTCATCTCAAAATGCAGGCAGCGTATGGGGACAAAAGTGTGTAGAAGACAACAGTGTAGAACTGGACATCAAATTTTAAAGAAGGATGTGAGTTAACGCAACGATATGTGCCTGACCTGGTCTCGGAAGGTCTTTTGTTAACTCACATCCTTCTTTAAACATCATTCGCATGTTCAATTGTTGCAGTTTGATCCGGTTTCATTTGAACAAAGCATCAAGGCACGGTCTCACACCTTTAACAGAATGGTCATTTCAGATGTGGTAAATGACTGCAACGTATGAAACTTATGTAAAGCAGATGTTGAGAAGCTTCGAGTTGCTCAAAGGGCAGGGAAAAGAAGAAAGCTGTCAATCCATTTGGGGGACCAAATGCACAACACTGAAATCAAGTGCCAACACACCTTCAGTGATGTCAGATATACTGTGTTGTTAAGAAAATTCAGATGGGCCGGGCATAAGACGTATACGTGAGATTGGTGGTCATGAAAAGTGACGTTCTGGTGGCCCTACAGCTATAAGTGTCTACTCAGACACCAACCAGTGGGATGGAGAGATAGACTGAGTATAGTCTTTGGTTCATCATGGGGAAAGGAATGTACTGATGGATTGGCAAATAGCGGTCATTGTGTCCATATGAAAGAACAATGGCTGCCGAAAAGACTGCAGCTAAAATGGAGGCTTATCCCTCCTTAGTCACATAGGTAAAATATTTGCCAGGGTATTAGAACAGAGAGTGTGATCTAGGGTAGAGCCTTTGCTCAGTAAATCATAATGTGATTTTAGAAAAATAGAGGATGCACAGACATAATATTTTCACTAAGACAGCGGAGTGAAAAATCAGTAGAGAAAATATAGAACTACTTCTTCTGCGTTCATCCTCAATCTCTCGCTACCAAGCCATGAACAGAGCTGTGCAAGTAGCAGGATGTAGTCCGAAGAACAGAATGGGTTGTGTCGCTAGTTAAAAGCTTGACTGTGATATTTGTACCTTTCGGTCTTACACATCCGTCTTTGACAGAATATAGAACTAAATGTGGTCTTCATTAATCAAGAGAAAACCTTTGATAGGGTCAACGGGAGTAAATTATGGGCTGTTTTGGAGGAATTCGGTGTTAGGGGGTGGCTACAGGACAATATACGCCAAAAGCGAAGGGGCAGTTAGGACAAGTGTCAGTTAGACAAACATGTTCCCAGTGAGAAGGCGGGTGCATCAAGGATGTGTACTATCCCCTCGTTCATTCATCATCTAAATGGAAACAAATCACCTGAGTAGCCAATCACTATGAGGAATCACTCAACAAATTGATTTTCGCAGACGGCAAGAGCCTCTTCTACAATAAACAATAGGATTTACAAGTTTGTTGTACTATACAAGAGAAGCAGTTGGCAGAAAGACAGCAAGAGCCTCTTCTACAATAAACAATAGGATTTACAAGTTTGTTGTACTATACAAGAGAAGCAGTTGGCAGAATACTTTGTTGGTCTTCTAACCACGATAGACGTGCTGTAAACTCCTCATCAAGATATATGTAATTTTTTTCTATCACTGGTAAGACTTTTATGTGGCGACTGCTTATATTCTTCAACCCTACATATTTTACAAATTAATTCCAGAATGGGAACAAATGCATTAGTTTTATTTTACAAAATTTGTTTCAACATTTGTTCTGTTCAATCAATTGGAACCTTTCAGTTCGATGTGGAGCACAGGTCATCAATAAATACATGCTGGTTGATCTTGTCTTAGGCCATCCATCCTATTCCTTCCTTATGTCTATTCTGTCTGTCTCAAGCTCCTTTCGCCACGTGTGTCTTTAGTCTCTCTTCTCCTGGGGATTTCAGAACAGAGACGGCCTTGTAGTGCTATCAGATAAGCTTCCCTAATGTGCAGGGCTTGACAAATTGTAGGGTGGCTTACCAGCCAGTCAAAAATGTCACCATTCAGCAAGGTTGGACTACAGTCATGAAATTAATGTTAACAAATTTACACTAGGCACTAATTCACCTTTATTTTTTCATAACAATGCATACCAAAACCAAAATATATTGTATTACTTACACAGTATTAGCCTATGTAGAAACATGCACTACTGTCAGAGGCATGGCGTGTGTCCTTGAACATTCTTGGTAGTTTTTAGCATTATGGTACCATTTATCAATGACTTTAGTAGGTTCAAATTGTGGAAGTGGAGGTCCACTTAGATTCACCATCATAAACTAGCTTATGTACAATCTATTAGAACCGTAATATCATTAATAATCGTGCAAGAGTCATTATGTAGTAACGATTAAAAACGTAAGTAACGATTAAAAACTGATTTTTGTTTTACTCGTCAAGTAAATATGTTTACTCGTCACAGACGAGCCCTTTTCTAAAGTCCTGCTAATGTGTCTTATTCAATGTTAGCATCTTCTCGTCACCTTCTTCTAATTACACTGCTATATAAAATAATACTCATAGTGGATGTTACAATGTGTTGAAATGCTTTTTGTTTTTAAGTTTAATCTGTTCATCTTTTTTATTTCATTTACCTTTCTTTCCCCCCAGCTTGATTGGTGCAGGGTCGGTGCTGGTATGCTCCCTTTATCACAAACGTGTCTTCTATCCAGAGGTTAGTAATTAACCCCTGGTCATGGCCTTATATGGTAATCTTAACTGTGGAACAAAATCAAGTATTGACCATTGTATTTATGTTTACTTGTGGAGAATCATGCAGGCTTGACTTACAAAGAGCATTTTTACTTAATTGGATATCATAAATGACCATTTTGTCCATTGTGTTTATATTTTAAGTGAGGGGGACTCAGTGGTCTCGAGGTAAGGTATCTGCCTCGAGTTCTGGAGGTGGCGTATTCAAATCACGTTGGAGACCGCAATTTTGTTTATGTGGATCTTCTGGTAAAAATTCTCCTGATCTCTGGATAGTGAGATCGGACTCTCATGTTCAGTGTTGAGCACGTTAAAAATTCCTTGGCAGTTGGAAATTGGAAAGGGTAGACTTAATGGTCACTGCCAAGACAAAATTCAAATTAAAAATCTGCTCAAGTTATTTGTACCTTTCCCCAGATGGTTTGTTAAGAACAGCTATAGATGGCGCCTAACTGGCTGCGGGTCTACTTATGTCTAGCGTTTGAGTCTATAAAGATGGACTTGCACATCGGTAAAAACCACCCTCCAAGACTCTGTAGTCTTCTAAACCATTATAAAGATATTAAGTTAAGTGTAATCTTCACATTAAAGGACACCTGCAATGGATTTTCAACGTTCTATGTCTCTTGCCTTGATAATGCAATCTGCAAGGCTTTTTCCTGTCCATCTTTTGATGTCATCTTCCCACTTATAGCATTGTTTACTTCTGGCATATTTAGCATTAGTAAGATCTAGATTGGAGTACTGTGTACAGATGTGGTGTCCTTATTGTAGAGGAGATATAAACATGCTGGAAAAGATACAAAAAAGCGGCAAAACTTATAGTGGGATTCCAGAATTACAGTTATGAGGAAAAACTCAGAAAAACCGGCCTAGATTGTCTGAAAAAGAGAAGAATTAGAGGTGACTTAATACAGGTTTATAAGATAATCAAAGGAAAGAATCAATTAAACTATAACAATTTTTTCAAAATACAACCATCTGCAAGAACAGAAGGGCATAGCTACAAATTAACTAAAGAAAGGTCCAGATTAGATATTAGGAAATATTTTTTTTAGTCAGAGTGATGAATGCATTTGGATTGGCTTGGCTTCGTTCATTCTCAATCTCCCACTACCAAACACTGAAAGGGCTTAAGTAGCAGAATGTAGCCCAGAGAACGGAATGCGTTGTGTCGTAGTTTACAGCTTGACTGCGATATTTGCACCTTTCGGTCCAACACATCCGACTTCAGCAAACATTTTTTGAGTACCGGGTTAGCATTCCCTCTTCGATCCCTTCTCCTTAGCCAGTCTGCCCTGCTGCAGCCTGTTATCCAGGATCACCGCGTGAAGGTGTAGAAGGGTCTTGGCAGCTCTGGTTCGCTGGCCCTGATGCTAGCAGTCAGCTATGAGTCGCTGACCACTGCAGCTCATACGCTGCTCAGCATCTTGATCCCGTGAATGCATTTAAGAATAGATTGGATGTGCATAGCTTTTATAGCTAGGAAATGTAAATTATATATATATATCTGTCTGTTTGTCTGTCTGTCTGTCTGTCTGTCTATCTCCACATTTCAAAGGCATCATTTCTCTTCTCCACTCGTTTGTTCATTATCCACATTTCATGCCATACAATAAAGGGGAGTGAACATAAGAAATGACCACTATCATTTTTAATTTGCGTGTTGCTTGTTTGGATGTCAATATGTGACCCATGTTAGCTTGTCACATTAATCGTTATAGATTTTTAAATGAGTAATTACTGTGTTATGTGTACATAATTCAAGAATAATATACCATTTTAGAATGACTAGACTGTAGCATTTCAATGACCTACTCTTAAAAACATGCCAATGTAATTAGTTAAATTTTATAAAATACAAACGGTCAGTTGACTTACACACTAGATAAAGATTGAACATACTCAAACACATTTAAAAAAAAATAACAATTACAGTTTTTAAGTCTTAGTCGACATATGCCCCTATGCAGGTCCCAGCTCTAGCTAGAGCTGGATATAGTTGAGAAGAAGATTTCCTGCTTATCGTCTAGGCTTGAGCAGCTTACTACTCCGCTGCGTTGGGACAAGTGCCACGGAAGGTGGTTAACCGATGTGCAAATCCATCTTAATTAATACAAACACTAGAGCAAAGTAGACCTGCAGTCTGTTAGATGTCATCTATGTTGCTCTTAACAAACAACCTAGCGATTGTCTGTATTATGCCATGATACTGAGTTGTCTCTGTGGGGGCAGAGGTGCTATTCTTGTCCTTGTCAAACACAAAGACAAGATTTTTAAGTAATAATAATAAATACATTTTAAAGCTATTAGTTAGTCACATTGTTGATTTATATTTATCTGATATGTGATTGATATTAAAATTGGCCCTATCACCCGTATGTAAGTGTGGACAAGAATGACAGACAACCGAACATATCCTACAAGACTGCTATATGCCAATGCAACTGCGTACTGAGCACTGACCCATGGAGACAAATCTCCACACAATATTTTTTTGTCTATTAGCTTTGAAAAACTCTCCACCATACCAAGCTATATTCATTGATCTGGGCTTCATATGTAGATAAAAACATGGTACTTACTTTCTGTGTCCTAGGCACTATGTCACACTTCATTCTTCGTACTTTATTCAGCCTTGTGGATTGCCGGTCACTGGCACTCTGTAGGTCGTCCATGCTACAAGTCTCCGGGAGGTTTGGGCAGAATATCAGATGATCCTGGTCTTGTGTAACTCCACATTTGCATGTTTCATCATCCCTGTACCCTGCATCCCCATCTTTTCAGATTTTTAGTCTATTTAGTGACTTCCATGTTGCATAGGGAAGGAGATGTCCAGGCACAGGTTCCTCCCGCAACTCAATCAAGGGGATCTGTGTCAGCTGTTTCCAACTTTCAAGGTGTCGTTTTCCTGAACTAGTCTGTAGGGACTGGGTTGACTATAAGAAACTTTGTCTTGACTTTAGTCTTGCGTGCTGCACCTGATATCCGAACATAGAATGTCTTAAGTCATTTACCTATTTCTCTCTTTCTATGGCGTGACAGTTCTTCGTATCTCTGGTGGCACTTTGTCGATTATGGGGTTTATTTTTTCAGTTGGTGTAGTTTTTAGGCATCCAGTAACTATATGGCCTGTCTCATTTCTTGTTGTATCTAAATATTTGAAACATGGTGAACGAGAAGAGAAGAAAGGAAGAGATATTAATTATTATATTTAATAATATACTGTTCCCAGATATTTCCAACATTTCATCTGGCGGTGGCTGACCTGCTTGCGTCCTTGTCTGTCATAGTCAGCTCAGTCAAATTCTTGATAGACAAAACTGGCAGTCATGGAACAGGAGTGACTTGTGCTACCATTTCAGGCTTAATTACAGTAAGCAACTAAGATATGTTTATGAATTAGTATGTTATTTATAACACTAAATTACGTTACCATTTATTTAAACATTAAGCATTACTCTATTTAGGTTTCATCGGTAGTTCAACCTTTGTATATAACATATTTGTATATTGCTTTATTGTATATTGCTTCATTGTATATATTGCTTCATTGAATATAACATCATTGTATATAAAACATCATTGTAGGCTCTTATATGCTTACTTACTTACTTGAAATTTTACTTATTTGCAATCCAGTTAATTTTCGAACATGAAATTGGTCTTTTACTTTTTGGACTAGCTAGAATTATATGTTTTTATTTTGTGAGGTACAACCATATAGTTTTGTTGTATGTGGTACAGCCATATAGATTTATTTTTGTGATTTCCGTGGCGAAAGGGTCAAGCTGTTTGCCTCGTGTTCAGACAAATTCGAGCTGCGGTGGTTGGTTCATGATGACAATTTTTTCAGGAGATCCATGGGTTCATCACTGGATCTACGGAGCTCATGCTTTGTGTGATGCTTATGGCAAGCAAGCGGCATATCATTCTGTGGAGAGAGACCGAGCCATATGGGGAGACCCGCGATGTCGAAGTCAAGCCCTCGCCTTTCACCTTTTAGTTTTATTTTATGTGGTACAGCCATATAGTTCTATTTTATGTAGCATAGTGCCTGGTCTAATGATAAAAAAATGTAAATATTTGCTTTGATGCCTCATTCGTTATCACCTTAATAATGTTTCAGTTAAATCATGTTTCCTTATTCTGTGCTCTTGTCGTACAGAGTTTTTACACGAGTGCATTTCTCCTGACACTCGTCTATGCATTGGAGATTTTGTTTCGGTTTAGGAAAAGACTGAAAGAGGGATCAAGTTTAGATTATTTATCGGTAAGCCTCAAATTTCATGTCACTGGAAACGTTATCTGTCTGTAACTTATCGTCTGTCCCTGATATTGTTGTTGGTTCTGGGACCATAACATTTGCCCTATAGGACTGACTAACTTTGTGAGTAGTGGGTGTTCAACAGTTTAGATACTGGTCTCAGGACAAGGGCCCAAATTCCTGGTAAGACCTAGATTTGTTGCTAGCGGGGATGAATAAAAAAAAATGCGTAGTGACTGTAGAGACCAGCAGCCTTTATTTCTTGACCTTATAATTTCATGCTATACATTCCATCAAGGGGGAGGGACCTGTGATTCTACCAGTCGTGTCAGCCGCATGGTCGCTGTGTTTGGAGGTTAGCTGTCAAAATATAATAAACAGCCATGAATCATGCAAAGACATAACTGACCAATCACCTGTTTGTTTACAAACTAGGTTACAAGCAAGCATATACAGTAGAAAACAGGATGGACCATGAAGGCAATAAATGGGTATGGATTACAGAATCCAATTTCTGGATTATGGAACTTTTGAAGCATAAATGAAAATTTTCGAACATGAAATTGGTCTTTTACTTTTTGGACTAGCTAGAATTATATGTTTTTATTTTGTGAGGTACAACCATATAGTTTTGTTGTATGTGGTACAGCTCATGGAAGAAATGAAGAAATCCAATTTGCAAATCTTGGCTCTCACAGAAGCTAAGACAAAAAACAAGATGTCAATGATCTTGAAGGTAAGATGCTGTTCTGCGGCACAGCTTCCATTGTGTACTGGCAGAGCCATAGGGAAAGTTGACTGTATTGAGGCTTTGCATGGAAAGGACAACATCAAGGAACTGAGATTTATCTTTGAACATATTATGGCACTGGACCTCAAAGAAGAAGGTCACATAGCCAACATTGTAGTTGTTCATGATCTGAAGAGCAAATGCCAAAGAAAAAACATTGGATGATTGCCATGATAAAATTATCTTTCTTGGAGATTTCAGTGCCATAGATAGAAAAGATCATTCTAGATGAGATAAAGGTATTGGGGAGATGCAAAAAGATCATTCTAGATGAGATAAAGTGATTGGGGAGATGCAAAAAGATCATTCTAGATGAGATAAAGTGATTGGGGAGATGCAAAAAGATCATTCTAGATGAGATAAAGTGATTGGAGAGATATGAAAAGATCATTCTAGATGAGATAAAGTGATTGGAGAGATATGAAAAGATCATTCTAGATGAGATAAAGTGATTGGGGAGATACAAAAAGATCATTCTAGATGAGATAAAGTGATTGGGGAGATGCAAAAAGATCATTCTAGATAAGATAAAGTGATTGGGGAGATGCAAAAAGATCATTCTAGATGAGATAAAGTGATTGGGGAGATGCAAAAAGATCATTCTAGATGAGATAAAGTGATTGGGGAGATGCAAAAAGATCATTCTAGATGAGATAAAGTGATTGGGGAGATGCAAAAAGATCATTCTAGATGAGATAAAGTGATTGGGGAGATGCAAAAAGATCATTCTAGATGAGATAAAGTGATTGGAGAGATATGAAAAGATCATTCTAGATGAGATAAAGTGATTGGAGAGATATGAAAAGATCATTCTAGATGAGATAAAGTGATTGGGGAGATGCAAAAAGATCATTCTAGATGAGATAAAGTGATTGGGGAGATGCAAAAAGATCATTCTAGATGAGATAAAGTGATTGGAGAGATATGAAAAGATCATTCTAGATAAGATGAAGTGATTGGAGAGATACAAAAAGATCATTCTAGATGAGATGAAGTGATTGGAGAGATACAAAAATATTCTAGATGAGATAAAATGATTGGGGAGATACGAAAAGATCATTCTAGATGAGATGAAGTGATTGGAGAGATACAAAAATATTCTAGATGAGATAAAATGATTGGGGAGATACGAAAAGATCATTCTAGATGAGATGAAGTGATTGGGGAGATAAGGTGAAGACGTTCTGAATACCAATATAAGGCGTTTCCTGAGAATATGCAGTGAGCAATACCACATCATTACAAATATAAAGTTTTCTCACACGCACATACACACTTACAATAATGTGAACAGAATCAAAATCCATAATTGATTACGCTATCATGTGGAAATATTCATGTAGGTATATGGCTTTGCTTCATTTGTTCTCAATCTCCCGCTACCAAACCCTGAAAAGGGCTTTGCAAGTTGCAGAATGTAGTCCAGAGAACAGAATATGTTGTGTCGTAGTTTACAGCTTGACTGCAATATTTGCACCTCTCCGACCCACATATCCGACTTCAACAGGCATTTTTCGAGAACCGGGTTAGCCTTCCCTTTTCGATCTCTTCTCCTTAGCAGTCTGCTCTGTTGCAGTCTGTTACCCAAGATCTCAGCGTGGAGGTGTAGAAGGGTCTTGGCAGGATCTGGTTCGCTGACCCTGATGCTAACAGTTAGCTATGGGCCGCTGCAGCTCATGCGTTGTTCAGCATCATCATCCCATTCAGGTAGGTATATGAGACACGACAGATGCTCGAGAAGACCAAAAATTGGAAGCGATCACTATCTCATCACAATAAAGAGACCAACCGAAACCATCACAAAAACATCCACAATCAAGTAAGAAATCAAACAGCTCTGAGAAGGATAATCAAGAATAAAGGCCTACAAGTTTAGAGAGTCAAATGTTAGGACTAGATATCAGGGACATATAACAACAGAAGTGGAAAGTGCAGAGAAACCATCATGGGAAGCACTGAACCAAGGATCCACACCCCAGGATGACCCAAAATCCACAGGGATGACAAGATATGATAGCCTATACAAGACTGATGATTAGACTAGAAGCAAGAAATGAAAGCCAGATAGTCCTGTTCACAGATGCCCTGGCCGTAGTCACAGCACTTAAAAGCCAGAAAAATACTGAACTTAATGATTTAAGAGCAGTACTCTGTCAACTATGCCAGCAGACCGCACCAAAAAGAGTAGTGGTACAGTGAGTTCCATCCCATTGTAATATCCAAGGCAACGAGGAGGCAGACAGACTGGCAAAAGAAGGTGCAAGACTACCACAACCAGATTCTAGTGTGACCTACGAAGAGTCAAAAAGGCTCATTAGAGCCAGATACATGGCCAAATGGGAAACAGAACATACTGGCTACACAAAAAATGATGCCTATTACCAATTGAACAGAAGAGAGCAGGTCGTGGTCTTCAGACTCCGCACAGGCCACAACAGACTGAGGTACCACCTATTCAAAAAACTGAAGATAGGTGGCACTGACGAATGCAGTTATGGTTCCCTGAAAAATGATCGCTGAACATCTGCTGCAAAACTGCCCGAAATATGAGGACCAGAGAAAGCACATGTGGCCATCACCAGTGGCAACACGAGACAAGCTCCATGGCAGTGTCGACAGCCTCAGGATGACCGCTGCTTTTTTAGAAAAAATACAGGTTGACGTTTGACAGCGTAAGAAGAAGAAGAAGAAGACTAGAAGCAGGCCAACAGGAAGACAGCCAATAGAAAGTCTGGCATTCTTTCTGGCAAACCTCTACACTCAACCCAGAGTGGAAGAGGAGTGACTCCTCCTGATCCCAGCATTGAGAATAAATCTTATGATAATAGATTTTGTGATTTTTTCTACTAAATGTTGCATGGCTGAGAATTATTGAGGTTTCAATGTTCCTACAGTTAATTTGTAACTATAGATCAAATTTTGTATGTTTCAATTAGTCATGTTGTACAGGATTAACTAGTTTTTCATTACTTAAGTTAATTTGTAACTATAGATCAAATTTTGTGTGTTTCAATTAGTTATGTTGTACAGGATTAACTAGTTTTTCATTACTACAGTTAATTTGTAACTATAGATAAAATTTTGTGTGTTTCAATTAGTCATGTTGTACAGGATTAACTAGTTTTTCATTACTACAGTTAATTTGTAACTATAGATCAAATTTTGTATGTTTCAATTAGTCATGTTGTACAGGATTAACTAGTTTTTCATTACTACAGTTAATTTGTAACTATAGATCAAATTTTGTGTGTTTCAATTAGTCATGTTGTACAGGATTACCTAGTTTTTCATTACTACAGTTAATTTGTAACTATAGATCAAATTTTGTATGTTTCAATTAGTCATGTTGTACAGGATTAAATAGTTTTTCATTCCTACAGCGTGAGATAGTAGGCTCTAGGGTCATCACTTTATCGTATAACCACTACCTGGTTAATGTCATAAAAGCGGCTGAACATACTGCTCTTTTGATTTTAGAGAGTTTCAACCCGTCATGTATGGTTAGACGAAAACACCGGCGCTTTTTTTATTTGTTATAGATTTTGGAAAGGATTTCTTCTATTTTTCATTTAGATTTGAAGATTCACCCATTATTGAGAATGGAGGAGTTAAGTTTCTGCAACTAATTTTTCTGAGGTAGATCTATTTAGTTTGTTTATGTAGACACAATAATTGTGTTTATAGTCAAAGTGACAGACATAGCCATTACGGTAAACATCGATAGTAGTATTAGTACGGTTTTATTTTTTTATTTTTTTCTAACTAAGGGACGCCGTTACTGGGTGAGTCTATATGTTTGTGCTATTTTTCACCACTATCACCTTCATCTTCTTGTATCTCCAAAACTAACATACACACAATAACAACAATTTTGTTAATTAATATACGTCTCTAGACATAAACAGAAATTAAAAAAATTAGAGGTTCTCACAATCAACAATCGCATTGGGGCATGATTGCTGAAAAATTATGCAGATACAGGCAATAGATGTATGTAATTTTTTCATCTGGAAAGCAGAAGGTTAAGATATTTCAAACTTATAACTTCTAATGTCATAACTTTTAGTTAAGTTTATCACGCTGCGTCAGATTCATTTGTTGGAGACTAAAGAAAACGTGTAATGGTTTTGTCTTCTTTCTAGATTAGTGCTGTCAGCAGTCGCCCGATGTATTTGGCATATGCATTTTCCTGGTAAGAGTAACATTTACTGATTTTCCTTAATCCTGTCTGGAATTTACTGTATATCTGTCAATGTATTGCAGTAATATGTATGAAGCTCTTCATGTTAGTGAGTCAAGAATAGTTCACTCCTTATTGAAGTAAATGACTATTATAAAATCTATAAACTGCTATCATTGTTCATAAAAGAATTATATCTTACATTTTGGTTAAAATTATATGAGTGACAAAGAGGTTAAAGTTCTTGCTGCTCTTGGCAATGATAGTGTGTTGACTTCCCGGCATCAACAAGCTCTAGTCTATCCAGTTACCGGCCTACAGTGTCTCGAAGAGAGAAGAATTCGTGGTGACTTAATACAGGTTTATAAGATGATCAGAGGAATGGATAAATTAGACTATAACATGTTTTTTTAAAATACAGCCACCTACAATAACACGAGGGCATAGCTACAAGCTGACTAAAGAGAGGTCCAGATTAGATATTAGGAAATATTTTTTCAGTCAGAGAGTGGTGTCTGCTTGGAATGCATTGCCAGGGGAGGTAGTGGAGGCAGGGACAGTTAATGCATTTAAGAATAAACTGGCTGAGCATAGCTTTTAGAGCAAGGTGATGTAAATGTAACTGGTTGTATACAGACACTGCAGGGTCTTCTAAACCAGTATAAAGATGTTAAGTTAAGTTAAGAAAAGGTGGGAAGTACTGCCACACTCATCCTATAGTCCTGATATGTCCTCTTGTGACTTCCATTTGTTCGGACCCTTACACAAATTTCTGAAGGGACAAAGATTCGACTTCGATGCAGAAGTCATGGCCTCAGTGACCAAGTGGTTCAAAGAGCATCCAAAGTCATTTTTTTCCTACAGCATCAGCCGTCTACCCAAGAGTGGGATGCATGTCTGAATGTCCATGGCGACTTTTTTGAACTAACCCTGTGGCATGGTTGCTTCATAACAATTGCCATATTTAATTCTGTCACACCAAATGATGTAACTTTCATATCTTTGTAATAAAGCCACTGAGTCTGGTTTCACTTGAACACGCCTCGTGTATGTGTGTGTGTGAGTGTGTATATATATATATATATACATACATATCATACTTTCAATGTTCTCATCTTCTCATACATTTCTCATTATACATTCCGCATATATGTTGTACAGATAAGGTGAGAGTATACATCCCTGTCGGACTCCCTTTTGTACTGCAAACCAATCTGATGTTTGCCCAGATACTAGGACAGCGGCTTGTTGATCTTGGTATAATGTTTCAATGAGATGGACTATATGCAAAGGAAACCCCATTTCCTTCATGATTCTCCACAGATTTTGATGTTTTACCGTGTCAAAGGCCTTAGTGTAATCAATGAAACATGTGTACAGGTCTACATTAAACTCTCTGCATTTTTCATAGATATTCCTTAAATTGAATATGTGGTCCCTCATATATATATATATGAGGCGTGTTCAAGTGAAATATATATATATTTGTTTTGTTTTCTTAATGTGTTTTTTTTTTCTTTCCAACAACATAGGCTAGCTCCACTGGTTGTAGCAGGGTTTGTGATTGTAAAGACTCACAATGAGCTTAGGCATACACAGAAAATGCAGTTGTGTTCAATGTAAGTACTTGACATTGTCATACATTTCATTTTGCCTTTTCACTCCAATTGAAACATGGGGCCACCACTGCAACATTGGAACTGGCCCTCTCACAAGAAACCCTATATCCGACCAGAAGGTAGTGGTGGTTTCTGTAATAGTGGATTTACATGATGAGGTTGCTAGCCCCATACACAATCTTCTTTAGTCCTCTTTTGCAACATGTTTGGAATGTTACGGTAGCCCTCTTCTTTTTACCTGAGGGCACCTCTTTGGTGAGTCAGTCATTTGATAAAATGTTATTGGTTATTACAAAGTTAGGTTTTTCAGTATTGTGGCTAATCTAGATAAGCGTCACATAGTGGACAGTGCAAAACGTGACAGTTCATAGATTGTAGACTAGCCTTCACTTCATAGCACAGTACAAAATGTGACAGTTCATAGATTGTAGACTAGCCTTCACTTCATAGCACAGTACAAAATGTGACAGTTCATAGATTGTAGACTAGCCTTCACTTCATAGCACAGTACAAAATGTGACGATTCATAGATTGTAGACTAGCCTTCAAAGTACAGATTAAGAATAAATAAAAGTTAAGTCCTGTATACATTTCCATATGACGTGATGTATTGGAGACCAACATAAAAAATAATCTGAAAACAATCCTCTTTACACACAACTTGTCTTCGGAAACAATTCATCAAATGTTCTAGTTGAACATTATCACTAACCAGAAACTGCTTTCCCAGAGCAAGCCGAAAGATGTGCGGACCATTATAACTGGGGAATATTGGAATTGGGTCAACATATTCTCAGGATATCACCTAATACTATCACCAGAACCTTCGTGCTATGAACCCAAGAAGGATGCTAACAAGAGATGGTCCTAAACCAACTTGGCAAAGAACCCTAAAAGCCTAAATGAGAAACATTAACCAAAGCTCTGACATTGTTAACAAAGGCTGGCTGTAGACCAAGCAAAGTGGAGCATTTTGTTCGTGCTCAACAATGCACCATCAGAGTGAAGGTCACTGATTGCTTTGCCACTTATCAGCCAAGATAGATAAATGAAAACAAAATAGAGTTATAATTTTCTGTATGTGTTAAAAAAAAGGATGTTTGATATTTATTTGCTTATTTTCCCCTTGAGATATGGAGAGATAAAGCTATTACGGAGCTTATAAATGAAAAAACAGAATGAAACGGGATCATCCCAACATACAACTTGTGGAAAACTGGCAACCAAAAGGAAAAACTAAATAAAAGTCTGTACTTCCCTATGTTAATGAAATCAAAGACAGATACCACCTTCCAGAAAGTAGACAAGAGTTAAGGAGAGTAGTTAAAAATATACCCCAACAAGCACTTCTTAAAATACCACATAAGAAATACTGACAAAATTAATGTATGATACAACCAAAAGTTCAGATCCAAGAACTCTCATGCGAACAGTTAAAAAAACTATTGATGCCTATTCCGATGGATACACACACACATATATATATAAAAACAACATAGAATTCTCAAGCAGATGTTTGCGAGCGGGGGAAGTTTGCTCCAACTATGAAGCTGAAATCACTGCACTTGAAGCCGCCTTGTACCATCTGAGGATAGCTTTTCGTGCCTTTCCCTCAAAGGCTCAAAACATTGTTATTTTTACAGACTCCATCAATCACGCATTAGAAGATGCTACACATTGTAGACCTAACCTTATTCAAATATCTGTAAACATTAACCACATTATCACCTCCCATGTCATGCAAAATAGTGGATCCCTGGATACTCAAACATACCTGACAATGACAAGACAGACAAACTAGCAAAGAAGGGATCAATACAAGAACAGCCCCACACAGCAACAACTCTATATATAGCCAAACAGCTAATACGAACAGCAAACAAAAAAACTTGGCTGAACAGATGGGCCATGGGGATGGGAGGTCTACAGACATATGGCAAACCTCAATCCAAATGACGGTATCAATCAACTCATAAGGAAAGATCAGAACACCATTTTCCATCTGAGAACCCATTACGTCCCACTTAACAAGCACCTGAACAGAATTAAACCACAACATACTCGGGTGTGCCGGCTGTGTACACACGCATACAAAACTGTTGGTCATCGTCTCTATGAGCACTTGTCACTCAACGATGTTAGGAAAATGCTTCTACCTCTGAGGCCAGATAATGGAACACTTTTTATGGCACTAGACAACAACTGACATACATGTGCAAATACCATTTCATAGCATTTTGCTGTAGGACGAGAGCCTGGATGCTGCTGGATCCATAACAACAGCATTTGTTTGTTTTCTTGATTTCCATTTTCATCCCTGCTTTGTCAAGGACATTTTGTTTTGTTTCCATAAAACACTCAACCCTGTATCATGTCATGGGACCATTATAATGTGATCTTCCTGTTATTATGAGCTTGTTAAAGTTTTTTCTTGCCAGTTTGATCCTTTAAATTTCTATTTATTGATGGGACTTTGGTTTGACCACTCTGATTGTTTGCTTTTCCAGGTGTTTTACAGACTTTCGATTTGATGGGGAAAATTGCTGGACAGGGGTAAATATGTGCAAATAGATTTTAGTTGTTACTTTTAATTGCTTTACTTTCAGTTTAATCTCTACTTTTTTTGTATTTCAATTTTTTGTGTGTTAAATAATTAATTATGTCCCCAAATGATTCATTTATATTTCAAATAATAAATACGTTTTTTAATATTGAATATGTCAAGGGAAAGGGATTTCTGAACTCCTAGAGTCATGAGGTAATCTTATCCTTAGATCCTTGGTCAGTTACTGGAAAATTTTCCATTTTGACTTTTATGGTTTTTTCACCAAGTTGTCTTAGATGTAATGCTCTTGGCACCAAATTTATCTTGGTGATACAATTGCATCTTACATGGGGTCGTAGTATTAGTTGACCTGTACCTCAACAGGGGCATCTGTCTGATGCATGTCATGTGATAGGACTGGGCAACTTGATCTCACCTCTCTTGAGACCAAGAGACACATGAAACTTGTGGGATTCGAAGAAACCACCATTTCACGCTTTCATTTGCTTTTTGAGAACCACACCGCACTCTTCCCAAACGCCCACCCACAACCCGCCAATGGAATCATTACCAATACAAGTTATATGATCTTATTCAGGCTTTGCTTTGCTGTTAATTATAATATTTATTTTAATTGAATTAATTGTTCCCATTAGTACACGTCTGTTATTGCTCCCATATCAAACTAGACTTCATCTTTGCTTCTACTTCGCTCATTATTGTTAATGAATTTTTCTAATACTATATTTTCTGTCTTTCATGTTTGTTCCAAAGCAGCTAATCTCACAAATCTTTTGCAACTGATTTTATTTTCCAGGCAGATGGAGAAAATTTTACTAATTTACATAGGATGGCTAGACTGCTACTTCTTATTCCTCTTGTCTTGGTCATGTTTATAAACATGGTAAGTTTAATGTTTCTTTCATGATTATTTTCTGCTGTTGTTACAATTATTGTATCTGTTGCTAATGTTTGGGGGGGGGGGGTAGCGAGGTCGGGGCTGGACGTCCTGCCTGTTAAAGGAAAGTGAAGCGTCAGAGAGATCGCGGCTGGATTCAATGTTTGGCTTGCCGGACAGGAGTTTCCATGCCAATGGCCTCTCCTACATTATTGTGTCCCTGGTCGCACCTTCATGAGGGGTGTCCCTGTTTCATACAGAGCCTGCTGATGGGGCGCGACTGAGTACCCGACGGTATAACTGGGCGGGCAGATTGGGCTCATTAGTCTTGGTTGGCAGTCAATCTAAGAGAAGGTACACCCTGATTTTAAACCCGGGAAGACGAAGCTCGTTAACCTGCTCAGGCAGTTCGCCTAGGAGAGGGAGAACCCTGATTTTAAACCCATAAGTGCCAGGGACTGCTGGCTAGTCCTGGGATGATGAGAGCATCATTGAATGTCTCGAGTAACTAGCATCTGTTGGCAACGACTCCACTGCCTTGTGGAAACCTCAGGAGAGGATAGGGCTATGGGAGTAAACCCAGACAGAAAATCCGGAGTGGTAACACCTAAGGCGGAAGGTTTCAAAATTGCAAACTCATTCCTGCAGCTGAGCTGGTGTCAAATTATCATGCTTTGCATGCATTTGGATTACACCAGCGAGGCCGAGCGGGGGATCCTGCAGTTCAGGCAGCCCAGGGTCTCTATATTCAGCGCCTAGACTTGTGCCTTGGAGAGGCTATTTACAGGGCAACATGCGCATGGTCTTCAGAGACTGAGACACCTATGATTGTTAATTTCTGTTTTTTGAAGAAAAAGAATACATTTTTAAACATCTATGCATGACATCTCAAACTTATTTGTCCGCATTCTCTTAGGAACATTAATCCTCTACCACAGTTCTAGATTTGATCTTTAATCTTTTTGCTTCTTCTCCTAAATTCTTTTAATGAATATCCGAGGCTCACTTCTGTGTTGTATATGGTCTTCTTTGCTAGTTGCTCTGTTTCCAGTCCAGTGCTTATTTTGCAGTACTGGATTGTATCCTACATAATTGTCTGATCCACCTTCATTTATGTTTCATATGTTCTATTTCCATGGTTACAGCACTAAAAAACCTGAAAAAAAACAGAACTCAGTGACTTAAGATCAGTACTCTGTCAACTATGTCAGCATTTCACACCCAAAAGAGTCATGGTACAGTGGGTTCCATCCCACTGTAACATTCAAGGCAACGAGGAGGCAGACAGACTGGCAAAAGAAGGTACAAGGTTACCACAACCAGATTCTAGTGTGACCTACAAAGAGTTCTAAAGGTTTATAAGGGCCAGATATATGAACAAATGGGAAACAGAGCATACTGACTACACAAAAAATGCCTATTACCAGTTGAACAGAAGAGAGCGGGTCGTGGTCTTCAGACTCCACACAGGCCACAACAGACTGAGGTACCATCTATTCAATAAACTGAAGATAGGTGCTATTGATGAATGCAGTTGTGGTACAGGGAAAATGACCCCTGAACATCTGCTGTAAAATTGCACAACATAAGAGGACAAGAGAAAGCATATGTGGCCATCACCAGTGCCAACACTAGACAAGCTCTATGGCAGTGTCGACAACCTCAGGATGACTGCTGCTTTCTTTGAACAAATTCAAGTCGATGTCTGACAGCATACAGAGAAGAAGAAGACATGTTTTATTTTCATTTGTTCAGGCATATCAATCATGGAAGATTTTATGCCAGAAGTAAATGCTTACAGTTTTATTTTCTGTTGTACAACTATAGTGATACACTGGTAATGAATACATATTTTAATTTTGCTTTCACCTCAACTCACCCAAATGGTACATTCAAAAGAAAGAATAAAATCACTGCAACATTCTAACCATGTTTGAAAGCTGACTGATGAGGGGTAGCCTCATCATGCAAAACAAGTTACTGCAGCAACCACTTCTGCAATAGTGCATACAAGTGCTATGATACAGGCTTACCATAATAAAAGGGCAATACAATGTAAAGTGGCAGAAAGAACACCTCAAATGTCACGCAAATAGTGGATACTACCAATCGTCCAGAAAAGAACAGGTACCTCTTCATCGTACGCTGTCAGACGTCAACTTGAATTTGCGGTCATCCTGAGGCTGTCGACACTGCCATAGAGCTTGTCTAGTGTTGGCACTGGTGATGGCCACATATGCTTTCTCTGGTCCTCGTATGTCGGGCAATTTTGCAGCAGATGTTCAGGGGTCATTTTCCCTGTACCACAGGTGCATTCGTCAGTAGCACTTATCTTCAGTTTATTGAATAGATGGTACCCCAGTCTGTTGTGACCTGTGCAGGGTCTGATGAGCACCTCCGAACAGGTACTTGATCTCCGAACTGGCCACAGCAGTTTGAGATACCACCCGTTGTACACCAAATTCAGGATAGGTATCACTAGCCTATTTTACTGCAATCTGGCAAACCTGACAGCAGACTATCTACCTCAGGACTGCCCCCAGCACACATATCTGAGGAGAAGGATGTGGTCCACACCCACCTTCCTCAAGGAGAAATACTAAGGTATTAAGACCCTGACAAGATCAGCAGACTTTATTGAAGAATTCTGAGTCCTGGTCAAAATGACCAATGATAGGGGACGGCGTGGCCTAGTGGATAAGTGGCACGGCTCACAATCCGAAGGTGCTGGGTTCGATCCCCATCACAGCACCGGCCGTTACCCCGGGGAAGCAAACCCTTAGAAAATGCAGGAGGAAGCAGACCCTTTCATAAAATGCATGCTGAAGTCGGATGCATTGGGCCGACAGGCGCAAAATAAAAACCACAGTGCAACGCACACCGCCTTGGGGATTAGAGAAATAAGGCGAACGCAATAAAAAAAAAAAAAAAATGACCAATGGTCACAGAAGAGGAATACAGGCTTCCTGTAATGATGCTAGCGTGAGTGGTGTTCCTATTCTGCCTTTGTAGGAATGGAGACTCTGATATTTCTATAGAGTGTATGGTCTGATGGGGATTCCGTGGTGAAGTGGTTAAGCCGTCGGCCTCGTGATCAGGTGGTGTGGGTTCGACTCCGGACTATGCCGTCTTTTTCACTGGTGCTTGGCTTGGCTTCGTTCATTCTCAATCTGCCGCTACCAAACCCTAAAAGGGCATAAGTAGCAGAAGGTAGTCTGAGGAACGGAATAAGTTGTGTCGTAGATTACAGCTTGACTGCGATATTTGCACCTTTCGGTCCAACACATCTTACTTACTTCAGCAAGCATTTTTTGACCTTTCGGTCCAACACATCTTACTTACTTCAGCAAGCATTTTTTGAGTACCGAGTTAGCATTACCGCTTCGATCCCTTCTCCTTAAGGAGCCAGTCTGCGCTGTTGCAGCCTGTTATCCAGGATCACCGCATGGAGGTGTAGAAGGGTTTTGGCAGCTCTGGCTCGCTGGCCCTGACGCTAGCAGTCAGCTATTGGTCGCTGACCACTGCAGCTCATGCGCTGCTCAGCGCCTTGATCCCTTCACGGGTGCTTGATGCAGAGTCCCCTGCATCTTGTAGTCGCCCCCTAGTTGCCTTGTCCTTGACTTGCCACTGGGGTCGGGCAATCCGAGACGAGAGAGCGAGGATAAAAAGTAGCGCAGTTAATCCTTGCTAAAAATAGCGCTAGCAAAATTAATTATGCCATGATCGTCTTCGATGGATGGCGGCCTTTGCCTTGTATGGTCTGATACTAAGGAGAAAAGAATACTAACACTTTCTTCTACTATTCATATGGTAATAGATGACTGACAGAACACATGAAATGATTAGTGGCATGGTTCCTGTAAGGAATTCAACAACAGTGATAGCCCCCGTGCTCCTTAAGTTGTGAGAAATGAATATACCTGTACATATGTATATCAATGTATTTCAAAATGGAAGCCTTAGTTTATGTCTGTTTTTTTGTTTTTCATTTGTTTCTGTGTTACTTTTGCAAGCTTTTTAAATTCTTGAAATTCCCCTCTCTTGTCTCCATCTCGACATGTGTTTGTAGCTTGCATATTTCATCTGGCCCCAGGGAGTCTGGCTGGCAATACAGCTGTAAGCCTCATATTGACTGACATAAAAACTAAAAAAACAATATAACAACTAGCAGGGTCTCCATAGCTGGTAGACAAAGCAAGCTGATTAATGTTTTACAGTCCAAAGTCTAATTTTGCCTATTAATGTTTTACAGTCCACAGTCTAATTTAGCTGATTAATGTCTTACAGTCCACAGTCTAATTTTGCCGATTAATGTTTTACAGTCCAAAGTCTAATTTTACTGATTAATGTCTTACAGTCCACAGTCTAATTTTGCTGATTAATGTCTGACAGTCCATAGTCTTCTTCTTCTTCTTCGTCATACGCTATCAGACGTCAACCTGTATTTTTTCTAAAAAAGCAGCGGTCATCCTGAGGCTGTCGACACTGCCATAGAGTTTGTCTAGTGTTGCCGCTGGTGATGGCCACATCTGCTTTCTCTGATCCTCGTATGTCGGGCAGTTTTGCAGCAAATGTACAGCGGTCATTTTCCTGGTACCACACGAGCATTCGTCAGTGCCACCTATCTTCAATTTGTTGAATAGGTGGTACCTCAGTCTATTGTGGCCAGTGCAAAGTCTGAAGACCACGACCTGCTCTCTTCTGACAGTCCATAGTCTAATTTTGCTGATTAATGTCTTACAGTCCATAGTCTAATTTTGCTGATTAATGTCTAACAGTCCACAGTCTAATTTTGCTGATTAATGTCTTACAGTCCATAGTCTAATTTTGCTGATTAATGTCTTACAATTCACAGCAAGTGTTACAACTCACTATGTCAGATAGTTTGTTTTCAAAATAAAATGTCATTAAACAAATTGAGCTAAAATTACAATCTAATGATCTTAAAATCAAACTATCTATGACATGAAGTATTTAAAAAAAAATATATGTTAGCATGAAACGTTAAATTACATTAATATGGAGATGGCAATACCACATAATATGTTTATAATTGTTACTTACGGCACGTGCCGTAATTGTTGCTTTATACACTCTAAAGCATTACTACTTTTGCTGTTGTCTGTATCAGAGTCTGAATCAGATTTGTATTGAATGTCCATGTTTAATCCAGATGCACGATCATTGACATGATCAAATAATAATGATCAAATAATAATGATCAAATAATAAGTAATTTCTCTGCTCTTTGACTCATGCAGAAGGCCACATTTTTCTAAATTTACAGAAATGTTCAAATTTACAAATGTTCACCTTGCAGAAATAACTACAATAAATGAAAGCTGCACATTTGCCTGTCAGTGATCTTTAGGTCAGTCTAAATATATAAATATTTGTTCCAATCTAAAGCCGAGACATAGGTGTTGTTCCTGAGATTTTTGGAGTTGGACTGTAAATGAAATTTCCATTCTACCGATACCTACCAAACAATACAGAATAGAGTTAAATAACACAGTTGAGCTGCACCACGGTGCAGCCTAACAAGCATACAAAGAAGAAGAAAATGCTCAAAATTATTTTTATTTCCCAATGTGTTTATAGAGATAGAACATTAATTAAAGCAAGGTATAGAGTAATGATAAAGTTTAAGCATCAACCCTCAAGTGAAGCCATCTTCTTATGTTTTCAGATTCTCTATGCACTTATATGGAGAACATACAGGCAAGTTGTTATTAGAAGTGGTAAGTTGAGCAGTTTGCTTACTTTTTGTTCAAGATGTTGCACATGACTGCGTGGTCCTTGTTGAATGAGTATTGAATGTTTGTATTGTATGGTAAGACTGGCAGGATGTATCTTTGGTCTGTGGTTGGAGAAAATGTGTGCTTGCTTGTAAAGTTATGAATTATTGCCTTGTCTGTTGTATAATCAAGTAGGAGAATGGGACTTCTTTATTGGATAACCCAGTTGGAGAATGGAAATTCCATTGTTGGATGACTCAGAGGATGGTAAGTTTATTGTTAGATGACTCAGAGGATGGTAAGTTTATTGTTAGATGACTCAGTTAGAGAATAGTAATTTCATTGTTGGATGACCCGATAAAAAACAAAAAAATAACTGCCAACTAATCTCCCATTGCGGAGGTAGTTGAGGATTTCATGTGCTGGCTATGCTTGTTTATTTCACCCCCAACAGAAAAACAACATATGTCTTAGGGAGATTTGATTCTCTGCCCTTCTGATCAGCAGGCAGGCATCAATACCATTGCACAAGCCGAAGGTGCTGGGCTAGATCCCCATCACAGAACCTGCTGTTACCCTGGAGAAGCAAACCCTTATAAAATGCAGGAGAAAGCAGACCTTACATAAATTGCATGCTGAAGTCGGATGCACTAGGCCGACAAGCGCAAAAAAAAAAACCAGCGCAACGCACACCGCATTGGGGATTAGAGAAATAAGGCGAACGAACTACCCCCCCTTCCCCACCCCCCACCCCCAATGTGTTTTTGTGTGAATAATGCAAGGAAGGAAAAAAGTTTCCTTCACCAAAGAAATAATTCACAGTTGACTTGAAATTCTCACACCTTATCCATCAGGCCTGTTGAGTTACCATCAGAGACAAGAAGAGAACCTGTTGAGAAGGAAAACTTGTTATTACCAGGCTGTATTCTTTGTGTGCTGGATTCCAGGTCAGTTATTGTTATAGGCTGACATTCCAATTAGATTGAATGTGTTGGGACAGTTATCATAACTGTGAGGTCGCTGTAGTTAAGACACTCGCCTCTCACAGTGATGAACGGAAATGGGGGGGGGGGGGGGGGGGGGGGGGGGGGCGGCAATCGGATCCCCCAAATTTCAAGCGACCCCCTGGTCTCACAGGGATGCCTGCATCCCGAGTTACTTCCAGTCATCTCGACCAATAGTCTTGCCACTGATCCAAGGTAGCTCGAGATAAGAGTGAGATTGATGACCAGCGCATATTCTTCCTCGCTAAAATCCAAATACAACGCACATCACATTATTAAGACAAAACTGTCTGATGTTGGGGCCATCATCGCTTGGGGTGGTGGGGGTGTGCGGTTGAGAGAGAGAGAGAGAGTAGGTACTGTCAGTTATGTATGTATACGCATTTGGTACACATATCTTGATCTGAGTGCATACCTGCCAGCATGTCTTGGCTATTTTATGTTAGTTTTTTTTAGTTTTTATTCCTTATAATGTGTACAATTGTCTGGTAAGATTGTTTAGTTCTTATGTCAGTATAGGGCAACTGAGACGCTAGTCCAGTCAGGCACAACAATACTGACCAGGATGTTCTGTCAGGGTCAGACACTATACACTGACCAAGACCACAATCTCTCTTCCATGTAACGTTCCCTGGAAACAGGCTGTTTTCAGGGCAGCCTGGCTGACGAGATGTGGATTGAAGTGATACCTGATCCCCGTAGTAGTGAGCACCACGCAGATGGAGCCAAGTATAGCACAACCGCCTGGAGGACCACGGCCCACCTTCATCAGCACGCTCGGGATGTGAGGAAAGCTACTACAACCCGCCACTTAACGTCCTTTTCAGGACGCACAAAAGAGTAAACTTACTCATTGTGGGCATTCAACAACAACAATGTGTCAGTGTAAGGTCAACAATTGTCTTGCATGATTTTTTAATTCTTAGATTATTTTAATAAAATGGACAATCCTATATGCACAAATAAAATGTATTTGACTTCATTTGTCTTCAGCTCATCATCTCTATCCCTACTAATTTTGATGATTTTGTTTTCAACACTAACAATTTATGTGTACTTTTTACAAACAACAATATGAAATTGTCCAACTACATATTTTGTAAATAGTGAAGGATATTCTCAACCGAAAGAGAAATAAGTTTAAGAGATGTGCAGTTGGCTATGCACATTTTTAATCAATTGTGTCATGTGCTGTTTTAAAATTCTTTATCTTGCACAATTCATCAATACATTTTGGTGGTCATTGATTTTTGTAAGGTGTTGATTGATCCATTCATCTCAAAAGGTGTGTAACTGAGGTGATTTAATACAAATTTATGAGACGATCAACAGTAAGGATAAATTAGACTATAACAAGTTTTTCAAACTACAGCCGCCTACAAAAACAAGAGGGCATAGCCACAAATTAATTAAAGAAAGTTCCAGGTTAGATATTAGGAAATATTTTTTTAGTCAGAGAGTGGTGAATGCTTGGAATGCATTGCCACAGAAAGTAGTGGAGACAGGGACAGTTAATGCATTTAAGAATAGATTGGATGCGCATAGCTTTTAGAGCAAGGAAATGTAAATGGAACTGGCTGTATACAGACTTTGCAGAGTCTTCTTAACCAGTATAAAGATGTTAAGTTAAGGTGGCAAAGGTCCGTAATGCCAACCGTTTGTGACCATGATGAATCCTAGGCTGCATGCAATGAGAATGATGTCTTTCTAATTTGACTTAGCCAAGCCGGCATTAAGAGCTGGTGGTCGGAACAAGGCAGGTCATATGTCCAAATAGGGCCAAACGGCTTAGCATGGCACTTTCAACAACTTTGTTGTTTGATGTCAGGTTTTCCAGTGAATCACAAGAATGCACAAATGAAAGGCTACAATGAGCTTCTGATCCCTCTGTGGAAGTCTGAGTTTTATAACCACACGACAGGTTAGGGGCGATACAGATTATGTAAAATTCATTGCTTGATTTTCAGTGAAAGCCTATGATGGTTCCAAACTCAGTGAAGGGAGTTCATATAGGCGGCAGTTTGGCCGACTCTTCAAATGATGTCGGTATGACTTTGTGCATCTGCATATTGTTTATTGTCCAGATAAAATCAATTTCCAGTGGAGACGACATGGTTGCCATCGACAATAATTCCTCTCAGAGTGAGATAGCAGCCAGGGTTTTGCATCCTGGTTTTTTGCCCATGAGATATGGAGGCCTAATCTAGATGCAAGTTCTTCTAGCTGCTCCAGTGGTTTTATCAGTGCCTGAGGGTGGGAACCTGGTATAAAAATGTCTTCTGCGAAGTCACGGTCAATCACACACATCTGTTCCATGGTGACTCCTGTATTGTGTATCTCCAGCCGGCAGAAATAGCCTGATATAACCAAAAAGACTGGTGTGCCTCACCATAAGAAAGCCAAATCATAACACCCACTCAGGGGACGGCGTGGCCTAGTGGTTAAGTGACACGGCTCACAATCCAAAGGTGCTGGGTTCGATCCCCATCACAGCACCGGCCGTTACCCCGGGGAAGCAAACCCTTAGAAAATGCAGGAGGAAGCAGACCCTTACATAAAATGCATGCTGAAGTCGGATGCATTGGGCCGACAGGCGCAAAATAAAAACCACAGTGCAACGCACACCGCCTTGAGGAATAGAGAAATAAGGCGAACGCAAAAAAAAAACAAAAAAAACAAAAAAAAATAACACCCACTCTATCCACCTTCCTAAAGAATAATTATTTTATCTTTCAATTTGCTTTTAAAAAAAAATTAAAATATTATTTTATTTTTCAGGTTTATCTGTGTATTACGTAATATTTTTCTTCTTTATCTTCTTCTTCGATCAACTGATGCTACACTTCTAACCTGGTAAGGTTCACGAAGAATACTGTATTTCAGGTCTTCGCCAGTTCTCCCCACAATTTTGTCAGCGTGGTCACTCCTCTGGGCCAGACTGTCTCTCTTAAGGTCTGCGTAAGTGGGGCAGTCCTGTAGGATATGTTACACAATGAAACTTAGCCATGATTTTCTTACATTAGATTGCTGCTGATCTGTAAGTTTTTGTTTGTTTTAACAAAGTACTTGCCTGTTTGTCTTTCAGCTATCATAGTGGGCTATGCATCATTCAGTACGGGCTATACCATGTCCAGATTTTATCCAGGACTCGTGATTCAGGTAAATTATATATTTTGTAATCTGTGTCTCAATCTCGGCTAATGTCAATCTTCTAACTACCAGGACATGTGTTTAAAACCTTGGAAAGCATTGGTTTTTTTTCTATCAAGGGTAAAACAAAGAAACCTTGGCCTGTAAAGTCAATGGCAACTGCAGGGGCAAGCAGCCTTTATTCATCAGCTTTACAATTTTTAAATTTGTAAAATTATTAGTCTCAATCATTTTAGTCTATCCAGTGGATAGTTGAAGTTACATTTTTGGATGATCCATGTGATCTATACGATAATATACTCATATTTTCCTGTGCCTTACTGATTTATTTCATTAGAAAGAAAATGATTGTTCAATATTTGTTGTGCATTAGTATCCAAGCTATGTCATCCATTGTAGCTCTCTGTAAGTTTATCATTGTGTGCAAATACTTTTGAAATAAGCACTAATGAAAGTCACGGCCCCTGGCTTTAATTTGAAGCCGGTCTTCTGTTAAATCAGATTTGGCTTCATTTAAATGTAAGGATCAGATCATAAATAACAAAACATTCTAATGAAGACAAAAAGACAAATGGTCAACATTTTATTGATACTAAATCTGTTATCAGTGGTAGCCATAAACTCCTGATCAAGCTCTAGAACCAAAGGCTGCAATATGTGAATGAGATACTTTCTACCTGTGACACAAGCTTTTAAGACCAATATTTGGTCTATGCTTGATGAAAGGAAGGTTAGGAAGTAATTAAGGCTGTAAATTTGTCTGGATCGAACTCAGACTATCTGATAGTCGCAAGTGTTGAATGAATAAGACCCAGGTTGTGACACATTTTTTAGTGTGTCTCTCTGGTCTAATGCCTTAGCCCTTAACATCCTATAGGCATTTTTCATTATGGTTTATAGAACCCTGAATTAAATCAACAAAATCAATTAGAAATGAGTACTTGTCTTATTTTATCTGTAACTTTTATATTTATTCTGATATTGGACTGAATTTTGAATACGTTTTGTATGAATGGAGGAGTGTCTCGAATGTCATGCTTGTGTGCAAAAAGTAGAAATTGTTGTACGTGTGCACCTGCTACAATAAAAGCTCCACCCATCGTAGCACACCGAACATGCATTCCCTGCGTCGTTCACAATTGTGTTACTAGGCCATCGATCATCGTAAACTGACTAGACCATCAACGATACCATTGCTGTGGTATAGATCTAGCTCAATGTTATCACTCTCTATCTCAATATCTGATTGGTTATCATCATAATCAAAGTCTAGCTTGTCAAGTGAATCGAACAGATTCTGCCTTGGCGGCCCTGCTTGCTCACCATCAGATAAATCTCTAATTTTTGTGTGAAAATTAACTGGTTTTAACTTTTAAGCTGTTTTTGATACTTTATCTATACTTTCTCCTTGCATACTAATTCAAACCAGAAGGCAATGATAGACGTAGAGAAACGAACGCAATGAGGATAGTAGTTTCAGTGGTATAGGATTTGAGGGTGTTAGTGGTTACCAGTGATATAGGATTTGAGGGTGTTAGTGGTTACCAGTGATATAGGATTTGAGGGTGTTAGTGGTTACCAGTGATATAGGATTTGAGGGTGTTAATAGTTTCAGTGGTATAGGATTTGAGGGTGTTAGTGGTTACCAGTGATATAGGATTTGAGGGTGTTAGTGGTTACCAGTGATATAGGATTTGAGGGTGTTAATAGTTTCAGTGGTATAGGATTTGAGGGTGTTAGTGGTTACCAGTGATATAGGATTTGAGGGTGTTAGTGGTTACCAGTGATATAGGATTTGAGGGTGTTAGTAGTTTCAGTGGTATAGGATTTGAGGGTGTTAGTAGTTACCAGTGATATAGGATTTGAGGGTGTTAGTAGTTTCAGTGGTATAGGATTTGAGGGTGTTAGTGGTTACCAGTGGTATAGGATTTGAGGGTGTTAGTGGTTACCAGTGGTATAGGATTTGAGGGTGTTAGTGGTTACCAGTGGTATAGGATTTGAGGGTGTTAGTGGTTACCAGTGATATAGGATTTGAGGGTGTTAGTGGTTACCAGTGATATAGGATTTGAGGGTGTTAGTGGTTACCAGTATATAGGATTTGAGGGTGTTAGTGGTTACCAGTATATAGGATTTGAGGGTGTTAGTGGTTACCAGTGGTATAGGATTTGAGGGTGTTAGTGTTTACCAGTGATATAGGATCTTACAGATTAACTTATTTCTCTCTTGCTGCAAGAGGCCACATGGAGGTCTGTTGTTTGAATTTCGGCTGCCCATTACTTTACTTTCTTTTCTGTTGTTCGTTATGTATGTTACTCAAGTGCAGATAAGTACTTATCTTGTGATCGTTGCCACGAACAACCTTTTTTTGTTTACAACTCGCTCCCTCAAAGTTTCCACACATTCCCTTCTTGTTCGCATTTAAAACTACAAAGGATAGTCAAAAAGCAACCTTAATATTTTTGTAATAACAGAATATGCCATTTGTCGATTATTTGTTGACTGTACATTTCAACCTGGCTTGTACTTCATCAATTATAGTTAATGACTTTTACTGCTGTTCTTCATTATTCTAGGTTTATATTCAGATTTATAAACTGTTTTTAATTATGTCTAAGTATAAATGGTACCACTGAACATTACATGTTGGTGCATATCGTTACATATTTGTTATGGTTACGTTTATCCTGCACAATTCTAAGCAAAACTTATGTGCCTTAAGCAGTTCAAGCCATCAGTAAATTAATATAATGATTCCTATAGTAATTTAGAAAATAGATCAGGTCACACATTTTGAATATCTGGGCTCCAGAATTGACAAAAATGGTGACTGCTCGAAAGAAATCAGAAGAAGACTGGCCATGGCAATGCAGAGACTGAACAGCCTGAAGAAATTATGGCATAGCACCAACAAAATGATAAAAGTAAAAGTCTTGAGAGCATGTGTTTTTCCTGTGGCAGCTTATGGCTGCGAATCATGGACAATTACCAAAACTTCCAGACAAAGAATCGAACCCTTCGAGTCAAAATGTTACAGAAAGATCCTCAGAATACCCTGGACAGAGAAAAAGACAAACGTAGACATTCGGCAAGAGTTGACCATAGAGGAGAACTGGTTTATCAATTCCATTTTGGCTAGAAAATGCTAAAACTTTGGTCACATCAAGAGACACAACTGTCTTGAGAGAACGGTGATGGAAGGTATGGTGCCAGGCAAAAGAGGAAGGGGTAGACCAAGAAGATGATGGCACCAAGATATCCAAGAATGCCTGGGTATGACTGTGGCGGAGACTGGAGTTTTGGCAAGGGAACAAGTTTCTTTAAGACAGACTGTGATGGGAGCAACGTTCTATGAAGGACATGCTACATGATGATGTTAATGATAGTAATTTTAAAAGCTTCTTCTGATTACCAGGAAATGGAGAGATGTTGATTCTTTCTCTATCATGTTTGAAGTTTTGTTTCTAGAGCTATCTTTTGAACCCAGGTGAATGACCTACATTCAGCAGGATTTTTGCAAGTGTGATTGCTGAGTATGCAATGCCATAAGCTGGAGGCTTCTACCTGAGACAGATTACATTACTAACTTAGTCATTCCTCTTCTACCCTGTGGTGTGAAGATTTTTTTTCATTTTTCTTGTGGTTTATAGACTAAGCCACATTTATCCACAACCTTTCTTAGTCATCTTTTATAACATGCATGGTGGGTTACAGTGTAGCTGTTCTCTGCTTCACTTTTTGTCCCTGGTAACACACTGATTGACATATTTAATTAATACACACAACTGGTTGGATTTTATGTTGTTATGTTGCTTTCATAGTGGGATTATTCTATCTGTTCCAGATTATTTTTGGATTTTATGTTGTTTTACATAGCAGAATTATTTTGTCATTTCTGTTCCAGACTATTCATTTTGTTTCATGTTGTTTACATAGCGGGATTATTCTGTCGTTTATGTTTCAGATTATTTTTGGATTTTACATTGTTAACATAGACTGATTATTCTGTTAAAGATTATTCTTGGATTTAATGTTGTTTTACATAACGGGATTATTCTGTTCCAGATTATTCTTGGATTTTACATTGTTTACATAGACTGATTATTCTGTTAAAGATTATTCTTGGATTTAATGTTGTTTTACATAACGGGATTATTCTGTTCCAGATTATTCTTGGATTTTACATTGTTTACATAGACTGATTATTCTGTTAAAGATTATTCTTGGATTTAATGTTGTTTTACATAACGGGATTATTCTGTTTCAGGTTATTCTTGGATTTTATGTTGTTTACATTGCCTGATTGTTCTGTCATTTCTGTTTCAGATTATTCTTGGATTTTATGTTGTTTACATTGCCTGATTGTTCTGTCATTTCTGTTTCAGGTTATTCTTGGATTTTATGTTGTTTACATTGCCTGATTGTTCTGTCATTTCTGTTTCAGGTTATTCTTGGATTTTATGTTGTTTACATTGCCTGATTGTTCTGTCATTTCTGTTTCAGGTTATTCTTGGATTTTATGTTGTTTACATTGCATGATTGTTCTGTCATTTCTGTTTCAGATTATTCTTGGACCCCTGCAAGGGTTGCTAAACAGCATTGTATATGGCTGGAAGAGGGATAGTTTTCGTAGAGCCTTGACCGAGAGTTCATCACTCCTCAGCACAAACAGGACTGCTATGATGTCAGTAACTTTATAGGCACTGCTTCAGGCTGTCGCTGATTGGTGCTTATCATTCTAGTCCCATCCAACCAATGCTTGTTATTCTTGTCTTGCGATACAGAAGCACACGCTATGCTTGATTGTGTTTTCACATTTGTTTTTTGTTTTGCCAGGTTTTACCTAACTTAAGATTATTTCTAACAAATTGTTACGTTAATTAGGAAATTTGAATGTGCATTTTCATAGCTGAAAGAAATGCGTATTTTATTTATTTTTTATAGATTCATGTTTTAAAATATTATATTTGAAATAACTTTATAAAACATTTATTATGACAGCTTGTCTATTTTATGATAAAAATAAACTTTCCTATAAAACAGTACAAAGGAAGCAGAAACAGGAACGATACAAATGAATGATGTTTTGTGACAACAATTTTTAAAATCCATTTGTCTGAGAAATTATAATGTTCAAAAGATAATGGTAAAGATGAACAATTTTTAGACAAAGTAAAAAAAGAATTAACTTGTTTTGAAAATTAACGTAACATCTTTATACTGGTTTAGATGACTCATCAGAGTCTGTATACAACCAGTTACATTTGCATTACCATACTCTAAAAGCTATGCACATCCAATCTATTTGGTGACGTTTCCTTTATAAATCTACTGAATTAAATTGTGTTCTTATGTTGGTATCCTTATATGAAAAATTGCAGTTCCTTTAATGCTAAGAAGATATGATCTGTTTCATAAATTTGTTATTTAGAATGTCTCTTGATTTTCAATTGAAATAACCTGCAATGACATTGTGTTTTGAGATTGGATTTAACATTTTCCTTTATCATCTGTATCAGTTCACATTACTTAACCCTTTACACCTTGAAATCATTAGCTAAAAGGACATTTACTTTCCTGTCAGGGAAAATGGACCAATATGGGATCACAGTGATGATGACTTTGATAAAGAAAATGGGCCTAAATAAGACCAGTAACTCTGGTACAAAGTGTGGTCACTGATAGAGAAGATTTCTTCCAGGCTTAGAGTATAATGGATTAAGAGGTATAATTTCTGTAGGCATTAAAACTCATTTTACATATTGATTTAGCCGTTTCTATAGCAAAACCGGTGTTAACACAACGAATACAATGGTTAGTATACAGAGACAATGACCCAGGCACATTTTTTCGCCAACAGTTCAGAAAAGGTTAAAAAGTAAAAAGAATTGTATTATGTGTGGGAAGAAAGAAGGTACTCCCCTGCTGTGATGCAAATACTTTAACTGTTTCAAGGCTTATGATGTTAAAGCATATGTGTCATTATGACCACAATTTTCATTTCACATGAAACATATTGGCCAGTCCATAAATAACCATTATATTGTTTTAAAACTTTTGTAATACTGTGGTGGTCAGTTATTGTTGACTATGGTTAAGTCACAAGTTCAAAAGTAGAAGTTTATACAATTTTATTTGTTATACTCATTGTATGACTTGAGGGTGACCATTTTCTTACAATGTGAATTGTATGTCATCTTTATGCACATGTATACAATGAAGTTCAAAATGTCTACATGGTTAAATATTATGTACTTTATGCTCTTTTTTGCCATTTAGAATTTGAGCAGTCTTTTAACAAATTTACTCTGTCTATCCATGAGGTTTTGGGGCTTTGACTGTCTTTATTGTGTGTGTTATATGTACTTGAGTGATTGTGTGTGTAATATATACTTGAGTGATTGTGTGTGTGATATATGATTGTGTGTTAATTTCTAAGAAAGTATATTCATTATTGATTAATAACATCACCGGTGTGGTACTTGTTGCAAATATCAATCATTTATCAGTTGTTGTTTGTGAATGTCCACAATGAGTAGGTTACTCTTTTGTGCGCCTTGAAAAGGATGTTAAGTTGGGGGGGTTGCAGTAGCTTTCTTCACATCACGAGCGTGCTGATGAAGGAGGACCGGGGTCCTCCAGGCGGTTGTGCAATAACAATAATATAATAATGTTCGAGTAGGCGTCAAAGGCCGGTTGCGTCAATCGACCACTACTATGTCCAACTGCTGAGGCTGTGTTCATGCGTAGCATGTCGACTGAAATCCATACAGACCTCCTAGGTGGAGCCTGGGACTTCGCTGCCTTGGGATGACGGCCGCAAGAAATGTGTTAGACCAATGTTTGTGTCAGACTTTCCGTGTTAAATATCCTGTTTTTCCGTGTCCCGCCGCTGAGGCTTCTGATTGTGTTCACCTTTTGGTCAGCATGACCCTTGAAATGCAGGCATGAAATGTAGCATAACAAACAGGATAACCGAATGAAAGCACATCAGTTCCACAGAATAAAGTCCTTGATACCACCTAGTGACAGAGTTGTGAAATATAATCTGAATAGGAACCATCGAACATCAGAAAATGACACAAACACCGGAACGATTCGAGAGCGCAGCCAATAAGGTGCGGCCATCTTACTTTGTGCTATGCTTGGCTTCATCTGTGTGTCACTCACTACTACGGGAATCACGTCGATCCCACACCTCATTAGACAGGCTACCATGAAAACAGACCGTTTCCAGGAAGCCGAGGTGAGGATCTTGGCCAGTATATTTTGCCTGACCCTGACTAACGTCATGTTTGGTCAGTATATTTTGCCTGACCAGACTTCCTCCCTTTTTATCAGTTAAAATATACTTAAACTCATCTTATAGAATACAAAAATTTGTACTGCAAGTTTTCACATACGCACACAAATATATATATATATTCTTGGTCTTGACGACCTGTTCCTCAATTCTAAATAAATGAGCATTCTAACTAATCAATATATAAACTTCCTCGTTGCTTATACATGCTTAGATTTTCTGAACTGTGTTGCACTATGCTGTTCTACCATACTACCTTTGCCACTGATTTTAAAGATGCACGGTTTCAGGGTACATCTTAAAATCCACTTTCGTAAACCATTTTTTAAAAAACCTTTTTGGAATAGGATTGTAATTTTTGCTGTATTCTTTACTTCATGAATAATTGGTTCGTAACATACTGTAATTATTTCTTAACTTTTAAATTAATAATATATAATTTTATTGTTTACATCTTTTACACTATGAATAAATGACATTTCTGAGCATTCATTTACACAGAAACAAGATGCATTTATGATCTCTCATTTTTTTTAAAAATGGTATAATTTTATTGTTTTATATTTTGTAAGATATTTTTTCAGCACATTGTGAACATATTTAGTCCTTGTCAGGACTACATGGCCAATACCACCGTTTTAAAAGTCTTTCTTCTGAGCTGTCAATTAATGTAGCTATTAACAGACCTATTACATGTATATTTTGACATGTACCAGATGAAAACCCATACACTAGACCAATATAAACCATACTAAAAGGTCAATTAAACTGTACTTGAGAAAGGTCCACACATACATATTTCTGTGTGTGACAAAGTAAAATTCATTAGCTCAATCATTACGTAATGGTTTTCCCGCTATTAAACTCCCACATAATGTCACTCACTTGAGACATATTTATCTTTACTAACCTTAGCTCCCTACGTTAAAGAATTACCTAATTTCTTCTACGGCTGCATTCATTTTTAGGGCTTCATGTTTTTCTATGTTGTTGACTTTGAGATTCTGTATATTTTTTGTTGTAATATATGATTTGTTTGTGTGTAGAGACATAAATGAATAAAGAACTTGTTGGTATTATTGTTTTTGGTGTGTGTGTGTGTTAGTTTCTGAGATACAAGTAGATGAAGGCGATAGTGTTGAATAACAGCACGAACATATAGACATATTGCAAATTTAAAAATATTTCTACGAAAACAGATAGCCATATCTGTCAGTTTTCACTATAAATGTAATTGTATCTACATAAACAATCTAAACAGATCTACCACAGAAAAATCAGTTGCAAAAACTTTACTTCCCCATTCTCAGTGAAAAACAGAAGAAATAATTTCCAAAAGTCTAAAACAAATGTCAAAATTGCCATTGTTTTTAAACCATACAAGACGGAAGGCCAACTCTCTTCAATCAAATGAGCAGTATGTTCAGACAACTTCTACGTATAGTTCGGTTCTAATTATATATGATTAGAGCGGTCATCGCTTTGCAGCAACTTTGTGCACCACGTTGCAGCGACTTTTGTAATGCAGTTTATGTTTTTTTCATTGCTCTGACGTGACGGACATGTGTTAAAGGTTAATGTTTCATTAAGATGTCACATACTGAAATATTCATCATGATGACGATGTTTGACTATCACGTGGAATGATGACCACTCTCTCTGTTCAGTCGTTTGGAATATGTTCAGTCAGTCGATGAATTCAAAAGTGACTGAGAAACCCAATGTGGGTCTGGAAATACCTCGGACAGTATGGGCAGGAAATGTGTGCTTGTTGTGAAGACTGCATTTCATTGGATTTTCAAGCTAGTCTGTCTCAGTTGTTCAACTGTTGATTTTATGCATGCACCGCACGACGCTGCACCTTCACGAAGAGATGTGCACCATGCTGTTCTGTCTTACGCAGCAGCTCCCAAATGTCAGGTATAATGCTAAAGGCTTTTAGTGAGTGATGGTCCTGTCCTGCTCCTACAAGATAACACTTGACCTCGTACGACTCACTGCACTATGTGCCATCTGTAGCAACTCAGCTGGAAGGTATTGTTACATCAACCTTACAGCCCAGACCTCACTCTAAGTGTTTTCCAACTGTTTGGACCACTAAAAGAATTCTTGGTAGGTCAGCCTTTCAGCACTGATGATGAAGTAAAACAGGATGCCCTGGATTGCTTCAGACATACTGAAAAATTTTTCTACGCTGAAGCTTTTCAAGCAATTACTTCTACTTCTTCTTCTGTGTCCGTTCTCAATCTCCCGCTACCAAGCCCTGTACAGGTCTTCGCATGTAGCAGGATGTAGTCCGGAGAACGGAATGCGTTGTGTCACTAGCTTACAGCTTGGCTGCGATATTTGCACCTTTCAGTCCGACACATCCGTCTTCGGCGGCAAGCATTACTTAAATGCTGGGATAAGTGCATAAACGTTGCAGGAGATTATATAGAAAAACAAATGGCATTTTGACTACTTTTTAAAAAAACATTAATTTCCATTACAAAAAAAAAGTCCCGGTTCAACATGAATACCCCTCATGTATATATTTGGGGTATTGTGTACATTTATTACAATTAATTTCAGTGGGCTCACAATGAAGGAAATTGAAGGTACAAATATGTCCATATGAATTGTTGTCTCAAATAGTTGACAGCGAGTCATTGTCAAGTTTATCATCTTTAGTATTATCTGATTTTATTATTACAAATGAAAATAATTACAAACACTGAAAATGTTTTCCCATCCTCAGAAAACCAAGCTATTCACTCTTTGATCACTGTATCATATATGAGGGGGTTGTTTTTAGCGCTTTCTTTGATTTCTGTACCATATATGTGGATATTAATTTGTGAGCTTTCTACCAAACTTAGAAGGCTACTCCACAATGAGCAGACATTTTGTCCATGTGAATGGAGGGTGTATAATGCCATGAAGAATCTACTACCCTGATGGATAACCAGGAAGAACACCCCAAAAACCATGCAGATGACGGATACAATCAGCTGTTCATAAAAGACCAGGTTATCATACTTTAACTCTGAGCTGGCAGCAACAGAATGAGGCATGATCTGTACACTAAATTCATATAGGTACCACCAGTCCATGCTACTGTGATCTGGTAAACATGACAGCAGCACATGTACTTCAGAACTGCCTCCACAGTGAAGTTTATGCAAGAGACAACATTGCAGATATAGACAATATTTTAAAGCGAACGTAAGAAGAAGAAGAAGGACTGCCTCCAATACACAGATCTAAGGAGAAGGATGTGGTCCATGCCTACTTGAGGAGAAATGCTACGGCGGTATTGAGACCCTGAAAAGGGCAGTAGACTTTAATGAAGAATTTGGAGTCCCAGTCTAAATGAGCAGTAATCACAGATGAAGGATAACTAGTTCTTGTTGTACTATTGATTTTATATCACAACTGTGCACCAAATTTTAGCTGGCACCTTCTCACTTGGCTTTTAATAGAAGATCTAGATTGGATGATAAAATATAATATGATTCTCTTTGATCTAGATTGGATGATAAAGTATAATATGATTCTCTTTGATTTAGATTGGACAATAAAGAATAATATTATTCTCTTTGATTTAGATTGGACGATAAAGTATAATATTATTCTCTTTGATCTAGATTGGATGATAAAGTATAATATGATTCTCTTTGATCTAGATTGGACGATAAAGTATAATATGATTCTCTTTGATTTAGATTGGACGATAAAGTATAATATGATTCTCTTTGATTTAGATTGGACGATAAAGTATAATATGATTCTCTTTGATTTAGATTGGACGATAAAGTATAATATGATTTGAACTATCTAAAATTGTTTAGATGATAGTGATTGCCAGTACAGTAAAGGAAATGGAACAATCATCTACTTCAGCTAAGTCAAGTTCAATCTCACTTTGAAGATGCTGGGGACCTGAGACTATAGAACACCCATATAGTTGTTTCGATATGCGGATTAGTATGGACGAGAGGTAGTGCACTCGCCTCTCAAAGTGATGAACAGAAAGCGATTGAGTCCCGCGGGTTTCAAGCAACCTCTGGTCTCGTGAGGTGGAACCAGAGTGCCTGCATCCTGAGTTATCTCTAGTCATCTTGACTTATGTCTTCTCACTAGTTCAAGGTAGTTCGGGACCAGAGAGTGAGGTTGATGGCGATGACCAGCGCAGTTTCTTGCTCACTATAATCCAAATACAGCGCAAGTTACATCATCAAGACAAAACCGTCTGATAATCCAAATACAGCGCAAGTTACATCATCAAGACAAAACCGTCTGATAATCCAAATACAGCGCAAGTTACATCATCAAGACAAAACCGTCTGATAATCCAAATACAGCGCAAGTTACATCATCAAGACAAAACCATCTGATAATCCAAATACAGCTCAAGTTACATCATCAAGACAAAACTGTCTGATAATCCAAATACAGCGCAAGTTACATCATCAAGACAAAACCGTCTGATAATCCAAATGCAGCGCAAGTTACATCATCAAGACAAAACCGTCTGGTAATCCAAATACAGCGCAAGTTACATCATCAAGACAAAACTGTCTGATAATCCAAATACAGCGCAAGTTACATCATCAAGACAAAACCGTCTGATAATCCAAATACAGCGCAAGCTACATCATCAAGACAAAACCGTCTGATAATCCAAATACAGCGCAAGTTACATCATCAAGACAAAACTGTCTGATAATCCAAATACAGCGCAAGTTACATCATCAAGACAAAACCGTCTGATAATCCAAATACAGCTCAAGTTACATCATCAAGACAAAACCGTCTGATAATCCAAATACAGCGCAAGTTACATCATCAAGACAAAACCGTCTGATAATCCAAATACAGCGCAAGTTACATCATCAAGACAAAACCGTCTGATAATCCAAATACAGCGCAAGTTACATCATCAAGACAAAACTGTCTGATAATCCAAATACAGCGCAAGTTACATCATCAAGACAAAACCGTCTGATAATCCAAATACAGCGCAAGTTACATCATCAAGACAAAACCGTCTGATAATCCAAATACAGCGCAAGTTACATCATCAAGACAAAACCGTCTGATAATCCAAATACAGCGCAAGTTACATCATCAAGACAAAACCGTCTGATAATCCAAATACAGCGCAAGTTACATCATCAAGACAAAACTGTCTGATAATCCAAATACAGCGCAAGTTACATCATCAAGACAAAACCGTCTGATAATCCAAATACAGTGCAAGCTACATCATCAAGACAAAACCGTCTGATAATCCAAATACAGCGCAAGTTACATCATCAAGACAAAACCGTCTGATAATCCAAATACAGCGCAAGTTACATCATCAAGACAAAACTGTCTAATAATCCAAATACAGCGCAAGTTACATCATCAAGACAAAACCGTCTGATAATCCAAATGCAGCGCAAGTTACATCATCAAGACAAAACTGTCTGATAATCCAAATACAGCGCAAGTTACATCATCAAGACAAAACTGTCTGATAATCCAAATACAGCGCAAGTTACATCATCAAGACAAAACTGTCTGATAATCCAAATACAGCTCAAGTTACATCATCAAGACAAAATCTTCAGATGATGTCACCATTATTGCTTACGTTGGGCAACTAATAGTTTTATTCTAGAACTTAAAAAAAACACTAAAAGATATTTTTTAAAAGAGGTTAGGTATATTTAAACTGAGCATTGAGGTGGGATTAGTTCTGATTCATGAGTCTTAGATGACTTCAGCTAGAGCAGAGGTCTCGAACACAAATCACCTCGAGGCATCATGCAGACAATTAATGTACTGCAGGACACACTGCAATAAAGTCTGTTTTGTTCTACAACATAGTATAATAGTATATGTCTTATATTCTTCTCCGGGGGATGGCGTGGCCTAGTGGTTAAGTGGCACGGCTCACAATCCGAAGGTGCTGGGTTTGATCCCCAGAGAAGCAAACCCTTAGAAAATGCAGGTGGAAGCAGACCCTTACATAAAATGCGCAAAATTAAAACCACAGTGCAACGCACACGCATAAGGGATTAGAGAAATAAGGCTAACCCCAAAAACAAAACAAAAATATATTCTTTTCCCACTTTTATTTTTGTTAATTAAATACTAAAATGGCAATCATGATGCAGGCCATAGAAAAAAGCTTTGTGAGTAGCATGTGGTCAGTACAATAGACTTAGGTACCACCTATTCAACAAATTGAAGATAGGTGGCACTGACGAATGTCCGTGTGGTACCGGGAAAATGACCGCTGAGCATTTGCTGCAAAACTGCCCGACATACGAGGATCAGAGAGAGCAGATGTGGCCATCACCAGTGGCAACACTAGACAAGCTCTGTGGCAGTGTCGACAGCCTCAGGATGACCGCTGCTTTTTTCGAAAAAATAAAGGTTGATGTCTGACTGCGTACGAAGAAGAAGAAGAAGCATGTGGTCAGTGAGTTTGAGCCCTCTTAGCTAGAGATAAAGATTGTGCATTTGAATAAGAAATGAAAATACAGACTGCTCTTTGTTGGCAAACTTGATTTAGATTCAACTATATAAGATGTGTGCAAATGAGTATAGTTCAAATGTTGGTGTAAATTAGTTGTTTATTATTTCAGTTTGCAATCAACCTTGGTAAGCAGTTCTTAAGTTTTGATGTATGTACAATCTGGCTTATTTGCACTTATCAATTCAACCACTTGTTATAAAACTAACCACATCTGCTATGTTCTCACACTCCCTCCATATTATATGAGGCGTGTTCAAATGAAACTGAACCTAACTGCAACAAGTGAACATATGTACGATGCACATGATGACGTCACTTAGGTGTAAACAGCACATACCAACCGTCAAATTTACAATATTTCATTATCCTCCGACTGATAGTTTCATCAGCAGACCGTTTAAAACATGGCGGGTGTGATACAGAATCCATCCAGAGTTGATCAATGAGCAGTGATTCAGTTTCTAACAGCTGAAGGATGTCGACCAGTTGACAATCATCGCAGAATGCAGGCAGTGTATGGTGACAAAAGTGTGTCGAAGACAACAGTGAAGAACTAGACAATGATAAGGAAACTATGAGTCGGATGATAAGGAAATTTTGCAAACTTGACAGTTGGTATATGCTGTTTACACCAGAATTGACATCATCATACACATCATATATATGTTCACTTGGTGCAGTTAGGTCCGGTTTCAATTGAACACGTCTCGTACTACATTTTTGTACTGAAGGACAATTTTAACGTGTTCATTTTGTGGCACACGTTTTCTCAGCATCAAAAAATATATACATGTATATTGTTGAAATGTTATAACAATCCCAGTGTCAGAAATCCTAGTTTTAAACTGTTGTAACAGCCAAAAATGTGTTCTAAAAACAAGCTATTCTTGTGTCATACATGGGGAAGTTGCATGAACCTTTCTGAATGAAAATGTATGATGAATTTTTATTCAACTTTAATATCATGTAAAAAATATAATTACAGTTTCTGAAACAATACATGGATAACCTTCTGGTTACAGATACAAATATTTAATACGTATTTAATTGACGTTCTAACATATTCAAAATGTTTAAAATATTATTTTATTTTATCCCAGTTTTCCTTTGCCTGCAAATTTAGATAAAACCTATTTGTAAAATATTTTATCTTTCCTGTGTGTTTTCTATTCTGTTTTTCCCATTACCTCACCACAACTTTATTTTCCCTGCCAGTTTTTCAAGAAAGTATGGGGCGACACCAGAAAGCCAGATATCTCCATGGAGCACTGACAGTGGTGGAAAATCTGGATAGTTTAGTCATTAAATTGTTTGTAAATATCTGAGGTTGTGCTCTTCTGTTTGGTAAATTTTGATTGGCATAGTGTGATAATGCAGCACATGAATTATCAAAGTAATTTTCACAATAACATGAAGCCATGATAATTCTTCAAGAAATGTAATTAGGCAGATAATTTCTAGTTCTTCCTCTTTGTTCTTTGCGTTTTTTAACCGTGGTAGTTGTTTCTTATAAAGTGTTATTGTATGCTATCATCCCATTTCATATTTTCCATGAGCTTATTAAGTGTTATTGTACTCTATCATCCCATTTCATATTTTCCATGAGCTTTTATTTCAGAGCCAGAAACGTTATGTTAGAAGTGAATTTCTCATTATATGTCTAATTCAACATGTTCAATATCTACTGTAAAATGCAGACTTAGATATTTGATTAAAGATAAAATGTAATGCTTGGGTAATTTATTCCCTGCTAATGGCAAAAATGTAATCCTTGAATGAAATCTTAAGATTGCATTCTTAAACATTCCTGAAGAAGGTTATCAGTAAAACTACTACAGTCTGATAATTGAACATAGAATTACAAATAAATAACTTTATAGTCTATACAACTGATGAAACAGTCTACTATATAACTGATGAAACAGTCTACTTACTATACAACTGGTGAAACAGTCTAAAACTATCCATGTGACTAAAAAACACAGACAAATAAAATGCAATTTTATATTATAACAGTAATAGACATGTATATGCTATCACAGTACATTTTGGAATTACTTTTTACTTTTCATATCTTTAGATTTTAAAATCATTAATTGTCTAGTATTGTTGCTTGTATTCTTTTGTATAGTCTTTGTTGGTCAGGTCATCCCGTAACCAGTGAGGTTGTTAGGGCACACATGAAGACATCCTCACAACACCACGTCATCCCTCTCTGTCAGCGGTTGCTCCCTGTGCCTCTTCTGGATTGGTCCATTCTTTTATGTTGTCCTTCCACCTCTTTTTGGGACAGCCTCTTCGTCGTCTGTCTTGCACCTTTCCGTGCAGGACTGCATTTGCAAGACCATTTGATATCAATATGTGACCATACCAAGTGAGTTTCCTTCTTTTGACAGTTGCCAAGAGGTCTTCAAGAGGCCCTATTGCTGTTATACTTCTTTATCATATTTCCTCATTTGTAACTCGATCGTTGTACGTGACATTTAGAAGTCTTCGGAAACATCTCATCTCCAAGGCCTGTATCATCCTCTGCAGGTCAGCTGTAATTGCCCATGTCTTACAAGCATAGAGGAATATTAACAGGACCAGTGTACGCATTAATCTGATTTTTGTTCATAGTGCTAACCGTTTATCTTGCCAGATTTTGTTAAGCCGTGCAAGCGACGCTATTGTCTGTGCTATTCTGGCCAATACCTCACATTTTGATCATCACTTACAATCGAACCCACATATTTAAAATGGTCAACCACTTTGAGTTCCTGGCCATTAGCTTTTATCCTACTGTTGAAGCCCTCGGCGTTGTTGGTCATTAATTTTGTCTTTCCATACCATAATCAAGAGCTGTTTCATCGAGCCTTCTGACCCATTCCTGGAGTTCTGCTTCTGTGCCCGCCAACCCGTTGATGTCATCTGCAAAACAAAGGTTGATAATCGTTCTGCCCCCTATCTTGACAGTACCAACGTGACGTCGAAGTGCCTCACTCATAATTCCCTCAAGGAATATATTGAAAAGTGTTGGGGAGAGTGTACAACCCTGTCTCACACCGACTGATGTGCAAAACCAGTCCCAGCACCTCCCATTCACAAGAACTGCACTGTTATACAGGTGTTCGAGGACCATTATAATATTTCTGTTGATTTTATACATCCTCATGGTTGCCCATAGCGCTTTATACCATACCCTATCAAACGCCTTCTTGAAATCAACAAACACATACAGTTTTTGCTGCTGTTCTAGAAATTTCTAGCTTAGCAGTCTTAAATTAAATATCTGTTCTGTAGTGCTTCTTCCTTGTCTGAACCCTGCCTGCTGCTCAGCACTGATGTTCTGTGCTTGGGGTTTCAATCGGTCGAGAATTAATCTTAGCATGACTTTGCTAGGGTGGCTGATGAGGCTTATTGTTCTGTAATTTTGGCACAGCTTTAGGTTTCCAGACTTAGGTAATGGTATAACCATTGATTTTGTCCATAAGTTCGGTCAGTTTCCTGTCGCCCATATTTTGTTGGTAAAAATCTTTATTGATTGAAATTTCAGTATACGTCTGTTACAGTTCAAATATAAAATTGGAGGGGCTAGTGGTTAAGCGACACGGCTCACAACTCGAAGGTGCTGAGTTTGCTCCCCATCACAGCACTGGCCATTACCCCGGGGAAGCAAACCCTTAGAAAATGCAGGAGGAAGCAGACTCTTACATAAAATAAATGCCGAAGTTGCATGCACTGGGCCGACAGTCTCAAAAAAAAACATAGTGCAATGTACGCCGCCTTTGCGGAATAGAGAAATAAGTGAATGCAAACAAACAAAAAATTGTAACATGTAAACCAAAATCTGACAATCTTCATGCAATGGCATTATAGTGCTGCATTGTTAATGAGATACACATAGGCCTGGCAGGTCTAACAATAAATGGACACGCAAACAACTTTCTGGTGGTCTTACGACTATATAGAATAAATATAAACAGCTTTTGACTACCTGGTATCTGACATACAATCTGTCAGATTGAATAACAGGATTACAAATATCATAAAACTATGCAAACAATTAATCTGGACAGCTATTCAGGTCAGGTCATCCCGTAACCGGTGAGATCGTTGGGGCACACATGAAGACATCCTCACAACACCACGCCGCCCTTCTCTGTCAGTGGCCACTGCCTGTGCCTCTTCTGGTCGGAGATTGGTCCATTCTTTTAGGTTGTCCTCCCACCTCTTTTTGGGACGGCCTCTTCGTTATCTGCCTTGCACCTTTCCGTACAGGATCGTATTTGCAAGACCATTTGATCTCAATATGTGACCGTACCAAGCGAGTTTCCTTCTTTTGACAGTTGCCAAGAGGTCTTCAAAAGGCCCTATTGCTGTTGTAATTCTATCTCGTATTTCCTCATTTGTAACTCGATCTTTGTACGTGACGTTTAAAAGTCTTCAAAAACATCTCATCTCCAAGGCCTGTATCCTTCGCTGAAGGTCAACTGTAACTGTCCAAGACTCACAAGCGTACAGCTATTCACACAATTAGTTTTTAAATGTTTCATTTCATTGTTATGTTTAATATTACCTGACTGCATTAATTAAAAAAAGTATTCTATAAAGGAGTCTTCATTTTAATTTCCCATACTAACTTTTCCATTACCATAATATGTGATTTACCGTATGTTATTGTGTTTGTTTATTGGTGGATAGTACTATAAAATGTAATCTGTGTACTTATGTTTGTTTATGAGCAGTCAATTATATAATATTTGATTTTCTTTTAGCATTATATTAGGTTCAGGTACATGGTACTATAAAATGTGATGTTTTTACTGGTGTTAATTTTAATCATTTTGTTGCATTACACAAAACTAATATACATTTTTTGTGTTGTATTTTTCTTTATAGTTCTTAATAGACAATGATCGTCAACATTTTAGAAGGAAAAGATCTTAATAATATGACTATTTCTGTACAGGTACTATTAAAAGCATTATTGACTAACACATTTATAACTGACAAAATTTATTCAAAAGTATTAATCTTGGCAACACTATATTAATATTATCCTTGACCAAACTGCATTAAAAATTGACCCAAATTCATCTGTGACAGCATTAATTTTAAGCACATCATGTTTTACTAGTTTTTTTTACTTTGAGAACCTGTAACCTTTTTTAATTTGTTGTACTATAGATATCATTTGTTTTTGTGAATAGACATAAATTAATACAGATTTTGTTGGTGTTATTGTTGATTGTAGTGTTTGTATGTGTCTGAGATACAAGAAGATGAAGGTAAAAATGATTAATAACATTTAAACTGAACCTATTTTGGGGGAATATCGCGTACAACAGAATTGATTTAATTACTACAGAGGACGTATAATGACGTTTTACAAGATTAACATATCTGCTAGTTTCTACTACAAACATATTTATTACATCTACATAAACAAACTAAATAAATCTACCTAAGAAAGATCTATTGCAACACCTTAACTTCCATCACTCAATAATGAAATTAGTCTTCAAATCCAAGTGAAAAAGAAAATAAATTGTTTCAAAAGTCTCTTAAAATCAAACAAGCCATTTTCACACTTGAAATCAAAGTTGGCAGAAGTGGTCTATTTTTAGATTTAAATACCTGTATTTTCAGGCATTTCTATAGCAATAACCAGTGAAAATGCAGAGATAATGCGACTGGTTAGTTATTTCGCCTTTGATTGTAGAACTGAAATTTTGTTTTGCATAAAAGTTTGCCAGTAGTGCAGTAATTATTGATAACAGTAATAGATATTTATCATGAATCTCCGCTAGATATGTCTGTAAATCTGTGTCTTCTGCTTGTCCTTCTAGTTCTGCTTACCAGCATCATTTAATGTATTTCTTTATTTCTGCAGTTATCGAGTGGTTTCTAGGAAGATCAAGAATTACACTGTCTAACAATTGTAATCATTATAGAAATAATGTGGACAACAGAGAGCATGAAAATGTTTTCAGATCTGGATTATTAAATGATTAATTCAATATAAATGTTAACTTTAGCACCATGCATTTGTTTATGAAATGGGCACATTTTACAAAATTGAAATAAAACTAGAAGCAAGATTCTGTCTGTGGGTTCAGTAAATCTAAAAGTTTTTGTAAAGCTTCAGAATTTTTTTTCGATAATTTATATTTTTGTATCATGTAAACTTCATAAAAATTACGGAAATGGAAATATTAATTGATCTACTAAATGTTTGTATGTAAATAATATGTAACAAACATATTGAAAAAAGGATAGAAACAAAGAAAGTATATGCAAGTAGGCTGAAATTCACAGAACAAGAGTGACCATGAAGAAGGCAGATTCACAATCAATATGGATATATATACTTGAATTAATCACTGTGGTTCTCCTTGAGACATATAGCTGCATAGAGGCATACAAATGTAAACATTAAACAAATGTAGAAACAACATAGCATGTAAAGAAGGAAATATATTACGGTTGTGACAAAAATAAAACCTTTGTTTATTTTTTATTTTAATTTTATGTGTGTTTGCCTCACTAGTTTCTACTGGTGGAGGCACGTCTATTCCACCCTAGACCGTAGTCAATTTGGGCGATATTAAGATGCATAAACCAGTGCTTGGATGTATGTGTGCGTCTGTATGCACCTATGCTAGGTTTGTGCGCTCTCAGAAGCCAGCCCAACCAAAGTGCAATGGAAGGGCCTCACCATGAGGGCGCATGTGAAAGTTGAGCAAGAGTGTGACTGTAGGGCAGAGTCAAATGAAACGGAGTGCGGTAATACAAGAAAGAGGAAGACCTCCCCAGAGTTAAAACCTTTGTAGATTGAAAACTCAGATTTTGTAAGGTGTACATCATTTTTCATTATAAAGATAATAGTTGTTTATTTTTCTTTGTTATTCTTTCTGTCATTCTGGTAAAGCATGCTGATCCCACCCCCTCTCCAGTCAGAGTCTTTTTTTGTGTGGTTATATTATGGTTTATTTTCCTTCTTGATTGTGTGGCAGATGGCCTCAAGATAGTAGTTTAATTTCTGTAATTGTTTCAGACAGCTGTTTCTTTACCTTAGTTGGTTGTTTGTTTAATACCCACAAAGAGTAAGTTTACTCCTCTGTTGTATTTATGGATATTATAAATGATGAGTATATCTGATGACTACAGCAGGTTTCAAATGTCTCAAATATCAAATTGAGATGAAGAGAACTTTTGTCAACTCTCATCTATTTTGTATTTGAATTTCTAATCGGTGTAAGCTGCTGTGAAATTTCATGGATATTTTTTATACTAGACGATGTTCATTGTGCATAAATATAAGACAGGTGCGTTGTGTGCCCATTGTCAGTAAACAGCTGTATTAACTGTATCTTAATTAAAGCTAATGGAAAAATCATTACTTCCACCATTAACTTAACTTTATTATACTGGTTTAGAAGACTCTACAGAGTCTGTATACAACCAATTTATTCCACTCCAATGATACTAAAAATGACTGTGATCATCCAATCTATTTTTGAATGTATTAACTAACATTGCCTCCACCATGTCCTGTGGCAATGCATTCTAAGCATTCACCACTCTCTGACTGAAAAAATGTTTCTTAATATCTAATCTGGACCTGTCTTCAAATAATTTGAACCTATGTACTCTAGTTCTTGTAGTCGGTTGAACTTTGAAAAACTTGTTATAGTCTAATTTACCCTTTCCATTGATTCATTTATAAATTTGTGTTAAGTCACTTTGAATTCTTCTCTGTTCTAGACACTGCAGACCAGTTTTCTAAGTCCTTCCTTATAACTTCTTGAATCCCACGATCAATTTTATAGCTTTTCTTTGTATCCTTTCTATCAGGTCAATATGCCCTCTGTGATCAGGACTCCACACCTGAATACAGTACTCCAATTTAGGTCTCACCAATGATTTATATAGTTTGACTATCACTTCCTTGCTCTTATAATATTATTATAATAGAGCATTTACTATTACCTACTGGGAAATGTACTGGCAATAACAAAACACATCAAGGGTGGCTCTTGTAGAATCATCTTTAATCAAGTAAACCTAAAGTGCGAAGGATTAAGAATACCTAGTTTCTTGAATATTTAATAATGTATTCATATTCACTGGCACATATTCACATATCTGGCAAAGATGGCGCCATAACTGGCTGCGAGTCTACATTTCTCTACTGTTTTGGATCATTATGGATGCCGCCAGACCACGGATTTGCCTGGAATTCACACTAGTCGACGACTTACACTTGTGTTCACGGAAACGTGGAGTTTTTTCCGTCTGGACTTGTTATTTCGTTCTTTTTTTGTGATTTCTTCCATCCGTTTATCCTGGTCTGGACGCCGGCTGTATGGCACTACGCTTATACCTGTGTCGTATTTCACGGGTTAGTTCTGCCGGTTCACCTTCACGAATTTGGCGTGTGGGAATTTTAGATGCTACTATGATGAGCTGAATACAGCTGGGGAGAGATGCCAGACTCACTCACACGCTGAGTGTTGTCCATACGACCTCTTGTGGTTATCGACAAAAGACCTCTTGTGGTTATCGACAAAAGCACGACAAACTGCATTAGGTGCCTTCCCACCTTTCTACCCTGCGGGTTACATGTTTACGGAAAGGCTTCGGTGGTAACCCTGAGGCAAAATCTGCATCCTATGCTATCTCCAGTCGTCTCGATGAATGTCTTGCCACTGGCAAAAGGTAGCTTAGGCTCTGTGAGTGAGGTTGACAAAAGGCGCAGTTTCTTCCTCACTTTAATCCAAATCACCGCGCAAGTCACCCATTTCAGCGGACACAGCAAGTGATACGACTGTCCACACGGCTGAACAAAGAGAGTGGTCTTCATCACTTGTGATGGACAACTATTATATTCACTGTGTATAAATATAACACAAGCACATTGTGTGCTCATCGCCAGTAAACAGCATTAACTGTATCTTTGAACTGCTCCAATCCTTACATCCACTTGCATTACAAAACACATCATGGGTGACTCTTAAAGAACCATCTTCAAACAAGTAAACCTAGAAATGGAAAGGATTAAGAATACCTAGTTTCTTGAATCTTTTATAATAAATTCCTCCGATCTGTATATTTCTGTTTCCATGTCGATATTGTTAATTTCATTTTGAATTCAAATTTAAAAAATGTCTTTTATTGTTAAAGTTTGACCTGAACTCTCCATATGATACAGATTTTTTAAATTTTTACTTCAACCTTTCTATTGCTGAGAGCATTATATTCATCATCGAACCTCACTTATTTCTATATTTTTTTGTTCATAAACCTCTGAACAAGTGGCACAATTTATTGTCTCATTCAGCCACTTATTAATAATATTTTGTGCGGAGTCTGAAGACCACGACCACGACCTGCTCTCTTCTATTCAGCTGGTAATAGGCATCATTTTTTGTGTAGCCAGTATGTTCTGTTTCCCATTTGGCCATGTATCTGGCCCTAATAAACCTTTTGGACTTTTTGTAGGTCACACTAGAATCTGGTTGTCGGAGTCTTGCACCTTCTTTTGCCAGTCTGTCTGCCTCCTCGTTGCCTTGAATGTTACAGTGGGATGGAACCCACTGTACCACTACTCTTTTTGGTGTGGCCTGCTGGAATAGTTGACAGAGTACTGCTTTTAAATCATTCATTTCAGTATTTTTCTGGCTTTTTAGTGCTGTAACCACGGCCAGGGCATCTGTAAACAGGACTATCTGGCTTTCATTGCTTTCGCCTGTCAGCATTGTTTTTACTGCAGCCTTCAGTGCCTCTGCCATGAAATTGCTTGAGAATTTTCCAGTTGCCACTGACAGTGTTATTTTTCTACCATTTGTTAGGCTCAGGAATACCCCTCCCCCTCCATTCTGTGTTGTATTTGTTACAGAACCGTCGGTGTATGCATGGGTCCAGTCCATGCTTGGGTAGTTTTCCACTATGTACCTCAGGGTTATGTCTCTTCTTTCTTTTTCAGTCTGGCTGTTCTTGTTTCCAATACCTAGTATATTTTCTACCACCTCCGGAATGATATGCTGCTTCCATGTGGGTTTTTGTACAGTAGGGATGGGCTTTGGTGTTGTTATGGTGTTCATAGGGTCTTCGCTCATCTTTGCCTTGGCTATTTCTGCAAAGTTTCTTCGCTTTAGTGTCCCAGTTCCAAATCTATTTAGTCTCTGATGCATTGAATGGTCTATCAGTTTTCTTAAGTTTCTCTGCTTGCTGCTGGGCTCTGCAGTCTCGTCTGTCGGTCATGGATTGCAGATTTGAAATCTTTTTCAGTTCTACAATTGGCGTTCACTTCATGCCTCCTGTTATAACTCTCATGGCTTGGTTTTGAAGATTGCTAATTTTATCAAAGTTCGCCTTCGCTGCTGTTGCCCATGCCGCAATGCCATACTCGAGAACTGGTCTCACTCTTCCAGTGTACAGTTTCTTTAGTATTCTTTCGTCTGCTCTCCAGCTTGTGCCAGCAAGTTTCCTCATGATTGCCATTCTTTGTCTGGCTCTCATTCGGTTTCTCTCGATCTGACTTTTCCATGTCATGCACTGATCAAACGTGACGCCCAAGTAGTTTGGGTTTCGTTTGGCCGCAGGTATTTATTATGTGTTTCAATAACTTAACAAGGAAACACTTTAGCGGATGTTGATTATTTCTGCTCAAGTTAATGTGTGCAAAGTTAGCTGATTATCAAAATTTACCACATATTAAAAAATAGCTAATTTTAATTATATATTTTGTTTGCAGTACCATTTTTGACTAACATTATGTTATTTTGACTGTTTTATTTGTAAATCAATATGAATATAAATGAATGTATTTCAATATGGAAAATGAAAATCCTTTTGTGTTACTTTGTATTTATATTATACTGTTATTTTAGCCTCAATTTCTGATGGAAAATAATTTCTTTTTACAGTGCATTGAGTTAGAAAATAAAACTAAGAAATATTAAAAGAACACCGTTACAAGATTAGTGCTTACAAAAATATAAAGACAATGTACAGAGATCATCAGTCACGTTGAAATGTGAAGAAAGGATTTGAAAATCTACATATAGTTAAAATGATATAAACGGCAAAAGAAACATGGAAAAAAACAAAGAATGCCTGACAAAATGATTGGCATGCTTGCACAGGTAGCCTAAACATGCTAATTTAGTTCAAGCAGGCAATGCATGTGAGTGGCTTGTCAGATAGAGTTACCATGGCTTCATGACATGGGCGCTTGTTCATGGTCCTGCCAAGGTCGTCTGACAGTGTGTGTTCGATAAAACCACTAGAATTTGTTGAATTCATTTAATTCCTAAACTCACATTTACTCAGAGCAGTTTGAGTTTGGAATACCACAAGAAAATGTCATGATACCTGGGTTTGGTCTACTGTGGAAGTTTGTGATACCCCTGGACTACTGTGAAAGTTTGAGAATTATAGTTTGATTAATTTGTATGTTATTGCCCAATGAGTAGACCAGTTCTTATGAGAAAAAACTCTTAATTTGTCGCTTTTGTGAGTATAAACTACTATATCTCTGCCACACCTATTCATTGTACTTTATGAATGTAATTATTCTTCTACCACATATGTATCCTGTAAAAAGAATAAAGAATAAATCATCTTATTACTCGAGTAACAAGACGTTTTTATGTGGTTAAGTAGAAGTATTTTGTTTTGTAAACACTATCAGCTGGCAACATTTTATTATGGATCACAACCTTGAAATGCACAGGTGGTTTTTTAAAATGTTTTATGCAGAATATATGGAGGACAGACATTATCAAAAGCCAATGATATGTACGGCCTGTCAATGAAATGCATTAGTTGTTTGTGACATCAATGTCAATATGGATTTTTAAAAAAAGCCACATTTGTGTTCAAAGTGGCCAGCTAGGATTTGTCATTTTTTTAAAAGTCTAACTTCCCTAGATCAGCCAAAATTTATAGTTACTAACAGTGCGTGTGGGAGCCGCGTAGCGCAGTCGTTAGCGAGCTGACTTCACATCTGAGTGGTCCTAGGTTATTTCCCCAGTTGAGGCAGAAATGATTTTTCAGACCGCAATGGCTCCTGGGTCTACCCAGCCGTAAATGGGTACTGGTTCAGTCCGGGAAGTAAAGGCTGACCACATCATCCACTAAGTGCCGTGGGTTACAAAATAATATGGGTTTAACACCATATTTCCTATTTTTTAAACAGTTTGTATATCTGGATGGAATTAAATACTTATTTATCAACCCAATTGGGGGTCAGTCTGTATTTATTATGACCTGTGGCAACAGATTTCAGAAGTAAGATCAGGAAATAAGTTTGACTGATCAAACTCGGGCCCTCACTACATATAGCAGATTTTTTGTCAATGATCATGTTGACAGTATACAAATAGGGATCACGATGCTGAGCAGTGCATGACCTGCAGTGGTCAGCAACCCATAGCTGACTGCTACCGTCAGGGCCAGTGAACCAGAATTGCCAAGACATTTCTACCCCTCCACACGGGGATCCTGGATAACATGCTGCAACAGAGCAGACAGGCTAAGGAGATGGGATCGAAGAGGGAAGGCTAACCCAGTACTAAAAATGCTTGCTCAAGTCGGATGTTTCGAACCGAAAGGTGCAAATATTGTAGTCAATTAGTACTCTACAACACAAAGCATTTCATTCTCTGGACAACATCCTGCTACTTGCAAAGTTCTTTTCAGGACTTGGTAGCGGGAGATTGAGAATGGACGAAGAAGAAGTAGTATACAAATATTGATAGCATCTACACCTTCAAGACACTCCAGGTTCAGTGACATCGCAACTGTCACACACTCCACTGTAAAAATATCCACACCTATCACAGACTAGAATGTGACAACATCCATACTCCACTTTGACAACATCTACACACTCAAGAATCCCCTGCTTAAATAATATCCCAACTCTTTACACGCTCCGCTGTGACATCATCCACACACTTCACTGCGGCACCATTCAGAACCTTGCAGCATGAAGGACATTGCTCCATCTCCCATGCATGAACTTACATTCCCCTCCACATTGTCATACTCCCACATTAAACAAAACAAACTCTGGAATTCACAGAAGAGTGTCACACTCAGACCCCATAAATTCTCATCCTACAGCAGACATGCAGGCGTGCATTGATATATACATGACACCGATACACACATGACACTGATACACACATGGCATTGATACATACATGGGATCGATACACACATGGGATCGATACACACATGGCATTGATACATACATGGGATCGATACACACATGGGATCGATACACACATGGCATTGATACACAGATGGGATTGATACACACATGGCATTGATACATACATGGGATCGATACACACATGGCATTGATACATACATGGCACCAATATACACAGGGCATTGATACATACATGACATTGATACACACATGGCATTGATACATACATGACATTGATACACACATGACATTGATACATACATGGCACCAATACACACATGACACTGATACACACATGACATTGATACATACATGGCACCAATACACACATGACACTGATACACACATGGGATCGATACACACATGACACTGATACATACATGACACTGATACATACATGGCACCAATACACACATGGCATTGATACATACATGGGATCAATACACAGATGGGATTGATACATAAATGACACTGATACATACATGACATTGATACACACATGACACTGATACACACATGGCATTGATACATACATGGGATCGATACACAGATGGGATTGATACATAAATGACACTGATACATACATGACATTGATACACACATGGCATTGATACATAAATGACACTGATACATACATGGGATTGATACACACATGGGATTGATACATACATGGGATTGATACACAAATGGGATTGATACATACATGGGATTGATACACACATGGGATTGATACATACATGGGATTGATACACACATGACATTGATACATACATTTTGTACAGGACATTCTTTCCACAACAGAACTATACCAAAATCTATCAATCTAGAATATAATTGTCTTTTCTGGATAGAGAAACATAGAGTTGGTCTATGATTTCAAAAGAAGCTGGGAAGAATGCTTTGACATTCATTTTTTTCTTTAAATAGGGGAAAAAAAGTTAATGAATACCCATTTTATTTTAAATCATCGGCCTTAAATAACTTGTATCAAACATAGGTCTAGTTACGTGCATACATTTGTATATGCTATTACTTCTTTAACATTAAAAGAAGATAAATATAAACATTATCCAATGTTGTGCATCAATGAATGAGTTTTACTCAAGACTTCAAGATGTCATGGGTATAAGACTAATGAAAGACATGATGATTGTGATGGATTACCCAAATGCTAAGGCTGAAAACGATAACAGCGACTTTGAAGAGATAATAAGCAAACATGGTGTTGGGACTAAGCATGATAGTGGAGAATTGATCATCGACTTCTATGCTTTCAATCAACTAGTGATTGGTAGCAGAATTTTCCCACATAAAAGGATCCACAATGTAACATTGGTATCACTAGGCCCCCACGACAGAAAACCAAATTGACCATATATGTGTAAATAGGAAATCCAGATCATCTTTACAAGATGTGAAAGTATGTAAAGGAACAGATGTAACATAAAACCACTATCATCTGGTTGCCAAAATAAAGATGAAACTTAAACAGTACAAAACTAGGAATATCCATAGACAACAGTTCAATGTGGGATTCCTCAGAAGAAAAGTAATTCAAGATTAACTTAAAGTCTTGATATATAATATGCTACAACTTCTGGGAGACAAAGATGATACAGAAGAGCACTGGCATCAGGTAACAAATCTATTGAACAAGACATGAAGAAATCCTGGGAAAAAGACGAGCACAGCATAAAACCTCTTCGGTGTTCATCCTAAAATGGACATATGTGACGTGTCAGTTTACAGCGATATCTGCACCTTTCAAACTGACACATCCGATTTCAGCATGGCTTTTTGGGGATCAAGTTTGTCTTCCCTCTTTAGTCCCTAATCTATTAGCCAGGCTGCATGGCTGCCACCTGTTTCCAGGGTCGTCACTTGAAGATAGAATAAGGTCTTGGTCAGTTTTAGGTCACTGTCCCTGAGGCAATCAACCAACTATGAGTCACTTGCTGCTGTCTGCTCATTCTCTGCTGCATCTTCAACCTCACTGCAGATTCTATAGTGAAGATAAAATTAAGGAAAATTAAGGAAGAAGACAATAGCCATTGATCCCCATTTGCGCATTTAGAAGTTAGTTTTTCATAATTAATCAATAGTCAGCAGAACAAGTAATTGTGTTTCGAGACAACCCTACCTCACACCAGTTCTTATCTCAAAGGACTCTGTAAGCTCATTATTTTATAGAACTCTTCACTTTATATGTTCTTATATTTTTCTAATTATATTAATGAACTTCAGCGGCACTCCTTAGTAATATAAAGTGATACGTTCCATTCTACACACTGTTATACAATTATACGCAGTTTTACTATCTGATCTGCACAGGATATATTTACCAAAAACTCATGTGTTCGTTACTCAGCTGTTTTTCTATGATTTCTTTAAATCTATCTCGAATGATCCTGTAACATTATTTCCGGGCACCGATAATAACATTATATCCCTAAAATTTGTGCATTGTTGCAGATCCCCCTTCTTCAGTAATTTTACTACAGTCTTCCTTCCAGTCTGTTGGCATCCCCTTCTTCAGTAATTTTACTACATAGTCTTCCTTCCAGTCTGTTGGCATTTCTTCTCTATCTCAAACTTTGTAGAGTAATTTGTATATCTCTAATGAAGTGTCAAAGTCTGATTTGATTGATTCTGCTCAGGCACCATCTGGGCCAGTGGATTTACCACTTTCAAAAGTAAAATACCTTTCTGGATTTCTTCTCTAATCGGTTTCACACAATTAACTTTCAGTTCTAATTCCACCAATTTGGTTTCTTGGATCAACTGCGTGAGGAACCTGGAACCCAGACAATCTTGCCTTACACAACATGGAAGTCACTAAATTGACTTCGAACTGATACATCACAATGCAGGAAGAACTTCAAGAGTTGGGGATACATGGATGATGAGACATGTGGCTGTAGAGCAACTCGTGACCCAGACCATTTGATGATCTGCCTAAACTTCTGGAAACATGTAATATGGATGACATGTTGATAGGTAATGACGACGCAATCCACGTTGCTGATAAAATATGATAAAGTCACAAAAAAGAACTGTGGGAAAAATTCAGATGCAAGTGGGTTTTGACTTAAAGAGAAGGCACTGGCAATGGGTAGGACACCGATTATTACACGGTATTACTAGGCAGTCACTGTTCTGGAATCCTCTGGACGTAAGAAGAATGGACATACCTGAAAACTCATGGAGAAGGGAGGTCGAGACAAGCTTAAAAATGGCAGAAAAGACGTGGGTGGGAACGATGATACACGACCTATGCTCTGCAGGGAGATAAAGGGTTTTGATTGATTGATTTACTTCTGAACTTTTCCATCAAGTCAAGAGATCCTTCGCAGCCGGCCTTCAATTTGGAGATTGCACTTGAACAGAAATAGCTGTTCTGTTCTGAATCGATGTCACTGAACTTTGCGCAGACCAAAACATTGCCCATCCCCTCTCACCAAATAGTGAAAAGTACAGATACTGATGGTTCCATAGCTAGATGATTATACATACTACTGCTACGTCTTCTCAGGTGCCCCTCACTCCTGGACCACGTATCCACCCGAGATTCCTAAGGTTCGAGACTTCTATATGCGCTATCCACTCATGTCAGTACTTTTGTACATTCTGAAGCAGGGAAGCTAGGATTGAGAGTTAGATACGATGACGGCCCTAATTAAAGAGGTCTCAGATAGACACATCAGAGCAGAAGTCATTATCTCAGTATGAATTCTCATACTGGAAGTAAACACACATGCCCAGCTTCGCTCAGCTATTATCATGACTCTCGATTTAGCAGAGACGCAACAGCCAGATTTTTCACCGCATAGTACATATTTGTCGGTATATGTGGCAACATCGTTGCCCCGAGCATTATCAGTTGTTTAACCTCGACGTCCACTTTCACGTTGCACCGATCCCTGCATCCCATGACCAGGTTGATCATCATCATCATCATCAGTCCCGTAACCTGAAAGATCACCAATACTGCAGATTGTTTTCACCAATAATCCACTCGGTTTTGTGCCATGATATTTGTTCTAGCTATGGATCTTCCCGTCCACTCTCTAATGTTGTCTTCTCATCTCTTTTTCTGCCTCCCTCTTCAACGCTTCCCGGGCACAGTAACTTGCAGAATCTTCTAGGTCAACCTAGATTATCTTGAAACATGCCCATTGAACTTGTGTGCTTATACCATGGTCAATAGATCTTTATATTGGCCAACCTCTCTCAACGGTGTCCCAAACTGCCTTATTACGTGACGTGGTCTAGATACGACCAGGATTCGACACAGCCATCTCATCTCCATTGCACAAGTTGACGATGACAGGAAAAGACAATATCTACATTCGGCCAAGTAGGCCTCCTTCAGCCTAAACTAAAAAATGTTTCAGTTTCGTATTAATACCATGTACATTGAAATAGGCATCGTTTTTCATATTTCCTTTATATCTCATTTATTTAAAATACCATTATTTTATTCGAATTATTGCTTTTAAAGATCTAACTATTTAATATCGTAATCATTTTGTACAATGATTAACAGATTTTAAAAATTCTGACAGGTCGCTGCTATGGACGCGGCACTTACGAAATGAACTTGACTCGAGTTATTTTGATGCAGGTATTGTAAGACTATTTATGCATCGCTTTATGTTAATTACATTCAGCTTTGATAAATCAAAGAGTGCTGCGTAAAATGTACTGTCTTATACTCATTGTCTGAGGCAAGCTGTCATTTTACAATACGAATTGCTTTGCACACGGCGTACTTGATCATATTCTATTCTGATTCAGTTTGAGTTTCACAGAAATACTGATACATTTTGAAAAGACACACCGAATATTACCAACTTTGTTTTAAGGTTGAATTGAGTAAATCTTAGGAAAACATAAACATTTTTGAACTATTAAAAAATGTAAGTTACTGGTAATATTTAAACTCTTAGAAACAAAAAATAGCCTAATTGACTATAACATAACACTTGACTTTCCATATCGTGTGGAAGTAAATTTGTACTTTTCAGAAACCATTCCAGAAACTAAGAAAGTTAGAGAACGTTTATAAGCTTGGCTTCAATTAATCTAAAAAAAAGGAAAACATTCCTTTTGTTAACTTCACTACCATACATGCTTTAAAAAGGGACTGAAGGGAGTTGTGCATGGGGATACCAATCTCATCATGTATATTATAACAAATACTACATAAACGAATTTAATGGCACACACATTGTTTTGGCACATGCTTCTTTGAAGAATACATTTACAGTGTTGGGCCTATGCTTCACAAGAAGCGAAATAGAGATTGCTGTTTGAAGTTACTTGTGCTGAGTTTTTCACTCTTTCAATGTTTCTTTGATAGCAGGTACCAGTGACTCTCCTTATATCCTTTGGTTTGAAGAAGGTAGGCCTAGGCCTTCCTGGCTGTAGTGCAATGTGATGCTTCTCAGCAGGCTTTACACTATAGAGACTGCAGAGTTGATTTTCATGTCATTAGCCAGACTGCTGTAACACAGTCTGTTTTCAGGAGTGCGACGAAGACGTCAGGTAAGATCTTGATCAGCATGTTTCACCTGGCCACTACTTAGACATCTACCCTGAATTTTCTACCAGTGTCCAAGTCTCAAGTGAAATTTTATAAACACTTCATCATCATGGACCATGATGCAAAGTGTAGGAGAGTATACCTATCCACAAATTACCACTTTGATGTTGTCTATTAAACCTATTATTAGCTTTGTCCATGCTGTATAGCATAACTGGGCATTTTCTTTTCTCTCTGTAATCCTCTTCCCTTTTTAGGCATCTTTTTCACAATCCCAGTGCACCCGGTCAATCACACTAGTATTCAGTTTGGCAGACATGAATTTTTTTTGCTCATTCATATATGGAAAGTAATGACAACCTGTTGTACTGCACACTTGCCAAGAAACATACCCACCAAATAGGTTGGTGGTCATAAGAAGTGATGTTCTGCAAAGGACATGCTACTTATTTTTTTTTTTCCAGTATACACAGGCTAGGATAGGTGTATAAAAATAGGTTAATTAGATTATAATTATATAAGATAAACAATTTCTGTGTTGTAACTTCTGTTTTGTTATTGCAGGCTTTGTAAATAAAAATGCATGCGTCCGACATGAGTGGGAATAAGTGCAGTGAGAATGGCAAACTCACAACACGCTCACTTTCATCTCAAAGAAAACAGAAACAGCTTATTAACAAAGATGAAAATACAAATTCCATGACTTTTTCACATGGCAAGCCAGTACTACCTCCCATCCCTCAAGTGGATTTCTCCTATGATCCATGGGTAAAGAGTAAACTGATGAAAACTGGCTCGACTTCATTGAACAAGAGCACCCTCAAGAAATATTCGTAAGACATAGTATATCATTTATATTATTGTTTCTGTTATAGCTCATTATCATCTGATTTGATCAATCCTGAGATTCTTTGTCTGAGCATGTCTCTCCATTGGTCCCTATCCTCTGGTTTTATCATTCCTGAGACGGTTGTAAGGTTGTCTGAGCATGTCTCTCCATTGGTCCCTATCTTCTGGTTGATCATTTCTGAGACTGGTTGTAAGGTTGTCTGAACATGTCTCTCCATTGGTCCCTATCCTCTGGTTGATCATTTCTGAGACCGGTTGTAAGGTTGTCTGAACATGTCTGACCCTATCCTCTGGAGCTCTCTTCATTTCAGCATAGGTTCACACTTTAATGTCTCTGCATACCTGTGATGTAAAGGTGAGTCTTGGTCGCCTTCTTCCTAGTTTTCCTTGGATCTTGTCCTCTATTATCTTATGTAGAAGACTTTAATGTCACATAGTATATTCCAGCCAACTCATGCTTCATTTTTGTGTCACTTTCAATATTTGCCTTTGTGTGCCCACCTCAGTGAGGGCATTGTCATTGGATCTTCATTCTGTCCAACTCACTCTTTCCATTCTACGATAGCACAACATTTAAAATGTGTCCAATCTTTTAAAATCTTTCCTTAAGAAAGTCCATGTTTAAGCCACATACAGTGCAATTGACCATATATGTCTTAGAGTAAGTCCATGTTTAAGCCACATACAGTGCAATTGACAATATATAAGTAGTGATTATTCTTTTTCTCAGCTCTATCATGACATCCTTTGAGGTTAGCAATTTCTTATTTACACTGAAACCTTTTTTTCCCATTGCAATCCTTATCTTAATTTCTATCTCATTGCAGGTATTTTCTGAGTTTGTTTGCCCAAAATATGTAAACTCTGTACTTGTTCAATTATTTCTCCATTGATAATTATATTCATTTACCTATGTTGCTTGTCTATTAGAATTGTCTTTGGGGAGGAAGACTAACATCTGGTCAGGCAAAATATACTGATCAGACATGTTAGTCAGGGTCATGCAAAACATACTGGCCAAGACCCTCACCTCGGCTTCCTAGTAGGGCTCCCTGGAAACGGGCTGTTTTCATGACAGCCTGGCCAAAGAGGTGAGGGATTGATGTGATCCCCATAGTAGTGAGTGACACTCAGATGAAGCCAAGCATAGCACAACTGTCTGAAGGACCCCAGTTCACCTTCATCAGCACGCTCATTATGCGAGGAAAGCTACTCCAACCCGCCACTTAATGTCCTTTTCAGGGCACACAAAAGAGTAAACCTACTCATTGTGGGCATTCGTAAACAGCAATAGAATAGTCTTTGTCTTCAATGTGTTTCATGCCAAACTCTTTGGCTGTGCTGTTAATTTTTTCAAGCATCCTCTGCAAAGTTGCTACATTCCTCCCACTATGGTTTGATCATCAGTAAATTTGATGGCATTAACGTTCATACCATTGACTTTGACACCCCTGCAACAGAAAATAACTTTAAAAAAATTAATACAACCCAAAATCAAGGTATACATATCATCACTGGAGCTATGAGAACAACACCAATAAATGCAATGGAGAACATCACACAAATCGAAAGTATGGAGATGCGCAGAGACCAAAAAATACTCTCCAGTAGGGGGAGAAGTTCAAACCAATGCCTGGTCACCCAATATATGACGGATAAATCGCATGGGAAGAGGGAGATTAAAGAGAAACCACTTCGTATCAAAAACAAAAGAACTTGCAAGAGCAGACTAAATCATAAGCCAAGCAGTGGTTAGAGATCTAAAACAAACATCCCAAATCCCACCACGGAAAAAAGTCAAGTCCCCTGAGATGGTAGAAACCATAAAGGGAATAGGGAAATTGGAACAGATTTAGAAAGGAAATTAATCACAGAAGAATATCTTAGGAGAGTATACCCACAAGAAACATGGATATACGTATATACGGATGGCTCATCTAACAAAGCCACATCCAATGGAGGTAGAGGAGTCTATTACAGACTAAGGAATGGAGAAGAACAAAACTCAAGTGTTAACAACGGAAACATACTCCAATAACTTCTGTGCAGAAGCAGAGACACTGAAGGCCGCAGCTGAGTTTGTAATCCAAGATAAAGTAATCCACAAAGGGGAAGTTTGAGAATGAACGACAAAGAAGAAAAGAAACAAATCCATGCAGATGTACTGGACTCCAGGCTGAGTACAGTGAGCAGCACACATCACCTTATGAAGACAGCCACAAAAATTACTCTGTTGGAACCATTTATGTGGATGTCTGATGGTGAACGAGGAAGGTGCTGCAGTGGTATTGAAGGTCAAAAGTTGTTAGTAACATAAACAAACATGCTCAGTTACCATGGCAGTTCAGAAGCAAAACGGAAATTATGTTAAGACAGGCTTTGTGTCAGAGACAAAGAATAGTAGTGATGAAAGTAACCAGGTCATGTAGATTTAAATAAATATCTCTGGAAACATTAGGATATTTCTAGCATTTGTAGCTTCACAATTTTGACCTGTTTGGTGTTGTTGTCACTTTCCAGAATCTGCCAAGCATTGGGTGCGGCTAAGGCAGAAAAACTGAGGTATTACATAACAAAGAAGGAATTCAGTGAACCAGAACCAATAATACGACCAGAGGTATGGGAAACTCTACATAAACTATCTAATCTTATTGTTCAGTTCAGTACCAACATAAATAAATAAACTTTTGTAAGCCTAACATACCCGGATCGAATCGTGTCATGTCCAGTTTGTCAGACACTGGGTTTTCTTCTCTGTGCGATCGCTGCTCCATGTATGAAAAGTAATGGCACCTTGCTGTACGGCACATCTGCCAAGAAAATTATAAGTCAAATAGGTTTGCGGTTGTAAGAAGTGATGTACCTTATATCAACTTAGATGAGACCTTATGGAAACGGTGGGGTGCAAGTCACTTGTGTCATTCTCAGATGTAACATACTGACCAAGATCGCATTCTCAGTCCATGCCATGTTCCTGGATAATTGGGATCTGTTACAGCAGCCTGCGGTGGGGATCAACTCTGATCCCTATAGTATTGAGTCTACTGAGAAGACTTGTATTGCACTCCACCAAAGTGGTCCCAGGACCGCTTATGCCTTATTATGTAAGAAGAGACACTGTAACCTGCTACTGAAAAGAATTATTAACTGTTAAAGGTCATAATTGTTTAACTAGTTTTGCCAGTTATTTTTTCTATAAAAGCAGTCTCCTCATAAAAATTGACTTTTCTTAATTATTTCACAAAGAAGACAAACATGTTTTATATCAAATTAAAGGAAAATGAATATGCAGTAATAATATGAAGGTCTTGTAGAATTTCATAAAAAATTATAAGTAACTGTTAATAATTATATCGTCAATTTTTGTAATATAAACTATTTTTGGCACACAAAAAATGTCACCAATCCATGAATAACCACTGAAACACAATGTAGATTGGTTTAGTGTACTTCAGAATAACAGTAATCCACATATGAATAATATCTATAAGAAAATATTTTTTTTTTATAGCAGTCAAATGGAGTTAATGTGTCACTGAGTTGCAGGTCTCCATTCACTCCACATGGTCGACCACATTTTGGCAGCAATCTGAATGAGTTCTGGATCTCAGTCAGTCAGTGGTGATGGAATTTGGTATTGAAACCCATTCGCTATCATGTTCTCTTGAGTTTGCTTTAGAAATATTGCACCTTTGTTTTTCTGTTGATGGTGCAGTCAAACTGTTTTGTCCTTTAGCAGCACTAGGTCCTGGCTGTGACAACACCGCCTCATTTTCAGCATCAGATTCAGTAGGTTGAATAATATTATATTCTATGTCTGACACCGATTCTATATCAGAAAAATGTGAATCCTCGTCACTAAATTCATCTAGAGTTCGCAACTCCCTAGCCTTTTCTACAGATTAAAAACAACCTACTATTAGACAATATTGAAATGCTAGATTCGCTATGAATTTTTGTTATAAACTGACTTGAAAGATGACAAATGTTTTCCAACTGAATGTCCACACAAATCATGTCGCTGCTTTTACAATTGAGACATGAATATAAGAGTTACTTCCCTTTCCATATAATGTCAATCAAAATTTAGAAACTGAAACAATGAAACAAATTTCGTTCAATGTGCTGTTAACGACATGAGCGTTTTTCTGGCATCAAGTGGACTCCAGGAAGAATGCTGATAGTGTTCTTATGGCCTTTAAGAGTTAAGAGTATAAAGAGCTCTGTTTGTAGTTTCTACATCAAAATATGATAAAGGCGACCCATCTTAATAGATATTGATGTTCATAGTTTTTTCATGAGTTGTTCACTACAAGGGCTAGTCCACCATAAAAATTCATACTATAAATGAGAGCTGGCTCACTTAAGCAAATTATAATGATAAAGCAGGAAATAAGTTTAACTCATTCTCAACCGCATGTCGCAAGGAGCGGCTCCTAGATCAAATTTATCGCAATCCAGCACCAGCAACAAGTTTGGTATCGTTAGAAAACAATTATGAAAAAACACTAATTGCATAAAAATCTGATCACAATTTTTGAAATACAACTGGAAATGATCTTTCCAAGCCATAACAATGTCTGCGTGATTTAAAATCAATGTTATTGTAATATATTTGTGTATTTCTTCAGAACATTATTTTTTACTCCAGAGAAGTGGAAGTTAATAGATAAATGATAACAAATATTAGTTTCTGTGCATGTTCTTTAATGATTTCTATTTATAATTTGAAAACACTACAAGAGTATTATCAAATGCCTTAGAACACCAAGATTTGGATGTAAGGAGACATTTCAATGATTGTTTTGTAAATAGTTGTTTCCCAGTCACATTGTAATAATTATAATATCTAACAAATCATATAAGTGTGCCTGTATATTTAGTTATTTAATTAGCACATTTATTTATCTTTAAAATAATATGTCATTAAAAAAATATATAAGCAAGAGCAACAAAGATGGCACCATAACTGGCTGCGGGTCTACATTGCTCTTCTGTTTTCAATTTAGATGCTTCCAGACCATGGATTTGCTGGGATTCACACTAGTCGATGCCTTACACTTGTGTTCATAGAAATCTGTTGTTTTCCATTTGGACTGGTTAATTCATTCGTTTCGTGTGTTTTCTTCCGTCCGATTATCCTAGAATGGACATTGGTTATATGAATAGTGCTACGCTTAAACATGTGTCGTATTTCACGGTCTAACTCACACGGCTGAACTTCACGAGATTGGCGCCCATCACCCTAGCTGAAGACAGTGTCAGCTTTGTTGTATGAAATTTAGACACAACTATAATGAACTGCCAACTGGAGAGAGATGGGCTCCGTCAGGTGTGTAGCGGCCCAAGACACACCGTTGTTATATGGCGGGAGCTGGTACTACAAACTGCAATAATGCAGCATCAACGACCTTCTAGGTTATGGGACTGATGATGGTGATGATAAGCAATTGAGAAAACAACAGCTGAAATTATAGACACACATCTAGTTGAAAATGTAAACATATATTTATCTGACTCCAGAGTTTTTTTTTTAACATGTGGCCATAGAGTGTTTTTTTAGCCGATAGTTAATGAGTTAAATACATAATTTTTTTTAAATGGAATATTGGAATATTCTGTGTCGGGGTGAGTTTACCGTTGTCATTTGAAAGGTCTGGGGACACCATGGCCTAGTGGTTAAGTGACACGGCTCACAAACTGAAGGTGCTGGGTTTGCTTCCCATCTCAGCACTGGCCATTACCCCGGGTAAGCAAACCCTTAGAAAAGACAGGATAAAGCAGACCCATATATTAAATGTATGCCGAAATAAGATGCAATGGGCTGACAGGCGCAAAATAAAAACATAGTGCAACGGGAGTAGAGAAATAAGGCGAACACAAAATAAATTAAAAAAATTGAAAGGTCTCATATAGTCATTATTTTACTATCTTCTATTCAACCTTCTTGTCGCTATGCTTTTGTCAGAAATATTACAATTAGTTATTCATAGAAACAATGTGATCATAAAGAATAACTTCTTAAACAGGAGCATGGCTATAACGATGTAGTGTTTTTTTTCCATTTCATTTTTTTCATTTGTGTGTCAGTTTGTGGACTTGCGAATACTAGTGGTATGTAAGATACAGGCCACAAAGTTAACAAGCAGTAAAGATATGGATCAGTATGGACCTATATAAAGATTACAGAAACATACAAAAAAAGGATTTCTATAAAAATTGAGAGCAACACAGATGAGAATTTCTAACTTTTCTAAATTATAAAAATGGAAATGTATAGAAAAAAATACTTTTGCTCGTGTACATTTCTTCTTGGCCACCACTTAATTTCTTATATTTATATTTCTGTTAACAAAATGATCTTAACAAATGATAATTTGTATCTTTTATATTTCCCAACAGCTCCAGCCATCAGAGGACCATTCCCTCAGGGTAATGTCACCTTATTTAAAGTTATTGTTTTAATTTTATTCTTAAAATGATTCTCTTCTTTTTAATTGTTGACTCTGAATTCTATCATCAATTTTCAGTTTAACACACTTATGTTTTAACACTCTTATGTTTCAACACTCTTATGTTTTAACACTCTTATGTTTTTACACTCTTATGTTTTAACACTCTTATGTTTTTACACTCTTATGTTTTAACACACTTATGTTTTTACACTCTTATGTTTTTACACTCTTATGTTTTTACACACTTATGTTTTAACACTCTTATGTTTCAACACTCTTATGTTTTAACACTCTTATGTTTTTACACTCTTATGTTTTTACACTCCTCAAGAAGCCACATGTAGACAGAATAGTAACTTATCTTTTTACACTCTTATGTTTTTACACTCTTATGTTTTTACACTCCTCAAGAAGCCACATGTAGACAGAATAGTAACTTATGTTTTTACACTCTCCAAGATGCCACATGTAGACAGAATAGTAACTTATGTTTTTACACTCTCCAAGATGCCACATGTAGACAGAATAGTAACTCTTATGTTTTTACACTCTCCAAGATGGCACATGTAGACAGAATAGTAACACTTATGTTTTTACACTCTCCAAGATGCCACTTGTAGACAGAATAGTAACACTTATGTTTTTACACTCCCCAAGAAGCCACATGTAGACAGAATAGTAACTTATGTTTTTACACTCTCCAAGATGCCACATGTAGACAGAATAGTAACACTTATGTTTTTACACTCTTCAAGAAGCCACATGTAGACAGAATAGTAACTTATGTTTTTACACTCTCCAAGATGGCACATGTAGACAGAATAGTAACACTTATGTTTTTACACTCTCCAAGATGGCACATGTAGACAGAATAGTAACACTTATGTTTCTATACTCTCCAAGATGCCACATGTAGACAGAATAGTAACACTTATGTTTTTACACTCTCCAAAATGCCACATGTAGACAGAATAGTAACACTTATGTTTTTACACTCTCCAAGATGGCACATGTAGACAGAATAGTAACACTTATGTTTTTACACTCTCCAAAATGCCACTTGTAGACAGAATAGTAACACTTATGTTTTTATACTCTCCAAGATGCCACATGTAGACAGAATAGTAACACTTATGTTTTTACACTCTCCAAGATGCCACTTGTAGACAGAATAGTAACACTTATGTTTTTACACTCTCCAAGATGCCACTTGTAGACAGAATAGTAACACTTATGTTTTTATTACACTCTCCAAGATGTCACATATAGACAGAATAGTAACACTTATGTTTTTACACTCTCCAAGATGCCAGTTGTAGACAGAATAGTAACTCTTATGTTTTTACACTCTCCAAAATGCCACATGTAGACAGAATAGTAACTTATGTTTTTACACTCTCCAAGATGCCACTTGTAGACAGAATAGTAACACTTATGTTTTTACACTCTCCAAGATGCCACATGTAGACAGAATAGTAACACTTATGTTTTTACACTCTTCAAGATGCCACATGTAGACAGAATAGTAACACTTATGTTTTTACACTCTCCAAGATGCCACATGTAGACAGAATAGTAACACTTATGTTTTTACACTCCCAAAGATGCCACATGTAGACAGAATAGTAACACTTATGTTTTAAACTCCCCACAATGCTTAATGCGACATGTAGACAGAATAGTAACACTTATGTTTTAAACTCCCCACAATGCTTAATGCGACATGTAGACAGAATAGTAACACTTATGTTTTTACACTCTCCAAGATGGCACATGTAGACAGAATAGTAACACTTATGTTTTTATACTCTCCAAGATGCCACATGTAGACAGAATAGTAACACTTATGTTTTTACACTCTCCAAAATGCCACATGTAGACAGAATAGTAACACTTATGTTTTTACACTCTCCAAAATGCCACTTGTAGACAGAATAGTAACACTTATGTTTTTATACTCTCCAAGATGCCACATGTAGACAGAATAGTAACACTTATGTTTTTACACTCTCCAAGATGCCACTTGTAGACAGAATAGTAACACTTATGTTTTTACACTCTCCAAGATGCCACTTGTAGACAGAATAGTAACACTTATGTTTTTATTACACTCTCCAAGATGTCACATATAGACAGAATAGTAACACTTATGTTTTTACACTCTCCAAGATGCCAGTTGTAGACAGAATAGTAACTCTTATGTTTTTACACTCTCCAAAATGCCACATGTAGACAGAATAGTAACTTATGTTTTTACACTCTCCAAGATGCCACTTGTAGACAGAATAGTAACACTTATGTTTTTACACTCTCCAAGATGCCACATGTAGACAGAATAGTAACACTTATGTTTTTACACTCCCAAAGATGCCACATGTAGACAGAATAGTAACACTTATGTTTTAAACTCCCCACAATGCTTAATGCGACATGTAGACAGAATAGTAACACTTATGTTTTAAACTCCCCACAATGCTTAATGCGACATGTAGACAGAATAGTAACACTTATGTTTTTACACTCTCCAAGATGGCACATGTAGACAGAATAGTAACACTTATGTTTTTATACTCTCCAAGATGCCACATGTAGACAGAATAGTAACACTTATGTTTTTACACTCTCCAAAATGCCACATGTAGACAGAATAGTAACACTTATGTTTTTACACTCTCCAAGATGGCACATGTAGACAGAATAGTAACACTTATGTTTTTACACTCTCCAAAATGCCACTTGTAGACAGAATAGTAACACTTATGTTTTTATACTCTCCAAGATGCCACATGTAGACAGAATAGTAACACTTATGTTTTTACACTCTCCAAGATGCCACTTGTAGACAGAATAGTAACACTTATGTTTTTACACTCTCCAAGATGCCACTTGTAGACAGAATAGTAACACTTATGTTTTTATTACACTCTCCAAGATGTCACATATAGACAGAATAGTAACACTTATGTTTTTACACTCTCCAAGATGCCAGTTGTAGACAGAATAGTAACTCTTATGTTTTTACACTCTCCAAAATGCCACGTGTAGACAGAATAGTAACTTATGTTTTTACACTCTCCAAGATGCCACTTGTAGACAGAATAGTAACACTTATGTTTTTACACTCTCCAAGATGCCACATGTAGACAGAATAGTAACACTTATGTTTTTACACTCTTCAAGATGCCACATGTAGACAGAATAGTAACACTTATGTTTTTACACTCTCCAAGATGCCACATGTAGACAGAATAGTAACACTTATGTTTTTACACTCCCAAAGATGCCACATGTAGACAGAATAGTAACACTTATGTTTTAAACTCCCCACAATGCTTAATGCGACATGTAGACAGAATAGTAACACTTATGTTTTAAACTCCCCACAATGCTTAATGCGACATGTAGACAGAATAGTAACACTTATGTTTTAAACTCCCCACAATGCTTAATGCCACATGTGGATGAAACAGTAACACTCTTAAAAAGTCATAACTATAATTCAAACTGTGTCCTGAGTGTAAAGCATATTAGATCCAAAATAGAATCTCTAAAATGTGTTATTGTCTGTAAACAGTCAGTGAGCACATATTACTAAAACTGTATCCACATACTGAATAGTCATCAGTGGAAATGTGGAGCAACAGTATCATCTGGATAAAATGCTCACCATATATTGATATAGCTTGGCTTCGTTCGTTCTCAATCTCCCGCTACCAAACCCTGAAAGGGCTTAAGTAGCAGAATGTAGTCCAGAGAACGGAATGCGTTGTGTTGTAGTTTACAGCTTGACTGCGATATTTGCTCCTTTCTGTCCAACAAATCCGACTTCAGCAAGCCATTGTTTGAGTTCCGGGTTAGCATTCTCTCTTCGATCCCTTCTCCTTAGCCAGTCTGCCCTGCTGCAGCCTGTTATCCAGGATCATCGCTTGGAGGTGTAGAAGGGTCTTGGCAGCTATGGTTCGCTGGCCCTGACGCTAGCAGTCAGCTATGGGTCGCTGACCACTGCAGCTCATGTGCTACTCAGCATCTTGATCCCATATATATTGATTTGAAAAGAAGTGTGTAGCTGTGTTGTCACCTTGTATGTTTAACATCTAGACAGAAAGTATTTTCAGACACTTTGGAGATATGCCAGGACTAAACATCAATGGAAGAATAATCAACAATCTTCTTCTTCTTCGTACGCTGTCAGACGTCAACCTTTATTTTTTAAAAATAAGTAGCGGTCATCCTGAGGCTGTCAACACTGTCATAGTTCTTGTCTAGTGTTGCCACTGGTGATGGCCACATCTGCTTTTTCTGATCCTTGTATGTCGGGCAGTTTTGCAGCAAATGTTCAGCGGTCATTTTCCCGGTACCGCACGTGCATTCGTCAGTGCCACCTATCCTCAATTTATTGAATAGATGGTACCTCAGTCTGTTGTGGCCTGTGCGGAGTCTGAAGACCATGACCTGCTTCTCTTCTGTTCAACTGGTAATAGGCATTGTTTTTTGTGTAGCCAGTATGTTCTGTTTCCCATTTGGTCATGTATCTAGATCTAATAAGCCTTTTTGACTCTTCGTATGTCACACTAGGATCTGGTTGTGGTAGTCTTGCCCCTTCTTTTGCCAGTCTGTCTGCCTCCTCGTTGCCTTGGATGTTACAGTGGGATGGAACCCACTGTACCACTACTCTTTTTGGTGCGGACTGCTGGCATAGTTGACAGAGTACTGCTTTTAAATCATTAAGTTCAGTATTTTTCTGGCTTTTTAGTGCTGTGACTACGGCCAGGGCATCTGTAAGCAGGACTATATGGCTTTCATTTCTTAATCAACAATCTGATATATGCTGATGATACAGTATTGTTGCCAGAAAGTCAGCAAGAATTGCAGGAATAGGTGGAGATCGTCAACAACAAAAGTAAAGAATATTGATTTGAGATTAACATTGGGAAAACAAAAACTATGATAATTAGCAAAGCAGATATAGAGCCCCTAGTTACCATCAAAGTAAAACTAGAGATACTGGAACAAGTGAACAGTTACTTTTACCTTGGACAGATAATAAGTGATGGTAGATGTGAAGAAGAGAATAGGAATGGCCAAAACACATTTAACAACATGAGAAATATATTGACATTCTGGCAAATAGCAAACTAAAAATGAGATTCATCAGTTGTTGTAGAGAAGTCTTGACCAGAGTAGAAATTGAGAGTGAAATATTGAAAGGCATAAAAATTAGGCAAATAAAATATTTTGGACATATAAAGAGACATGAAATACTGCTGGAAGCAATACTGGAGGGAATGTTGCGGGCAGACGGGCAAGAGGAAGACAGTGAAATAAGTGGGAGAACAAAAGAAAAAAATGGACTAAAATTAGTCAGTTGGAATGTATCATCAAGACAAGAAACTGGGGATGCTGTGGGTCCATTACACCAACCTTTAATGCAGCGACAGCACTTGACCACATCACTATCATCACAATCATCATTAAAGATTGCAAGTCCTTTTCCACTCCAGGGAGAGGGCCTTGTAGCTGTGCCACTGGTTTTGCTTTGTGTTTGTTACTACAGCGCGGCATCTAGCCAAATGTTTTATGTTATCAACTTTTGATCTTAAGTACCGCCACAGCTTCAATTTGTTTTTTAATTTTCCTAGATGAACTACTTGGCGTTGAAGAAGTTTGTTCTGAATACACCCATTGCGTGTATGGACCGAACATCCAGAGACAGGATTATGATGCTCATCCCAGAAAGACTTCAAATTGGACCTAAAAAAGAGAGTATCATTAAGACCTTGTTTAAAGAGGTGCATGATATGGTCATGAGCAGCATCCAGATGTCAAATAGTAAGTTTACTCACACACACACACGTATATATAATTTATATATACAAGGGGCGCTCCTAAAGTAATACCTTCTATTTTATTATGATGTCCCACAACATCAGAAATGGTTTTTGGCAGTATTGCAGTAAAGTTTGAATATTTCCGCCAATATCTGTTAAATTTTGATTCCGTCCGACAGGTGGCAGTGGAAAACCATTTAACAAAATGGCGTCTGTCATGGAAGTTCATTGTAAATAGAGGTGCATTATTAAATTCAACCATGTGGAAAAAGTTGCACCAATTGACATTCATCAACGCTTGCAGAGACCAAACAGTGGATGTTAGCATAGTGAGGTGGTGGGTTGTGTGTTTCAACTGGTGAAAACGACATTAATGATGAGTCACGTACCGGAAGACCATACACAGCTGTCACTCCACACAATGAAGCACATCTCAATCAGCTCGTCTGTGCAAATTGGGACATCACGACCAGGCAACTGTTTGCAGAGCTGGATATTGGCTTCAATTTGTTGGTAAGAATGGTGGCAAAGTTGTCAAATCACAAAGTTTGTGCCAGGTTGGTCCCACGAATGCTCCCCGAAGAACAGAAAGAACATCGCATGCAAGTTTGTTATGACCTCTTGAACCATTACGAGGATGAAGGTGACAGTTTCCTGGATCACTGGTGATGAGACCAGGCCAGAGAAAAAGACAACTTGTCTTTTACAACACGATAACACCAGGCCCCATACCAGTTTGAAGACTGTTGAGCACATTGTCAGTCTTTGCTGGACTGTCCTATCACACCCACTGTATAGTCCGGAGTTGGCACCTTCTAACTTCCATCTGTCCAGCCCAATGAAAGATGAACTCCGTGGGCAGCATTTTCCTATCAATGACACCGTCATAGCAGCTGCAAAACAGTGGGTCACCTTGCTGAGGCAGATTTCCACGAGCAAGGCATGTATGCTCTTGTTAATCGTTTTAGAAAATGTATAGTCAAGGGTGGTGGCTATGTTGAAAAATAGTTTTTTGAAGACATTGTTCTGCCAAATTATATATAAATATATATATACACACACACATATACACACATATACCCACACACATATACTGAACTAGATCTGTACAAAGCACTATAATTTTTACTCTGGCTCTGCAGCATTTGAGGGAACAAAATCAAAGAACATTTTCTATTCAATTTCATTCTTGTGAGGGTTGGGAGATGGGAGTGTGGCGAAACATAGCCTAGTTTTTAATGGCATTGCTCAGAAGCCAAATTTGCATGTATTCCAATTCATAAACCAAGGTCATGTCCGTGTGGCATGTGAACCAATTTTTAAAATATGTGTTGAAATCGGATGAACTGACCATAGGGTGCAAAACACAGTACAACACACTCCACTGTAGGAAACAAGGTAAATTAAAAATACATTTTAGAATGTCATCCTTGTCATGATTCTTTAATTGTTCCTTTTTGTGCTGTTCTTTGTCCCTGATGAAAACTTTTTGATTACAAAGTAGGTTGCTTTTTTTGTTTTACTTGTCCCACACCAATTTGGCCCATACTTGTGTATATGTTTATTGACATTTTTTTAAGAGTTTTACTTCTGCCCCTTTTACTGTAGACCACAATATTTTCAATAGTTCTACCTGTGACATGTATTGAATATAATTGTAGTTTTTCTTGATTTGATTTCCAGTCCAGCATATCCTAATCAAACCAGAGGTGAAAGGCTTGGAGGACGAGAAAGCTGGGCCCCCACCAAATGAACCTTTGTAAGTCTTATAGTTTTCATTCTTTATATCTGCACTGGTTATATCAGTGGTTTCAAATTTTGTGTGTGTAAAATACAGTGATGAGGACAACAGAAGAAACATGGCATCTGCAGCAAGTTCTTCAAATATTTTTTAGTAGGTTTAAAGCTGGAGTTTTTTTTCAGACATTGCTTGTGCGCCGTCTGTTGTCACTGAAACTAATTTTGTCAAATTCAGATAAAACCTATTACAAAATTTGAAAAAGTTGTCAAACAAATCAACTCCATGCATCTAGACTCTGGCACTTCAAACTGTAAGCTTCTTCTTCTTCTTCTCTGATCAACTAATGATATGCTTCTAACCTGATGAGGTTCACAAAAGAAATTGTTCGTTTTGTGTCTTCATCAACCGCCCACAGCTTTTTGAGCATGGTCGCTATCCTGAGCCAGGCTACCTCTGTTTGGTCTGCATAATTGGGGCAGTCCTGCAGGATATGCTCCTGTGTTTGCTTAGGTGCTCCGCAATTGCATGTGGTGGTGTCTCTAAGATTAATTCTGTGGAGGTGGGCCTTGAGTCAGCAATGTCCTGTTCTAAGTCTGAAGATCTTTGTCTAAAAAACTGCAGGCTTTTCTGAATGTTCAAGTTGGTTGAAAGACAGGGATAAAGAGCATGAGTTGACCAGAGTCACTATAATGTCAGTCAACTCATCCCATTGTCACAGAAAAACAGATTTATTTTCAATTCTAATAGCAAATAGCTTTCAATATTTGTAGACAATTTGTAAATTTTTCCAGTAATTGTTTTACGACTTAGTAGCATAATTTTTATTCTGGGATGACCAACCACATGACAAAGATGGCGCTGGGTTATGTTTACATTGACAATTCCAAAACCCAGCGGTCACGGGACATGCCTTCGGTGTGTAAATATGAGAATATAACATCCCAATCAGGGGTAAATGACCCCGATGAGTCACACCTGCGTGCAGGGAAGCAAAGGATTGACAGCACTATCATGTTGTTCCTTAAACATACATTAACTCCACTGGGTTAAGGAGAAATGCTGAAGACTACAGGAGTAAACCTGGACTATAAATCCAGAGGGAGGAACCCTAAGGCAGTTGATGGATTGGCATGTTCATAACCATTATCTGGCATCTGCTGCAATCTCTGCTGGGCTCCAAACGTACAGACTGTCTCTCCTTTGGAGCAACATAGCAGGGTTAAGAGGGAGGCTGTGCAAAATTGGCAGGACACAGTCTCCCTATCAGGTGCCCAGGCTAGCAGGTTTTGGCAATGACGGAGAAAAAAAAACAGAGGACTCTTTCAGCTGGGCACATGGAATGTAAGCTCCATGTGCCCAGGGTCAAAAACTTCAAGAATTAAGTGGGAACTTATTGTTGAACCCACTGTGTATGTTTTGATAATACAAATTTAGATTGTATTTCATGTTGGGAAATTGATGTTTGCAAATAAGACATGTGTTTTTCTGTCACTTCAATGACTATGATATCATGTTCCCAAACTTGCTGGTGATTGCATGGAATTTTGCGGTTTTCTCTTTACCTTTCCATCAATAATATTTATTGAAACACCTGATTCACCTTCAGTTGTAGTGTCACTCTAATCACCTTCCTTATGTTTTGGAGTTCTAATTACAAACTGATCCATGTCTGAGAAATGCAAATATTAAATTTAATAATGAAAAAAATTGAAGTTCTCGAGAGAAGTTTTCAAGTTTTGTATATTGTGGATGTCAATTTTGAAATGCATTGATAAGTCATTATTGTTATACATTCTTGAAACAAAGGTCAAAGCTTGCATCATGCTCTTATTGTACGGTGTTTTGAGATTTCTTTTTGCGAAATATATTAAAATAAATGTACGGACATAGCATGTGCACTCTAATTCTCTAAGAAATGAGAATATCGAGAACTAAAAACAACTGCTGTGCCATTATTGAATTTCAGTTTTATATTGTTTTACGTTTTAATTAAATTATAAATTTAATTTATAATTTTAATTCATCACTTGCTTGTCAAATATACAGTTTTAAGTTTGTGAATATTTGGCCACAAATCTTCAGCATTGGCCACTCATGGCCAATGGCCACTAATATAAAATGATTGTATTTCAGAGGTCTAAACTTTATGAGACCCTGGCATAAAACCTACCAAGCACACAGGGAGAAGATTGTGTCAAATTTGTATATGCTACACCCTACACACAAGGCCATACTAGAGCTTTGTCAGACAACATTGGCTCATTACAAAATGCTGGACATCTCAACATACAGGTAAGATAAAACACACTCTCATTCATTTACTTACATACCTAATCCTTGTTGGTATGTAAGAATAGTTGCTCATTGGTGTAGGATTTCAGACGTCTCAGATTGAACAGCTGGCCCTTTCAAATAAACCACAGAACACCAAAATAAGTCTTAACGGCGAATATCTGCGGCCAAACGACAACTTAAACTACTTGGGAGTCACATTTGATCGGCGCATGGCATGGAAAAGTCCGATCAAGAGAAACCGAATGAGAGCAAGACAAAGAATGGCAATCATGAGGAAACTTGCTGGCACAAGCTGAGGAGCAGACGAAAGTATACTAAAGAAACTGTACACTGGAAGAGTGAGACCAGTTCTCGAGTATGGCATTGCGGCATGGACAACAGCAGCGAAGGCAATCTTTGATAAAATTAGCAAACTTCAAAACCAAGCCATGAGAGTTATAACAGGAGGCATGAAGTCAACGCCAATTGTAGAACTTGAAAAGATTACAAATCTGCAATCCATGACCGACAGAAGAGACTGCAGAGCCTAGCAGCAAGCAGAGAAACTCAGAAGACTGACAGACCATCCAATGCATCAGAGACTAAATAGATTTGGAAATGGGAAGCTAAAGCGGAGAAACTTTGCAGAAATAGCCAATGCAAAGATGAGCGAAGACCCTATGAACACCGACACAACACCAAAGCCCATCCCTACTGTACGCAAACCCACATGGAAGCAGCATATCATTCCAGAGGTGGTAGAAAATATACCAGGTATTGGAAACAAGAACAGCCAGACTTAAAAAGAAAGAAGAGACATAACCCTGAGGTACATAGCGGAAAACTACCCAAGCATAGACTGGACAAATGCATACACCGACGGTTCTGTAACAAACACAACACAGAATGGAGGGGCAGGAGTATTCCTGAGCCTACCAAATGGTAGAAAAATAACACTGTCAGTGGCAACTGGAAAATTCTCAAGCAATTTCAGAGCGGAGGCAGAGGCACTGAAGGCTGCAGTAGAAGCAATGCTCACATGCGAAAGCAATGCTAAAGCCAGATAGTCCTGTTCACAGATGCCCTGGCTGTGGTCACAGCACTAAAAAGCCAGAAAAATACTGAACTTAATGATTTAAGAGCAGTACTCTGTCAACTATGTCAGCAGTCCGCACCAAAAAGAGTAGTGGTACAGTGGGTTCCATCCCACTGTAACATCCAAGGCAACGAGGAGGCAGACCGACTGGCAAAAGAAGGTGCAAGACTTCCACAACCAGATTCTAGTGTGACCTACGAAGAGTCCAAAAGGCTTATTAGGGCCAGATACATGGCCAAATGGGAAACAGAACACACTGGCTACACAAAAAATTATGCCTACTACCAGCTGAACCGAAGAGAGCAGGTTGTGGTCTTCAGACTCCGCACAGGCCACAACAGACTGAGGTACAACCTATTCAATAAATTAAAGATAGGTGGCACTGACGAACGCTCGTGTGGCACAGGGAAAATGACCGCTGAACATCTGCTGCAAAATTGCCCGACATACGAGGACCAGAGAAAGCACATGTGGCCATCACATCAAGCTCTATGGCAGTGTCGACAGCCTCAGGATGACAGCTGCTTTCTTTGAACAAATACAAGTTGACGTCTGACAGCGTACGAAGAAGAAGAAGAACAGCTGGCCATGCATACTGTACCTGATAGATATGTCGTCCGTAGTAGTACTATGAGCATCATTAGATAGCATGGCTATAAAGACCATGCTAAAGAATGTAGGAGCTAGCACAAAACCTTGTTTAACACCATTTATAAGATGTAGTTTGGGATTCAGTTATCCAGAGAGAATACCATACTATCTTATCAGCTGAGGAACTAAGACGCTAGTCCAATCAGGCCCAACGTGCTGACCAGGACATCACATCAGGGTCAGGCATAATATACTGACCAAAACCACACCTGTCTTCCATGTAGCATTTCCTGGAAACAAAACTGTTTTCAAGCATTCAGGCAAACGAGATGTGGATCGATGTGATCCCTGTAGTAGTGAGCATCACACAAATGAAGCCAAGCATAACACAACAACCTAGAGGATTCCTGTCAACCTTCATCAACATGCTTGAGATGTTAGGAAATCTACTGCAACCCGCCACTTAATGCCATTTTCAAGGTGCACAAAAGAGTAAACTTACTCCTTGTGGGCATTCAAGAACAAAAACAATCTTATCAGCTATCTTCATTTTGGCCTGATTCCAGTCTAGTCAGAGATTGTCTCATGTGTCCACTGTCATCTGTAATCCTGGTATTTCATCAGACAGAACATGTCTGAGCTCTCCACTGTGATCTGTAATCCTGGTATTTTATCAGACAGGACATGTTTGATATCTCCACTGCAATCTGTAATCCTAGTATTTCATCAGACAGGACATGTTTGATATCTCCATTGTAATCTGTAATCCTGGTATTTCATCACTTAACTTAACTTACTGGTTTAGAAGACTTCAGAGTCTGTATACAACCAGTTCAGACAGAACGTGCATGATAACTCCACTGTAATCTGTAATCCTGGTATTTCACTGTAGCATGCTACTGAAAAGAATCATTAACTCTTAAAAGTCATAAATTTTGTTACTAGTTTTGCCAGAGTTATTTTTTCTATAAAAGAAGTCTCTTCATATAACTTGAATTTTCTTAATTATTTCACAAAGAAGACAAATATGTTATATATAAAATTAAAGGAAAATGAATATGCAGTAATAATATGAAGGTCTTGTAGAATTTCATAAAATATTACAAGTAATTGTTAATAATTATATTCTCATTTTTTTGTAATAAAAAATATTTTTCACACACAAAAATGTCACCAATCCATGAATAACCACTGAAACGTAATGCAGATTGGTCTAGTGTGCTTCAAAATAACAGTAATCCACGTAGGAATACTATCTACAAGAAAATAGTTTTCTGTAGCAGTCAAATGGAGTTGATGTGTCAGTGAGTTGCAGGTCTCCATTCACTCCACATGGTCGACCACATTTTGGCAACAATCTGATTTAATTCTTGGTCTCAGTCAGTTAGCAGTGGTGATGGAATTTGGTACTAAAACCCATTCGCTATCATTTTCTCTATAATTTGCTTTAGAAATATTGCTTCTTTGTTTTTCTGTTGGTCGTGCAGTTAAACGCTTTTGCCTTTTAGCAGCACTAGGTCTTAGCTGTGACAACTCCCCCCTCATCTTCAGCATCAGATTCAGTAGGCTTAGGTTGAAAAATATTATAGTCTATGTCCAACTCCGATTTAACATCAGAAAAATGTTAATCCTCATCACTAAATTCATCTAGAGTACACAACTCCCTAGCCTTTTTGACAGATAAAAACAACCTACTATTAGGCAATCTTGAAGTGCTAGGTTCGCTACACATTTTTGTGTTATCTTGACTTGAAAGATAACAAATGTTTTTCAACTTTGAATGTCCACACAATGAACGTCAAAGCTTTTATATTTGAAACGTAAATATAAGAGTTACTTCCCTTACTATGTAATGTCAATTAAAATTTAGAAACACTGAAGAAACTAAACAAATTTCTTTCAATGTGCTGTTAAACGCGATGAGCGTTTTTCTGACATCAAACTGACGCCCGTCAGAACGCTGACAGCATTCTTATGGTCTTTAAGAGTTAAAGCATGTTTCCATAAACTATTTTAGACTTCTCTACCCTGTTTGTTTTTGTTTTTTTGCTCTGTAAAGAGTAAGATGTCATCTCTGCAGCTGGTTACAATTGCTGGAATCCTAGAACATAATGTTACCTGGTACATTATTTGATGTGAAGAAGTAATTATTCTCATACACAACCCTCCGTAGGCACATTTTATATCATGCTTGGTAATCGATTTCTTTTCTATCCTTTTTCTTTATCCAAACTGACAAAAGGTTTTCTTGTTTCATTAGAGCCTAGCACTGCTCTTTCATTTATTTACATGGAAAGGTTAACTTCTGTTGCAGTAAAGTGCGCCAAAGTAAATGCTGGAGCTATTACAGTGCGCATGTATGACTTCTCCTATTCTTCTTCTTCATCATCGTCTTCCTTTTTTTCTTCAAACATTTTCAGATGTCAGCCTGCATATATCTAAAGACAGCAGTGGATGACCCAGACTATCATAGAATTAGTCCAGAAATGACACTGGTGATAACCATATATACTTTCGTTCATCATCATATGGCATGTCCTTTGTAGAACGTCGCTCTCGTCACAACCAGCCAATATAAATCTTTGTCTGCAGTCAATTTTCTCACCTGCTCTATTTTATGTTTAGAGTTTCCTTGATATCTTGTATTCGCCTTGGTCAACCCCTGCATCGCCTTCCAGGTACTATGTTTCCAGGACCGTTCTTTCCAGTCCGTCATGACTTCCGTTCTCTCCTAAACATAATATTGTGTATGAGCCAGTTTTCTTCAACATTCACGTCTACTTGGATGGCTTTATTTGTTTCTTACTTTATTCCATTTTTAGCATTCTTCTGTAACATTTCGTTTTGAATGCTCCAATTTGCTTTCTTGTTGCTTGTGTCATAGTCCATGTCTCACACCCATACATATCTACAGGGAATAGTACTTTCTTTGTATATTGGACACCTTTGTAGCAGATGGTCAGCAGTCATTTTATCAATGCCACAGACACAGAAATGTGGCTTCTCACTGAGGTACTTCAGGCTTGTATCTCAGTGATAGACCACCAAAGGTATAGGTTCAGGGGAGATATGATATCAGAATGTATCAGTATCCAGCTGCTGTATTTATCTACTCCACAGATCAAAAGGTGTCATGACACTTGAGCAGTTTAAGAATGTTATTGATCATGACTTGATAAGGAACGAGAGGCATCTGATGAAAGAGTAAGATACACCATTCACATATCTTGAGTTCATTATTTGTATGAAATACAGAAAATAAACCAATTTTGAATGGTATATTTTGCCTGACATGTTAATCAGGGTCAGGCAAAATATACTGGCCAAGATCCTCACCTTGGCTTCCTTGTAGCACTCCCTCGAAATGCGCTGTTTTCAGCCTGGCTAACGTGGCGAGGGATCGACGTGATCCCTGTAGTAGAGAGTGATACGCAGATGAAACCAGGCATAGCACAATTGTCTTAAGGACCCCAGTCCACCTTCATCAGCACACAGACTGGATGTGAGGAAAGCTACTCTAACCCGCCACTTAACGTCCATTTTAGGGCGCACAAAAGAGTAATCCTGCTCGTTGTGGGCATTCAACAACAATGCTACTTTCTAGATATATACAATTTTGCACTTCTTCAATTATTTAACCATTAATCTTTAGTGGGTTTCTTTGCATGTAATTTATTATTATTTCCAAAACGTTCACACTGGTCTGTAATCCCACCTTTGCTGCTGCATATGTTCGTCTATCTATGTTTCTTTTCTTTTCCCTTCTTCTTATGTGGCAATGTATATATATCATCTGCGAAATCAAAGTCTTCTTGCTGCTTATCTTATAAAATGTTCACTACATTCCTGCTTGTCTACCCTCTGTTGTTTGCAGCATCACAAGGTCCAAGATTATAAGAAAAATGCTGTACAACGATCTTTATTTTGATAGGATGCAAGTGTTCTATTTTTAGCTCTCCAGTGTAACGTCCTGTGATTCTCATGTCTTCTTCTTAGATCATTGATTAGTGACCGGCAAAATGGTCAGTGACCATCACATCTGATGGCATCTTTAAGGGCGGCAACAAACTCCCTCAACTTCACCCGGTCATTCTTGGTATGGTGCCTTAATCTGATTCATGATTTTCATTTAGGCTTGTATGGTTTTTCCCCAAGTTGTCTTAGATTGGCCTATCTTTTGTCTTCTCTTTGGTGATTCTAGTGATGATGTAAGGTTTTTTTCTTAGGACATAGCCAATCCAATTCCAACATCGACTGGTTATGACGGTGGGCATGTCTTCCTGATTGCTCTGTTCTCACTTTGGTGATATTGTTCAACCAGAAATGATTCTCATGTGCAGTGATTATTTACAGAGCATTTTCTTTTTAGAGTTCAGTGAAATTAATCATCTCAACTTTGTTATTAAACAATATTGTCTCGATATAAAGAGACGTTGAGGAAGGACTGCCAAGCACTTAGGACACAGGTCTCAGTTAGTAGGCAAAGATTCAATTCATGGTAAAGCATAGTATATTTTTAATGGATGAGTCAAATAAAAGCCTAGCTTGCACACTGTCCTGTAACTATAAAGACAAGTGGCCTTAATTCTTTAGTCTTTCAAATCCTTATGGGAATAAATACTGTAATAATGTTTTTCTAAGCTACTCGTGTTGAGTTAACCCTTGATGATGTCTCTTTGGTATCAGGTGATAGTGGCACTTCTTACATCCTAAGGTATACTTGATAAGTTGGGAAGGGGGTCCTCCTATCTGTAGTGGAATGCCTGGCTCCTCACTAAGCTCACCAAAATGGGGATTGCAGGGTAGATCACCACCTTATTTTCTAGATTCCTCGGACACAGACTGTTTTCAGGAGCATGAATGAGGACATGATGTGGATGGTGCCTTGATCAGAGTTTTTCACCTGACCCTGATTACTCTTCTCTCCCACCTTGATCAGTGTGTTTCACCTGACCCTGATTACTCTTCTCTCCCACCTTGATCAGTGTGTTTCACCTGACCCTGATTACTCTTCTCTCCCACCTTGATCAGTGTGTTTCACCTGACCCTGATTACTCTTCTCTCCCACCTTGATCAGTATGTTTCACCTGACCCTGATTACTCTTCTCTCCCACCTTGATCAGTATGTCTCACCTGACCCTGATTACTCTTCTCTCCCACCTTGATCAGTATGTCTCACCTGACCCTGATTACTCTTCTCTCCCACCTTGATCAGTGTGTTTCACCTGACCCTGATTACTCTTCTCTCCCACCTTGATCAGTGTGTTTCACCTGACCCTGATTACTCTTTTATAATTTAGTACTTTAGAAATGTTTTGCCTGGACTTCGACAGCTGTAAAGGGCCGACACTTGTTTAGTACTTCGAAATTGAACTTCTTTCTGGCTGGGATAGTACCTGGTAATGTGAACAGACGGAGGTTACTGTAGGATTTGGAGTTTTGTGCCATTAGCCTGTGCCTTGTCCCATTTTTGATGGTTTGCGTATTATACTGTGCTTGCCGGAGATTCTAGTTTGTGTGTATTTAGGTGGGAATTTCATGTGCTCATTTTTGCTTGTGCTTAGACAGAGTTTGTGCTAGTTCCATAAATAACAAACTCTGCGCAGTTAAATACTTGCGATCACATTCGTTAAATTCTGCCATTTCATCAACATATGCTTATATTTTCATCTCCATAACAAATAAACTGTTCTGTATATGACCTACTGAATGAATTAGACAAGGCCAAGAATGTACCTCATACTGACTGGGGAACTCCTGCAATGGTCAATGAAATCTAGGATTGTAAGTTTATTAGTGTCTAGAATATTAGTTCCAGCTTGCAGAATGGATAAGACAACACCATGGCAACCAGAAGATTGTGGGCTCAATCACCAAGTTTGGCAGAGGGGGAAAGAAAACACCACAAAAACACAAACTAGCAACAACAGGATGACCCAAGTAGGTCAATCTCCTTAAATAGCAAGAAGGTATCAGGACTGAAGCACTTGTCTGATCATGGAACTTCTCATCAGAACTGAAGCACTTGTCTGATGAGGGAACACCTCCAGATATAAAATTATCTCCTGTTGCATAGAGTTTCGTATCATTATTGTTGTTATTTGTAAAAATGATTTCACCATTCCTTAGTATCACATGTGCCAATCTTTGCTAATAAACACAAAGTGATGCAGTCTTTGTAGGTAACACAAAGATATACACAGGCCGTATCACAAATGATGAAGTACGATAAAGAATCGAGAATGCAATTGGGCTGTACGACGACCTCCTCACAAAGATCAAAAGAAAAAACTGACTTGGTATGGCCACGTATCAAGGTCCAATGGCAATATGATACTACAGGACACAGTACTAGGCAAGCGAAGGTGAAGACGTCTGAGAAAAAAATGGGAAAACATCTATGAATGGACTAACGTACGACCCGAGGAGGCACAAAAAGCAACCGTAGACAGAGAAATGGTGTGGGACTGTGGAGGTATCAGTAGGGATGTTCCAACGATCTCAAGGGGTCACTGGATGAACTGAACTGAAACACACAGTAAGTAAGATGTTGAAAACCAAAAGTAAACGTATAGTTAGTCCCATAGCAGATGCTGCAATTGGGGATGAAGTGTTAAGAGACATCATTGTGTGAAGTCTCTTAATTTTTTTGTGGAAGCCAAAGACACAGTGAACAAAATGACAGCAGTCAGCAACTCATATCTGGCTGCTTGCTTCAGGGTCAGCAATTCAGAGCTATCCAGGACCCTTTTCTGTCTCCAAGTGATGGGCCTGGAAACAGGCTGCACACATGTGGCCTGGCTGAGAAAATAAGGAGCGAAAAAGACAAACAAACCCAGTTAAAGAAATGTGCTGTACTGAAACTAGATGTGGCGGACAGACAGGCCTTGCTGTATATTACAATGTTGAAGAAGAGGAAGATGTTTTTATGGAGGTGCGATGATGTTTCTATCATCGCTGACTTGTCATCCTAACAGCGTCAGATACCCGTTTATAAATGCATAGTCTGGGTTGTGTTGCTATAGGAATTTTAAAATCCTCTACCTTTGAAATGAGGTGCAAATGTTCTAAAAAACTCAACCACTCAGACCCTGAAACAAACAATATTTAATATGTCATTTAACCATGGAATTACTGTTCTCTTCAGTTGGTATCCTAAGTTCACAAACATTTTCATAGTACACCAGAAAGCATTGGAATTTGGCACAACTGAAGGCTTAGAATCTTTTCTAGCGAGTACTTCTATTCTTGTTGGCATACAGGTAGATATAAATACCAAAGAATATTTTAACAGTCATTATGTTATTGAGTTAAAAGTCATGCCTCTCCATTCTTCACATCTATGACCTTGGGCCAAAAATGCAGCAGTGAATGAGCTGGCAGCATCCAGTGACTCATAGCAAGATACCTGCACCAGGACCAGGGACTCATAACTTACCATGACCCTATTCCGCTTCAAAGTGGCGACCCTGTGAACAGACCAATACCATGCAGTCTGGCTCAGAGATTGGGGATCCAAAAGAGGAGGAAAACCTTATTTTGAGGCAAACCTTATTTTGAGGCAAACCTTATTTTGAGGCAAACCTTATTTTGAGGCAAACCTTATTTTTTTTATGCCTTGCTGAAATTAAATGTGCCGGTCTGAAATATATAGATAACGTAGCCTCGCTGTAACTACAACTTCACAAACGTCCTTTTCAAGATGAACACCAAAGAATAAATCTGGGATGTTTTTAACATCCCAGATTCTTTAAATTAGCTCTTAAGCTATCTGGTCAGTTTATTGAGGTTTATTTTAACATTTCATTGCTTCTTTACATGTCAAAAAAACTATTATTTTGTTGATTAAATTATTCACTCTGTAGAACTCACAAACATCTTATAATGTTACAAATCCGATATACTGGCTTGAGCAATTGTGATACATCTTTTTCTTCAGCATTCATCCTGAACAGAACGTTGAAACGTTGTGTCGTAGTTTATAGCAAGCCTACGATATCTGCGCCTTTTTGCCCGGCACATCTGATTTCAGCTGGCTTTTTTAGTAGAGTTTGCCTTCTCACTGTGATCTCTATCCCTTGGCCAGGTTACAATAGGGACTAGTGCAACTGTTTCCAGGTCCGCGACGTCTAGGCAGAATATGGTCTTGATCAGCTATGATTCGCTGACCCAGATGCAAGCAGCCAGCTATGTGTTTCTGGCTGCTGTCAGCTCATGCGCTTCGGCATCTTGACCCTAGTTGTACATAATAATTAACAGCTTCTCTATACCAGCTTCTACAAATTTGTTGTTGTTGTTGTTGTTGAATGTCCACAATGAGTAGGATTACTCTTTTGTGCGCCCTGAAAAGGACGTTAAGTGGCGGGTTGTCGTAGCTTTCCTCACATCCTGAGCGTGCTGATGAAGGTGGACCTGGGTCCTCCAGGCGGTTGTGCGAAGCTTTGCTTCATGTGCATGTCGCTCACTACTACGGTCCCACACCTTGTTAGTCAAGTTGCCATGAAAACAGCCGTTTCCAGGATGGGCTACGAAGAAGCCAAGGTGAGTGAGGGTCTTGTCCAGTATGTTTTGCCTGAACCTGAATAACATGTCTGATCAGTATATTTTGCTTGACCAAACGTTAGTCCAACCCCCTACTTTAACAACAATTTTTAACAACAATTCTGGTAGTCACCAGACAGTCATCTTCACAGATCTGTTTCTGAAAACTCTCACACCTGGCGAATCAACTAAACAAGATAGTTGCCAAAAAGTGAATCTTACATTAGTTGCTACTATTTCATTGCAGCATTCCAGGAAATGCGAAGGCAGATAGGTTATCAAAAAGAGCTGGAAATTGTGAACAAGAACACATTGAAATCACATGCTTCGAGACAAAGAAAGGGATCCAGGATGTAAAAAAACAGAACCAACCAATATTTTTTGTTGTTGCTTTCTCCTTATTTCTCTATTTCCTCAAGGCAGTGTGCGATGCAAAATGTTTCTATTTTGTGCCTGTCGGCCAAGTACATCCATCTTCGGCACGCAGTTTATGTTAGGGTCTGTTTCCATCTGCATTTTCGGTGCTGTGATGGGGAAAATCCGGAGTGGTAGCGCTTGGGGCAGATGGTTTCAAAATGCGAAATTATTCCGGCAGCTCCTGCAGCTGAGCTGGTGCCAAATGTTATACTTTGTATTCCCTTGGATTACGCCAGTGAGGCCTAAGAGGGGGATCCTGCAGTTTGGGCAGCCCAGGGTCTCCATATTTAGCATCAGGCTTGTGCCCTGGAGATGCTACTGCAGTCTCGCTCTTGAGTGAGCACACAACATGGAACCTGGCAGTTTACGGGTTATAAGTCCCATCCGATTGGCGTGGGGAAGGGTCGCCATGGGTCAGCTTCGACAGTGGGAGGGATCATCATTGGTTGACTACCGTCGCCTCACCCAGGCAGCCCCTGGTCAGTAGGGTGTCGATTCGCCAACATCTGCCTGATCCAGTGGGTGCCTGGAGCTGAGTGCATGCATGACAAGCAGATGTTAATAATGCACCAAACAAAACCAAAATTAAAAAGAAGGCTCCAGCTCTTCGATTTGCAAGCTGGAACGTGCGTACTATGTGTACAGGCATCTCCGATGATCTTTAAGAGGTTGGAGATGCCAGAAAAACAGACATCATTGAAAAGGAGCTCTCTCGATTGAATGTGGACATAGCTGCCCTACAGAAAACCAGACTTGCCTCTAGTGGCTCACTAAGAGAGAAAAACTACACTTTCTTCTGGAAGGGTCGTGTACCTGAGGAATCTCGACAGCATGGTGTTGGTTTTGCTGTTAAAAACACACTTATGGTCTCAGTCGATCCTCCATCGGAGGGCTCTGAAAGGTTACTGGTCATTCGCCTAATCACTGCTTCAGGTACTGTTAATATCCTAAGCGTCTATGCCCCAATCCTGACATCTCCGGAGGAAGCGAAGGATAAATTCTATGGCCAGCTGGAGGAAATCAAGAACAGCCCCAGGGAAGAACCACTCATCCTTCTCGGTGACTCTAATGCTAAACTAGGTGGGGACCACATAGCATGGCCCACCTGCCTTTAGGTGGGGACCACATAGCATGGCCCACCTGCCTTAGACATAATGGTATTGGGAAGGTAAATGACAATGGTCAGAGGTTGCTGGAGCTGTGCACTCAACAAAGCCTATATATCACAAATACTTTCTTCAAGGGCAGGCCGCAACATAAAGTATCCTGGAAACACCCAGGATCACATTGATGGCATCAAATCGACTTGATTGTCACCAGACGTTCAGCTCTAAACATGGTCATCTCCACTAGAAGCTATCACAGTGCAGACTGCGACTCTGACCAGGCTCTTGTATGTAGCACGGTACGCTTGCAGCTTCGCAAAATATGCCGCTCCAAACAAATGAGACATCCCCACATTATCACTGTGCACAGATGATGATTCCTTTCAAGGTGGAGAGGTTTGTGTCTGACCTGAATCTTGCTCTTCAGGGAGGATCTGAGTGTGACACCACAGCTAAGTTGAACATTAAGAAAGGTACCATCTATAATACAACATTAGCCATGTTTGATATGAGGGAACGGGCCAATCATGACTGGTTCAGCGCACATCTCGCAAGAATCGAACCAGTTATTGAGGCCAAGCGAAAAGCTTTCATAAATTATTTTTAAATAGTCCAAATGAGAATACGCTTGCTACCCCCAAGGACGGCCCGAGGCATCAATCAACGAACCGCTAGATAATGCGCAAATGAGTACTGGCAGAAACTGTGTGAAGAAATTCAGCTAAATGCAGAGATGGGTAATATCCAGGGCTTGCTATACCCAGGGCTATACCCATGTATAGAGGCATAAGGATGGCACTGGGCCCTAGTGCGAGAGGTTCTGCCCCCCTGAAATCTCTGACAGGTGTGAGAATCATGGACCGTGACCAGCAGATGGGTGGAGCACTACTCTCGGGAAACGGTGGTCACTGATGAAACCTTATGCCCATTATGGAGGAACTTGACAGACCACCTACTCTGGGTGAGCTTGATAAGGCTATCAACTACCTCTCAAATTGCAAAGCACCAGGTGGAGATGGTATCCCACTCGAAGACATCAAATGCGGGAAATCAGCACTAGCTCAGCCGATATTTTATCTTCTATGCCTCTCCTGGGAGGAAGGTGCAGTCCCTCAAGATATGCGTGACGCCACCATTGTGACTATTTACAAAAATAAAGGTGACCACGGGGACTGCAATAATTATAGAGGGATCTCGCTTTTGAGCATTGCAGGCAAAGTTTACGCCCGCATGCTACTAAACAGGTTGAGACTGCTCCAGGACAGGGTGTACCCAGAATCCCAGTGTGGCTTTAGAGTAGGTAGATCAAAAACGGATAGGATTTTCTCGCTTCGCCAAATGCAGGAGAAGTGCAGAGAACAAGACCAGCCGCTCTTTATGGTGTTTCTAGACCTCCCCAATGCCTTTGACTTGGTTAGTAGAAAGGATCTATTCAAACTCCTTGGCTGCAAAGATATGAAGGATATGAAGGGTTCAGTTCTATATGATGGATCATCTTCAAACACTTTTCCCATCAAGAGTGGAGTGAAGTAGGGATGTGTGTTCGCGCTGACCCTTTTTGGGATCTTCTTCTACATGCCTCTATCCTACGCTTATGACACATCTGTGGACAATGTTTCTTTGCACACCATGTGAGATGGGCGGTTGTTTATTCTGTCCCGACTGTGTGCTACACCATCTATAAAGATTAATGGCATCACTCTGGAGGTCGTCAACAGCTTCATTTATCTGGTCCTGCCATCAGCAACACTCTCTCGCTCGAGAAGGAGATAGACAGTAGGCATGGCAGAGGAAGTACCACCATGGCCCGCCTGACAAAGAGAGTGGGAAAATACTGCGCTGTCTCACTACACCATGGTCCGGGTCTATCAGACCTGCGTTCTTGGCACTCTCATGTATGGAAGCGAGACTTGGAGACTTACACTAAACAGGAATGGAAGCTGAACACCTTTCACATGAGGTGTCTACGGGGTATATGGGGTATTAGCTGGCAAGAGAGAGTGTCACATAATACGATTTTACAGAGAGCAAACACTCACAGCATGTACTCGATGTTGAGCCAGCGACATTTACAGTGGTTGGGACATGTTTATCGCATGGAAGACGAGAGGCTGCCAAAGCATATCCTTTATGGACAGCTACCCATTGGAGTTAGAAGAATCGGCCGCCCCACACTACGATTCAAAGACGTATGCATGAGGCACATGAAGTCATGCGACATCCCACCCGAGGGCTGGAAAGAAATTGCTCAGGATCGAGCTATCTTGAGACAGTCAGTTGGGGGGGGGGGGGGGGGGGCATAGTGGCTGCTGACACTAATAGAGGTCGTCTGGCTGCAGAGAAAAGAGAAAGACTGAAGATATTAAGGAAAAGCCAGGCAAGCGCCAGCCTCCTCAGTATAGTTGTACGATCTGTGGCAGGGACTGTCACTCGCGGATCAGCCTTTACAGGCCATAGCAGGCAGTGTCGAAATACAGGAGACAACTGGACAAAACTTAAAGGTGCCACACGCATTTTCTATAGAGACAGACACCTATGATGATGACGATGATGGGGAGCGAACCCAGCAGCTTTGGGTTGTGAGGTGTGTCACTTAGCCGCTAGCCCACGGGTCCCCTAGAATCAACCAAATGATGACTATCACACCCTTGACCAACATAGACAGATCACCATTCTTTGCTTCAGGATAGGGCACAACAGACTCATCAGATACATATATAAAACTTAAGACTATCTGCTTCACAACTGTACAGATGTGGACTAAATGAATAAACTTCTGAGCATGTATTACAGGACTTGCCAGTTAAGGAAGATGCACTGACCCACTGGTTGAACACTAAACTTAAAACAGTACAGAGTTAAAGGGGAGCTCCAAACAATGGTCAAGTTTATCATGGGAACTCATCTGATGGTGAAAACAGCAAAGTCGTCACCACAAGAGGAGGAAGAAGGAACAATCATCATTATATAACATGTCCTTTGCAGAATGTTGCGCTCATGACAGCCTGTCTGTAGGAAACTCTATCTTTCATCAGTCTTCCAGCCTGCTCTAAGGTCAAATCCATCGTCTCCTTGATGTCCTCGGTCCATCTTCTTCTCGGTTGGCCTCTGCTTCTCTTCCCAGTGACCATGCCTTCCATAACCACTCTCCACTCCAACCTCAGTTTTTGGGTCATTACATCTTTTATGAGCCAATTCTCCTCTACATTCAGGTCTTGCCGGATGGATTTGTTTTTTTCTTTTTGTGTCCATGGGATTTTCAGACTCTTATGTAGCACTGTGTTTCAAAAGCACAGATCTTTGCTCTTATTGCTTTTGTAATCATACATGTTTTACATCCATAGGTTGCCACAGGAAAAATGCATGTTCTTAGAATCTTTAGTTTTAGTTCCTTGTTTGTATTATGCCATAGGTTCTGCATACTCCTTATCTTCTGCATTGCCATAGTCAGTCATATTCTTACTTCCCTTGTACAGTCTCCATTGTTGTTCAGTATTGATCCCAGATATTCAAAATGTGCAACATTTTCAATCTCTTTGCCAGCTATTGCTATTTTAGGTTGGAGTTTTGAGTAGGAACCAATTTACTTAAAACATGTTATTTTTAAATGATTCTTTGGCTTACTGAAATTATAGTAATTATATTTAAAAAAAATTATGTTGTGATTTATGTTAAATTTGCAAAAGTGATAGAATTAACTCCCATAATTTTTTTAAAACATTTTAAAGGCATGCAAAATAGTAAGGGATAAGCAGTAGTGTAGTGTAGGGCGTATTTAGAGTTCTCAAGAATTCAGAGTCAGTAAAAGTTAAAGTTTTAAAGGTCAACTTGCTAAGGTAATAGAGAGAGATGATGATATTTGGCATGACCTTTACTGTCTGCTCACTTACAGATCAAACAGATGCTTGTAAATTGTCTTGAGAGATATGAGATACTCTTCAGACCAGAGAATCACCTAGATCTCCCTCAGTTGTTTTTTAAACTTGTTAGAAAGGGGACACAAATAAGCTATGATGAAACTCTCAACGATTTGGAAGAGGCTATACTCTACTATGTTGAAAAGCTCTGTTGTACAATGCAGAAGGTTGGGTATTTGTTTTTTGTTTTTAGCTTAATGTGCATATTTTCTTTGTTTTGCTCTCATTATAATTGCTTGCGTCCGACAGGTACCAGAGTTGGAAAGAATATGGCCACTGTAACTTTCAGAGAATGTCATCATGGTTGGTTGGTTATTGATCCAGCGGCCTGTGGGCTCCTCCCCTTTGGCCCATTGCAATATAGTGGTATCTGCAAGTGTTTTTGTGAGCTGTTTAGTTCTGTACAAAGTGTTCCATTTGTCTGACCTCAGAGGAAGAAGCTTTTTTTCAACACCGGCAAGCCTGACATTCAAAATGATGATGTTCAATGGTTTCAAGGGGATGTGTGCACATCCCGTACTAGGGAGTATGTTCTGGTTGGATTCTGTTCAAGTGACTGTTAAGTTGTTTGTTTTAAGTGTGAAGCTGGAAAATGCTGCTGTGGTCTCTCCTTTTCAGGAGGTTGATGTTGTCTTTGGGATTTGGGATACCTATGTGTTTGTATATTTCTCTCCCAGTATTCCTCATCTATTCAGCCAACACTCTTTGTTTGCAATCTTCAGTAGTTGTTTGATTGTGCGGTTGTTAGTGTGTATTGTTGTTCTTGACTTGATCCCTTCTTAGGCATACTGTCTGCCTTGTCATTTCTAGGTATATCTGAGTGACCTGGGATCTATTGTAAAACTATTCTAACTTCATGGGATGTGATATGTTTATTGGCATCTAAGAATGTCATTATAAAAGTCGACTAATGATAGTTCGATTTGGAGCTAGAAACATCATTATGAAAAGCCGTTGTTATAAAACCATCGCTGCAAATATTTGGAAACATGTTTCCATCAAGATGCCCAATGTTGAAGTGACCTTATGCTTGATTTGAAGCAAAAAGATGAATTCATTAATTATAATTGCCTGCTTCAATCAGTTTTGCCTGTTAAAAAAAAAGATAACTAAAAGCCAGTAGTATAACAGCCCCAATCTATTTGTTGTCCGTTAAAATTTTCCATCCAGAAAACACTTCAACATGTTACCACAAGGGAAAACAAGTGGTACCCTCTTTTATTTCCTGTATCACATTTATGAAGTTGTTTTTAGAGCATTCTTTCAACCAAGATGGGTACTCCACTCTGGGCAGATTGTATTCTGTAATAACTTGGAGTGTCTTTGACCCCACAGTGTTTTCTAGGCAGTATAACAGTCAATATTAACCTATTTTGCAATTTTAAACAGTAATAATAATTATTATTTGAACTATTAATAACAATGCCAACTAATCTAATTTTGAACTGCACATCAACAGTGAGATAGTGAAATACGATGACATCTGTAATCATTATCATCATGCCCCATTCACTCTCGCTTAGATGTTAGTGTCACAGGCTTAGTTTCTTGCTTTTTTGATGTTCGTCATTGATTCGCCCGTGAGATCAAACTGATCTCCAGCATGGCTACATTCAGCCACATGGCATTAATATCTTTCACACCTTTTCTTGAATCGGCATCTCATACCTGCCTCCATCTATCTGCCTGCCATTTTCCTCTTTCCTCTCTGCCTGAATCATCTTTTGGTCATCCCGTACCTTTCCGCCACTGGTTTACCCGACCTTTTTCCACTTCTTACGCCTCCTGGCCACCTTATCCCATCTTTGGCTTGGCTTGGCTTGGCTTTGTTCATTCTCAAACTCCCACTACCAAACACTGAAAGGGCTTAAGTAGCAGAATGTAGCCCAGAGAACTGAAACCGTTGTGTCGTAGTTTACAGCTTGACTGCGATATTTGCACCTCTCAGTCCAACACATCCGACTTCAGCAAGCATTTTTTGAGTACTGGGTTAGAATTCCCTCTTAAATCCTTTCTCCTTAGCCAGTCTGCCCTGCTGCAGCCTGTTATCCAGGATCACCCTGTGGAGGTGTAGAAGGGTCTTGGCAGCTTTGGTTTGTTGGCCCTGACGCTAGCAGTCAGCTATGAGTCGCTGACCACTGCAGCTCATGCGCTGCTCAGCATCTTGATGCCTTATCCCATCTTTGTCTGTCATTTCGTTTCCTGCTCCCATCTCAGTTAAGACTCTGCAGATTCTTCTATTGCAGTATAAAGATGTTAAGTTAAGTGAACCATTTTTGTTACCCCTATCTATTGCTATCCCCCATGATGTTTTAATCCCTTCTTCTTTGACTTGTTAGTCATTTATTGTTATTTGTTGTCCCTGATGAAGGCCTATTGGTCGTAATGTAGGTTTTGTTCATGTTTTCGTCTCAGTGGGATATCTGACCATCATCATCATGTAGCATGTTCTTTATAAAACATTGCTCCCATCACAGTCTGTCTGAAAGAAACTCTTTCTCTTGCCAAAACTCCAGCCTTTGCCATAGTCATACCCAGGCATTCCTGGTTGTCTTGGTACCATCATCTTCTTGGTCTACCCCTGCCTCTTTTGCCTGGCACCATACCTTCCATCACTGTTCTCTCAAGACCGTTGTGTCTCTTGATGTGACCAAAGTATTTACATTTTCTGGCCATAATGGAATTGATAAACCAGTTCTCCTCTATGCTCAATTATTGCCGAATGTCTACATTTGTCTTTTTCTCAGTCCAGGGTATTCTGAGGATCTTTCTTTAATATTTTAACTCAAAGGATTCGATTCTTTGTCTAGACGTTTTTAAAATCGTCCATGATTCGCAGCCATAAGCTGCCACATGAAAAAACACATGCTCTCAAGACTTTTACTTTTCACGTTTTGTTGGTGCTCTGCTATAATTTCTTTAGGCTGTTTTGTCTCGGCATTACCATGGCTATTCTTCTTCTGATTTCTTTTGAGCAGTCACCATTCTTGTCAATTCTGGAGCCCAGATATTCAAAATGCGTGACCTGATCTATTTCCTCACCATCTACTGTAAATTTATGTTGACGTTGTGTTTTGTTGATGGTCATTATCTTTGTTTTGTTTATGTTTATAAACTGGTTTTTATCTTTACTGTGTCCATTTACAGCTGAAATTAGCTTCTCTAGCCCTTCTGCACTTGTTGATATGCACTAACCATACCCATTTATTATTTTTTTTCACTTTTATTTTTACCCTTCATACTTCATGTACAGTATTCTTACAAATTTTTCAGTCTCATTTGAATAAGAAAAAAATATATATATAATTGAACAGAATGTAATAAACAAACTGGGAGAACAAAGAAAGATGTTATTTGTCATTGCTAGAATATGCATGATTAATAGAGCATTCATTTTCTGAGAAATTTAGAAGTTAAAGTCATGTTTATCGCTACCAAACTATTTCTTGTTTAGCACATGTGAAATTTGAAATTTGTGCAACTCAATAATTTGATCTGTTGAAGATAGTAAAAATAATACACCAGAAACTTTAAACATTCATACATCATGACTAAATTAGGTTTCCCATAATTCATAGGCAGGAAACAGTTTTAATAGAAATGAACAAATAGAACTCTATTCACTCCTTGACATTTTGAGTCTATGAAAGCACTATGCCCTGATGGGTAAAGGTAGCCCTCCTACCTGGTCTATCACCTGGATGGTAGGTAAATGAATGGATTCTATATTTGAAGGTTAGCCGTCAATATAAAATAAACAGCAACAAACAAGAAATGATGGCCTTCATGAATAGAAAAAAAGGCAGCACCTCCACCATGCTAAGTCACATCAGACCAATCATATGTTTCTTTACCCTCGCGATTATAAGTCTACAAAGAGAGAAAAACTGAACGGACCTAAGAGATGATATACCACCTAAGAGATGATGAATGAGCATGTATCATTGACTATAGTTTTTGAAATATGGAATATTATAGAAAGAAGAACAAGCTGATCGAAGAAATCCTAGCTCTCACAGAAACTAAGAAAAAATGACATGGAAGTCATGAATCTTTAATTTTCTTCTCTATGGAGTTACCACAACCGACAGAGCCAGATGGAGAATGGTCTGTGTAGTATCAAAAAGTCAAAGGAGCAACATCAAAGGACGAAAATTTCTCCCTAAATACATAATGGTACTGGACTGTGAAGAAGAAGGCTACATAGTCAACATTGTTGTTGTTTGTGCATTGAATGAGGGGGGATAGAGCAGATGCAAAAAATAATTATTTGAGCTACTTGAAAAGGCAGTTGAAGATTCTCATTGTGAAATGATCTTTCTTGGATATTTCAATGTCAGATTACAAAGTGATCATTCTAGAAGAGATAGAGTTATTGCCAGATAAAGATGTTTTGGATGACGATTGAAAGGACTTCTGAGATACTGCAGCAATCAAATTCTGATCATCATAAATACAGTTTCTTCACAAGTGCATACACACATACACTTGATGTGAACTTACAATGAATGAGAATTCCAAAATTGATTATGTCATTGTGAGGAAATTGTGATATTCGAGGATATATCTATATTTATAAATATATATATATATATATATATATATATATATATATATATATATATATATATATATATATATATATGTAAAGTAAATTACCCCATAGCATTATTGTCGTAGGGGTGTAAGGTCTTAGCTATCTCACATTTCAAAGGCTCGGCTAAATGAGGGCGGAAGCCATCTCCTCTCCCTCGGCGCTTTTACTTCCCGGACTGAACCGGAACCTATTTAAGGCTGGATCAATCCGGGAGCCATTGTGGTCTGAAAAAAACATTACCGCTTCAACTGGGGAATGAACCCAGGACCACTCAGATGCGAAGCCAATGCGCTAATAACTGCGCTACTCGGCTCCCTAAAACGGCATGGAGTTACATTAGCTCATATATATATATATATATATATATATATATATATATATATATATATATATATATATATATATATATATATATATATATATATATATATATATATATATATATATATATATATATATATATATATATATATATATATATATATATATATATATATATATATATATATGAGCTAATGTAACTATAAAGTTGACTGCATATATGAGCACTGCTGATGTAGACATATGTATACGTGAAAGGTTTACTGCATCTGTGAGCTAATGTAACTTTATTTAAATGTCAACATTTTGCTGAGTCTGTGAGTTAATGTAATTATTTTGTAATCATGAATAATTCAAGGTACGTACTTACTACTTTGTCCACTTGTGTCGCTAGCATAATAAGAAGCTTAAGTTGCCTTTCTTGGGCCAAGTGTGTTGGATGGAATGTTGTAAGTCAAATTATTTGTAGGATTTATTTTTATGCCATATATTCATCTACAACATGATCTTCTTTCTACCTTAAAGCCAGATTCCTACTTGTGTTGTAAGCCAGCACTGGTGGTTAATAAGGTTCCATTCTCATTAATTGTTTGGCTGTTGTATTTTCTGTCTTGATATGTACAGGGGGTGGTTTTCACCATACTTATAGTGTCATGATTTATCATTTGCTCTCGTCTTGTGACACCAATGACTTTTCTTAGACATTTCATTTCACATGCAGTGTTTATCTCCTGTGCCCTGAATAAGAACCAAGTTTGACATTGGTAGCATAAAGTTCAAATCAAATCAATCAAAGCCCGTCGCTGGAACGATGAGGCAGGCTAGCGTCTGGTCAGGCAAAACACACTGATCAAAGAATGTTAGCCAGGGCCAGGAGAAATATACTGGCCAAGACCCTTACCTTACTTCCTTGTTGGTCGTCCTGGAAACGGGCTGTTGTCGAGGACAACAGTCTGGCTAACAAGGTGAGGTTTGACGTGATCTCAGTAGTAGTGAGCGACACGCAGATGAAGCCAAGCAAAGCATAACTGCCTGGAGGACCCCAGTCCACCTTCATCTGCACGATCAGAATGTGAGGAAAGCTACTGCAACCTGTCACTTAATGCCCTTTTCAGGGCGCACATAAGAGTAACCTACTCATTGTGGGCATTCACAAACAACAACAACAAAGTCCGTCATTCCTCTTGGTACATAGACCACAACATCCCGCCAGCATACATGGTCCTGGGTTGCTCTTTCTGTCTCTCTCCACGGGAAATCATTTAATCTTAGTTCCTTCTCACATGTTATTTTCCATGCAATTTTGGGTTTACCACTCTCTCTTCCTTAAAGGGTTTCATGTAAGAGCATGTCTGGCTATATTGGACGGTACCTTCCATAGCGTATGTCCCATCAAACCCCATTGTCTTTGCTTATAGTAAAGTAACCCATAGCATTACTGCCATAGGGGTGTGAGGTTTTAGGGATCTCACATTTCAAAGGCTTGGCTATATGAGAGCGGTAGCCATCTCCTCTCCCTCGCCGATTTTACTTCCCGGTACACATTTAAGGCTGGGTCGACTCGGGAGCCGTTGGGGTCTGAGAAAAAAATTGACGCCTCAGCTGGGGAATTAAACCAGGACCACTCAGATGTGAAGCCAACTTGCTAACCACTGCGCTACGTGGCTCCCATTGTAGATATCTGTTTAAGAATGACTGGTGTCTTTATTGAATGGTCTTGGTCGTTTTCTATGTCTCCGCTCTATACACTGGTGTGAATATTCTAACTTTGATGTGAATCTTGATTTATCTGAACAAAGTTCATATCAATCTACTGTTTATCAGTTGTTCTGTTAACTTAACATCTTTATACTGGTTTAGAAGACTACAGAGTCTGTATACAACCAGTTTCTTGGAGGGTGGCTTAAACGATGTGCGTGTCCATCTTAATAGACTCAAACACTAGAGCTAAGTAGACCCGCAGCCAGTTAGGCGACATCTATAAGTGCTCTTAACAATCCACCTGGGGAAAGGTACAAATAACTTGGGTAGATTTTTAACTTTTTGCCTGAATTTTGTAAGCCTACTTTTTTTCTATTTCCAACTGCCAAGGAATTTTTAACGTGTTCGACACTGAGCCCCAGAGTCCAATCTCACTACCCAGAGATCAGAGAAATTTTTACCAGAAGATCCATGTGGAACCCGCGAAATCCGGCACCTGAGGCCACCTAACCTCGAGACTACTGAGTCCCTATATATATGGGAAGAATTTTTGCCAAGCTGATGTTTTGATGTTTGATTAGTGGAGACAGTAGAGGCTTTCTGACATCCAGTTTCAATTTTTCTATCAAGCCTTTCATTTTGCATAGAAACATTTTTCAAATATTTGAACTCTCTGATCTGTTTAAGTTTGACATTTCTTACACACATATTTAGTGGACCTAAGTGTTCTGCTAATCTTCAAAGTTTTCATCTTTAATATGCTAATTTTCATATTATTATTTCAAGGACTGTGCCCAGTGCTTTCATGTGATTTTGAAATTTATCTTCATTCTTGTATATTAGTCTTTGGTCATCTGCAAAGATTAGTTCATGTATTAAGTTTGGTTCTTCACTTCTTGTTTTGAATTCCTCACAATTTGATTGGCTTCTGTTTTTATTTTGCTCATGTGAATGGAAACATCAATGGCTAAAGTGTACATCCTAGTTGATTATTTCAAAAGCGTGTCATACCATCAATTGTTCTTATTCCATTCTTTATTCATAAGATGTAATGCTCCAGACGTCGTGGAGGCTACGTTCTCTCACAAATACCACTGGGCTGGTGACGTGGTGCGCATGCCAGATAACAGATGTACACCATAGGATTATTCATGATCACGCGACCGCAGAGCCATACATTGGCGAGATGGTCTGCTGAGAGACCTAGGTCCGAAATGGTAAAACACGATGAAAGATGCATACAGGACATTGTTGGCTACCCTCACATACAGCACACCCATTGGACTGAAGTCGAGGATATTGTATTGTATTGTATTGATATAATGCTCTCATATTATCAAATAGTTGTCGTTTTATTCTATAGTCCTCTGATATTGTCAGAGTTTATTCCCATTTACTCTATGAAAAGCTTTCTTCTTATCTATAAATGTTATGTTTAAATTCTTGACTTAACTATCTTAAGGTTTAATTTCAGGTTCCTGACATAAAATCATGGTTGCTTGAATTGCCTGAGACATATGTGAATACGGCTGTTTCAAGCCACATTACTAGAGATATATGCAAAAAAGTTTCTTCACATGTTTGCTACTACTACAAAGCTGCCACAAATCTCTTGGAATTTATGAGTAAGTTTTTCATATGTTGATTTTAATGAAAGTGTGTTTTTACTTAAAAATATATATATATATATATATATATATATATTTATATATATATATATATAAATATATATATATATATATATATATATATATATATATATATATATATATATATATATATGGTGACAAAAGTGTGTCAAAGACAACAGTGAAGAACTGGACAACGATTTTTATAGGACGTGAGTTAACGAAAGATTTTCCGAGATCAGGACATGCGCATATTGTTGTGCCAGAACATGCTATCGCCAAAATTGATGCAGCAATTCGGATGGACTGTCGCCAGAGCTTAAGTTTGCAACACTTTTGTCACCATACACTGCCTTCATTCTGCGATGAATTTCAACTGGTCGACATCCTTCAGCTGTTAGAAACCAAATCACCGCTCGCTGATCAACTCTGGACGGATTCCGTATCACATCTGCCATGTTTTCAACGGTCTTCTAAGGAAACTATGAGTCAGAGGATAATGACATTTTGCAAACTTGACGGTTGGTATGTGCTGTTTACACCAGAAGTGGCAAAATAGGATGGTAGCCACTGAAGTATGGTTCTATAAGGGACAGCTACTCTACTTTGTTCATTCTTCAAATGGGGGAGTCCACCTCCCTTGAGGACTTGCAGTACTAATAATGCGTCTGGGAGATAGATTACTACCTGATGATAGTCAGAACTGCTGTTGTATATCATATTAGCAACTTGTCCTAAAAATTGAACTTCAGCTGTATAGTTGGAATATAATTTACCACGGAGTGTATTATAATCTACAAGCACATGACATGGTCTTGTTTCCAATTTACTTAGAAATCTATTTTTAATATTTCACTGCTGGTTTTCAAATCCTGTAATTATATCATCTTCTTAAAAAATAATTTGACAAAATATAAAAACTACACTGCCTGTCCCTCATTCTAAAGGTATCAACACTGCTCCTTAGTCATGGCATGCTCTAGTTTACCCAGCTGTAATTGAGTACGTGACATACATGTAAGATAGACAGAGCATCAAGAAGTTATCCAGTTACCCTTCCTAAAAATAAAAAGAGACCATGTACATGAAGCCTCATCTTACATTTCATCTCGCATAGCAGTGTTTGTTATGGGACAATGTTAACCTTTTTGTTTCTCACCTGTTGAAGTATAGGTTTGATCTCACATAGCAGTGTTTGTTATGGGACAATGTTAACCTTTTTGTTTCTCACCTGTTGAAGTATAGGTTTGATCTCGCATAGCAGTGTTTGTTATGGGACAATGTTAACCTTTTTGTTTCTCACCTGTTGAAGTATAGGTTTGATCTCGCATAGCAGTGTTTGTTATGGTACAATGTTAACCTTTTTGTTTCTCACCTGTTGAACTAAAGGTTTGATCTCGCATAGCAGTGTTTGTTATGGGACAATGTTAACCTTTTTGTTTCTCACCTGTTGAAGTAAAGGTTTGATCTTGCATAGCAGTGTTTGTTATGGGACAAAGTTAACCTTTTTGTTTCTCACCTGTTGAAGTATAGGTTTGATCTCGCATAGCAGTGTTTGTTATGGGACAATGTTAACCTTTTTGTTTCTCACCTGTTGAAGTATAGGTTTGATCTCGCATAGCATTGTTTGTTATGGGACAATGTTAACCTTTTTGTTTCTCACCTGTTGAAGTATGGATTTGATCTCGCATAGCAGTGTTTGTTATGGGACAATGTTAACCTTTTTGTTTCTCACCTGTTGAAGTATAGGTTTGATCTCGCATAGCAGTGTTTGTTATGGGACAATGTAAACCTTTTTGTTTCTCACCTGTTGAAGTATAGGTTTGATCTCGCATAGCAGTGTTTGTTATGGGACAATGTAAACCTTTTTGTTTCTCACCTGTTGAAGTATAGGTTTGATCTCGCATAGCATTGTTTGTTATGGGACAATGTTAACCTTTTTGTTTCTCACCTGTTGAAGTATGGATTTGATCTCGCATAGCAGTGTTTGTTATGGGACAATGTTAATCTTTTTGTTTCTCACCTGTTGAAGTATAGGTTTGATCTCGCATAGCAGTGTTTGTTATGGGACAATGTTAACCTTTTTGTTTCTCACCTGTTGAAGTATGGATTTGATCTCGCATAGCAGTGTTTGTTATGGGACAATGTTAACCCTTTTGTTTCTCACCTGTTGAAGTATAGGTTTGATCTCGCATAGCAGTGTTTGTTATGGGACAATGTTAACCTTTTTTTGTTTCTCACCTGTTGAAGTATAGGTTTGATCTCGCATAGCAGTGTTTGTTATGGGACAATGTTAACCTTTTTTGTTTCTCACCTGTTGAAGTATAGGTTTGATCTCGCATAGCAGTGTTTGTTATGGGACAATGTAAACCTTTTTGTTTCTCACCTGTTGAAGTATAGGTTTGATCTCGCATAGCAGTGTTTGTTATGGGACAATGTTAACCTTTTTGTTTCTCACCTGTTGAAGTATAGGTTTGATCTCGCATAGCAGTGTTTGTTATGGGACAATGTTGACCTTTTTTGGTTCTCACCTGTTGAAGTATAGGTTTGATCTCTCATAGCAGTGTTTGTTATGGGACAAAGTTAACCTTTTTGTTTCTCACCTGTTGAAGTATAGGTTTGATCTCGCATAGCAGTGTTTGTTATGGGAAAATTGTAATCTTTTTGTTTCTCACCTGTTGAAGTATGGGGTTTTTGTTGTTGTTGTTTTTTTTTTTTTATTATTTCGCCTTATTTCTCTAATCCCCAAGACGGTGTGCGTTGCTCTGTGGTTTTTATTTTGCGCCTGTTGGCCCAGTGCGTCCGACTTCAGCATGCATTTTATGTAAGGGTCTGCTTCCTCCTGCATTTTCTAAGGGTTTGCTTCCCCGGGGTAACGGCCGGTGCTGTGATGGGGATCGAACCCAGCACCTTTAGTTTGTGAGCTGTGCCACTTAACCACTAGGCCACGCCGTCCCCTAGAAGTATGGGTTTGAAATGATTGAAGTTGAACCGTCCTGCTGCTATCCTACGTGAAATGTCATGATGACTTTTTGAAGAGTGTAATCTTGGCACAGGTTGTTGTTGTTGTTGTTGTTATTTAATGTCTACAATGAGTAAGTTTACTCTTTTGTGCGCCCTCAAAAGGGCAGGTTGTAGTAGTTTTCCTCACATCCCGAGCATACTCAATAAGGTGAACTGCGGCCCTCCAGGCGGTTGTGCTATGCTTGGCTTCATCTGCGTGGTGCTCACTACTATAAGAATCACATCAATCCACATCTCATCAGCCAGGCTGCCTTGAAAACATCCTGTTTCCAGGGAACGCTAAATGGAAGACAGATTGTGGTCGTGGTCAGTGTATTGTGCCTGACCCTGACGTGATGTCCTGGTCAGTATGTTGTGCCTGACTGGACTAGCGTCCCAGTTCCCCTGACACAGGTAAATGTATGCATTCACATTTCAACAGGATAATTTTCTAGTCACAGTTTTCCTTGTGGGCTATAAGTTTTCAGTATTTATTGGGCTCCACTTCACTTGCCTCGAGGAACTAGTTTTATTGGGCTCCACTTCACTTGCCTCGAGGAACTAGTTTAGGCATTGCACAGTAACTGGGACTGAGGAGCAGCTTTAGCTTCATGGTTCATTCAGCTATGGTCCATGACCGTGATGATTGAACCTTCCAAAGCAGATGCAGAGAAGCTCTGAATCGCTGACAGGGTAATAAAGCGAAGAACATTGGCAGTCTCTTTATGGGACTGAATTTGTAATACATAGATCAGGCACTAAACCACATTCAATAATGTCATAGATGCTGCATTGATTAAAAGATGGTCACAAAAAGGGACGTCCTTAAGGCTCTACAACTTTAATGGACCATGCCTGATGTCCAGTAATGAGATGGAGAGATATCCTAAGTAAAGCCCTCTGTCCATCATGGTACTCCAGCATAACAATTTATTAGTTTAGACAACATTTGGCTACCTGACATCAGGTACTTCCTTTGTCTTGTTAAATGCCAGGATTACAGATTACGGATTATAACAAGACTTTTTTCAAATATAACCGTCTACAAGAACAAGAGGGCATAGTCACAAATTAACTAAAGAAAGGTCCAGATTAGATATAAGGAAATATTTTTTAGTCAGAGAGTGGTGAATACTTGGAATGCATTGCCACAAGAAGTAGTGGAGGCAAGGACAATGCATTTAAGAATAGATTTGATGTGCATAGTTTTAGAGCAAGGAAATGCAAATGAAACTGGTTGTATACAGACTCTGCAGAGTCTTCTAAGCCAGTAAAAAGACGTTAAGTTAAGACAGATACAATTAATCACAAACAATTGATACTGACCAATGTACAACTGATATTGTATCTACCATTTATACATCTTAATGGTGTTGTTGCAGCTGAAAATTATGGTCTACTCATTGATGGACAAACAAAAGAAGCTATTCGATGTTACATACAGGAAGAGCACTCATTCAACCAACACAAAGAGGTGAATTATTTTGTTATTAAAACCATTTCCAAAAAATATTAAATTTGTTCATGCTGATGAGTGAATGAATCTTAAGTGGATACCTGTGGAGGAAAGAAAAGTGCAAATATAATCTTCTGGAAATGTAGTAAAAGGCAATTACAGAGGGATGTTGGGCATGCTGCAGGCTAGATTTTGCAATGGCTTTTGATAAAGTACCTCATCAAAGATTATTTAGAAAGTTAAAATCACATGGAATAGGTCGGGAAGTTGCCAAATGGATTGAAAATTGGTTAACGGGAAGATGACAGAGAATGGGCATAAATAAGGAGTACTCTGAGTGGTGAGAAGTGAAACGTGGAGTGCCACAGGGCTCAGTTTTGTTCTTAATATATATATAAACAATTTGGGCATTGATATGGGATCCATGATTGCAAAATTCACAGATGACACAAAACTTTGCAGTAGTGTCTCATCTAAAGTAGAATTAGATATATTGAGGTCAGATTAAGATAAAATTGGAGAATGGTCTATAAGCTGAAAAATGGAGTTTAAGATAGATAAATGTACAGTCATCCACACGGGTAGATCCAATATGGAACAATTACAGAATGGGCGAGAACAATATTCGAATAATAGAAAAGGAAAGGAACCTAGGGGTTATAATAGATCATACAGGTAAAGTTAGTGAAAAATTCCAGGTAGCAGTGAAAAAGACAAATGCAATGTGAGGTATGATAAACAGAAATATTAATTATAGGAGCAAGGAAGTGATAGTCAAGCTGTATAAAGCATTAGTTAGACCTAGATTGGAGTACTGTGTACAGGTGTGGAGTTCTTATCGTAGAAGAATAAAAACATGCGGGAAAGGATACAAGCAAAAGCAACAAAACTGATAGTGGGAATCCAGAACTACAGTTCGAGGAAAGAGAAAAACTAACCTACAGTGTCTAGAAAAGAGAAGAATTCGAGATGATTTAATACAGGTTTATAAGATAATCAAAGGAACGGATTTTCAAAATACAACTACCTACAAGAACCAGAAGGTATAGCTACAAATTAACTAAAGAAAGGTCCAGATTAGATATTAGAAATATTTTTTAGTCAAAGAGTGGTGAATGGTTAGAATGTATTGCCACAGGAAGTAGTGGAGGCAAGGACAATTAATGTATTTAAACTGCCGAAGACGGATGCATCGGACCGAAAGGTGCAAATATCGCAGTCAATCTGTAAACTAGCGACAATGCATTCCGTTATCTGGACTAAATCCTGCTGCTTGCAAAGCCCTTTTCGGGACTTGGTAGCGGGAGATTGAGAACGAACGTAGAAGAAGAAGAAATGCATTTAAGAATAGATTGGATGCGCATAGCTTTTAGGACAAAGAAAAGTAAAAGAAACTGGTTGTATACAGACTCTCAGAATCTTCTCAATCAGTATAAAGAAGTTAAGTTAAGTATAACCTTGTCATGGATATTGAATTTGTACAGAAACCATAATTGTGTAAGTCCACATACATGCTTTGACACAGGCTTCTTGTAATGGCTAGCTGCAGTGGTAACATTATGCTTTGTATGGAGCCTAACAGAAACAAAAAGAAAATGGATTGTTGTATGTTTGAAGTATGAGCCGAATAAGACCCTCATTATTCTTTGAGAATGTTAATGATTTGATGTTTTCTTATTTCCAATATGTTTGTGAATCATTATTTTTTTAGAATGTTAAGGATTTTATGTTTCCTTTGATCAAATGTATTAGTGACTTACTCATTCTTCTTCTTCCTCTGTGTTTGTTTGTAATCTGCCGCTACCAAGCCCTGAACAGGGTTTTGCAAGTAGCAGGATGTAGTCCAGAGGACTCACCCATTATTTTTTAATAATGTTAATGATTTGATGTTATCTTAGTTCAAATATGTTAATGACTCATTATTCTTTGAGAATGTTAATGATTTATTGTTTACTTAGCTCAAATATGTTAGTGACTCATTCTTTGAGAATGTTAATGATTTATTGTTTACTTAGCTCAAATATGTTAGTGACTCATTCTTTGAGAATGTTAATGATTTATTGTTTACTTAGCTCAAATATGTTATTGACTCATTATTCTTTGAGAATGTTAATGATTTATTGTTTACTTAGCTCAAATATGTTAGTGACTCATTCTTTGAGAATGTTAATGATTTATTGTTTACTTAGCTCAAATATGTTAGTGACTCATTCTTTGAGAATGTTAATGATCTATTGTTTACTTAGCTCAAATATGTTAGTGACTCATTCTTTGAGAATGTTAATGATTTATTGTTTACTTAGCTCAAATATGTTAGTGACTCATTCTTTGAGAATGTTAATGATTTATTGTTTACTTAGCTCAAATATGTTAGTGACATTCTTTGAGAATGTTAATGATTTATTGTTTACTTAGCTCAAATATGTTAGTGACATTCTTTGAGAATGTGACATTCTTTGAGAATGTTAAAATGTTAAGGATTTTCTTTTGGGAGTATGGTCATTTTGATATATTTTCATTTGTTTTTTGTTTGAATCAATCAGAAGAATGGCCAGTTATCTTTATTTTTGCTTGTGCTTTCCACAGTACATCAATGACCTTTATTCACTGCAGTCAGAAATAAAAAGTTTGCCGTCAGTAGAGGATTTCGACTTGCTGACTATATATTGTGATGAAATGAAAGAAGGCCTGGTCTATGCTGCGGAAATGCTGTGTCATGAGCTTCTGGTGGCTGTCATTGAGGAACATCTAAATGAGAATCTCAAGTGCGGTTTGTCAGTTTGTGTTCTGTTCTATAGTCGTAAAAAAGTAGCAGATAAACTGAATGCGAGTTTAGCTGTCACAACAGCTACATGTCAGTTTGTAAATAATAATATGAACTCATTTGTTGCCGCACATTGCTAGGAGCTACTTAAACATTTATCATCTATGGTCAGAAGCCGGTACCAGTGATAAGTTTGATATAGATAGAAAACTAATCTAAAAACAGACTAATCGTGTAAAAATCTGATCCAAATCTGTGAAAAACCATGGGAAACTATCTTTCCAATACAAAACAATGTTTGCATGCTTTAAAATCATTGCTATTGTAATATATTTGAGTGATTAAGCTAACAGCATTAAGGCGAACCATGGCTACCCAAGACCCTATTCCGTCTCCACGTGGAGACCCTGGAAACAGGCTACTGTCAGCTCATTCACTGCTTTGTCTTTGGCCACATTTTAAAATATTTTTTTTATATGGAGGAGATAATGGTGATAATTGATAGTTCTTATTAAGAGACCGTTAGTCTAACCATAAAACGGACCAATGTATAAAAATATCAGCCCATGTTTTATCAGAGCTCAAAAGGGAAGCAAAGAGTAGTAACACTGTCACATCTGACAGGCATGTCATAAGAGAAGATTACGAAGGGTTGAGCATGGGTCTGGCTACCCCATCATGCAGAAATGTTGAGCCACAAGAAAACCAAAATTAGACCTCTACAGTTCATGAAAGAAAGAAGTAATTAAGTCAAGTATGTTAAGTCTTAAAATATCAACTTAAAACCTGATTTCCAGAAATGTACAACACAAAGGGTTTGCATAAATTCGGCTTTCTATTTTACAAAATGAAGACTGATTGTCATATAAAGTATTTCTGGTTAATTTGATTGGGTTTTGGGTCCATAATAGTTGAAAAATACATACATTTACATAAATTTTAATAAAAAAATTCTTTTTAGAGGAAAAAGAAATTCTACATCATACACTGAAAAAAAATTGTATAAAAACTACAAAATATGGATAATTTGTACAAGCTTGTATGTCTGAACAGCAGAGTGGTAGAACTGAGGTTAAGTGCAAAGGTCGCCGTCCATCGTAGACGATGATGGCATAATTAATTTTGCTAGCGCTATTTTTAGTAAGGATTAACTGCGATACTTTTTAATCCTCACTCTCTTGTCTTATGCCGCCCAACCCCAGTGGCAAGTCAAGGACAAGACGACTAGGGGGCGACTACGAGATGCAGGTTAAGTACAATGAAGCCTCTATCTAACATTCTATCCCAACAGAAGTTTCTACGATGGAACTATCTTTACCTTTACAAACTGACATCTATGCTGATGGCTGATATTTTTCTACAATCTCTTTTCACTAAATGTAAAAAAATCATAAGTAAATCATATGCATATCTTTTATCACGTATAGGGTCATCTGCTAGGGTCATCTGCTAGGGTCATCTGCTAGGGTCATCTGCTAGCGTCATCTTCTAGGGTCATCTGCTAGGGTCATCTGTTAGGGTCATCTGTTAGGGTAATCTTCTAGGGTCATCTGCTAGGGTCATCTGCTAGGGTCATCTGTTAGGGTCATCTGTTAGGGTCATCTTCTAGGGTCATTTGCTAGGGTCATCTGCTAGGGTCATCTGCTAGGGTCATCTTCTAGGGTCATCTGCTAGCGTCATCTTCTAGGGTCATCTGCTAGGGTCATCTGCTAGGGTCATCTGTTAGGGTCATCTGCTAGGGTCATCTGCTAGGGTCATCTGTTAGGGTCATCTGTTAGGGTCATCTGCTAGCGTCATCTGCTAGGGTCATCTTCTAGGGTCATCTGCTATCATTTACATCCATACTTGTCCATTTATATTTTTATTCTACTACCCGCTGTGTTCTTGGCCACTTTTCCACACCTTCCATGACCAGCATTTTATAACGTCCACTGGTTGCTTTACACTTCATTTATATTCATTCTATCTGAAATCATATTCAATATTTCTTGTTTGGTCTACTATTTTTCCTAATTGGCATATTGTGACACACACTTCTGGTCACTCACTTCCTGGCTGCCAACTCAAACCATATTGTATTGCTGTCTTACATCATGTTTTGTTTTGTTGTTTATGATTTGTTAGTTGTTTTCATTCATTCCTAGTCTAATGAAGGCATAGGACCAAAGAGTAGGTTTTGTTTAGTTTTTGTCCTTGTACGATCACTGAGTAATTAAATATACATTTTAAAATCAAATTCAGTAGCACAGCAGCTTTGATTGTTTTTTACATTGGTATTTCCAATTGTTAATCATTTTTCAAAACCTCCTTTCTAGGCACATGACCAATTAACGTCTTTATACTGGCTTAGAAGACTCTGCATAGTCTGTATACAACACGTTTTTTTAACATTCATTTGATCTTCTTCTTCTTTGCATTCAGGATCTTTTGGTCATGCTATATCTGCAGGCCAGTCGCCATGATGAAGTCTGTAGTCTTCACCAGGTCGGAGCGGCTGCCCCACAGCTTTTGTCTCAGCTCCGCACCGTCTGGCCAGGTCTGGCATCTCATTTCCCTATAGATTGGGCATTCCTGTAAAATATGCTCAGGGTTCTGGCCTCCTGTTCAACATGAGCACTCATTGGTGTGTGAGATCTTCAGTTGGTAGAGATCATTTGATCTAAAATCACATATGCACGTCCAATCTATTCTTGAATGCATTTACTGATCCTGCCTTCACTACCTCCTGTGGCAATGCATTCCAAATCTAGATAAAAAACATCCACTGGCTCCCCTCCACATATCATTTTGGTAACCTCCTCCCAAAATTGTAATAGATTTGTTAAGCACAATCTCCCTTTAGAAAACCCATGTTCAATATTAATTGCTGTTTTTTTTCTGGTATCTAGTATTTGCCATAAATTTGAACAAATCAAAGAGCGAGCAATGCAGGTGCCAAAAACCACAGAAGAGCTTATGTCCTTGACACATTTCATGGAGAAGGCCAGAACTCAGCATTCTGTAGCTCTCAGAAAGAGAGTAGAAGTAAGTCAATTGGTAGTTTATGTTTTTATTTCACTTGTTTCAACCATTGAATGAAGTCAGTTGGCCAGTATTAGTTTATCTGACACGTTCTGATTCTATCTTGTTATTTTAAAGTGTGTTCTTATAATGCAGGTTCTGTTTCTGTTGCTTGCCATTGAACTTTTCACCTATTTTTTATTTGCAAGTTTGTATAGTAAGATTTTCTTGTATAGTAAGATTTTTTTGTATAGTAAGATTTTCTTGTATAGTAAGATTTTCTTTTGTCATCATCTGCACTGTCTCTTGATAATTTTTAGCGTTTGCCTTATTTCTCAATTCCCCAAGGCGGTGTGTGTTGCACTGCAGTTTTTATTTTGTGTCTGTTGGCCCAGTGCATCCGACTTTTAGGTAAGGGTCTGCTTCCTCCTGCATATTCTAAGGGTTAGCTTCCCCGGGATAACGGCTAGTATTCTTTTGGTTGTGAGCCATGTCACTTAACCACTAGCCCACACCGTCTCCTTACTGCCATATAATAACATCTTTCATTTTTTTAGAGGACGTGTTCCACGGTTTGCTTTTCTTGTAAAATAGAGCTTTTCAGCATTTCTCTTATTGTTCCCATTTAGCTTGGCTTGGCTTCGTTTGTTCTCAATCTCCCGCTACCAAACCCTGACATGGGCCTAAGTAGCAGAATGTAGTCCAGAGAACGGAATGCGTTGTGTCGTAGTTTCTGTCCAACACATCCGACTTCAGCAAGCATTTTTTGAGTACCAGGTTAGCATTCCCTCTTCGATCCCTTTTCCTTAACCAGTCTCCTCTGTTGCAGCCTGTTATCCAGGATCACCGCGGGGAGGTGTAAAAGAGTCTTGGCAGCTCTGGTTTGCTGGCCCTGGCGCTAGCAGTCAGCTATGGGTCGCTGACCGCTGCAGCTCATGTGCTGCTCAGCATCTTGATCCCATTGTCTCTATTTCATAAGGTTTGGGGTCAATTGTAGAAGATTACGCATTGTTCTAATAATGAAGCTGAGTTGAGGATGCAATTTGTCATGTATATTTCTTCTTCATTTTAATTTGCTATCATATATACAAATCACTGGTTCTAACATAGCTATGTCTATTTCATGTCTTTGTGTGATGAGTTGTGTTGCACTATGTTATCACCTGGTGGCTCAGTACAATTATTTCCAACATTCATTTTTTTAGAGCTGTTTCCTTAACCTTTGCCAACCTGCAAGGCCACAGTTGTTTGATGTCAGAGGTGTCCCTCCTAGAAACGTTGTCATTGGATTATCAAGTCTTTTCTACGCCACATTCCATTTAAATGACTTTTTCAGTGCTTCTTTCTATTCAGTCTTCTGGCTTGACTGTATTTATCTCTTTTTAAACAAGAAATATCTTTCAACATTCTAAATTTTTCAGATTATTTGATTTATTGTGACATAGAGGAGAAGGTCAACAAGAGATTCATACCGATCTTTTGGCCAGCTGTAACCTAGATTTCAACCCCCGCAAGGACCTAGGCTTTTTCTTTTAGATGTAATAAATAGCGAGTGCCAGCGTAGTGGAAATGCAAATGATAACTCACACATGTTTCTCTCATTTTGCGCCACCTTCAGTCTGAAGATTACCGGTTCATGGTACAGCCGCCTAGACATTCACCGTCACACATGGATCTCTAGCGACCAAAGGACTAGGAAGGAACTCGACCACATCCTTGTGAGAAGTCTCGATTGGGTGACTTCCTGTCATGTCTTTCGCAGTACTATGGCTGCTGCCAACACTGACCATTGCTTGCTGATGATCAGATACTCCATCAGCCCATATGCCCCCTCAAAAACCTGTGCTGACCCCTAGGTACAATATCCAGCTTCTCAAGGCTAACCCAAGTGTCGCCGAGAAATACGCCAATGATGTCAGGGGAAACCTGGTTACGTTGGGCCTCCTTCCAGATGACCCGGAGCCAGCATGGGCAGTCATAAAGAACGCCACCTGCGAGGCCGCCAAGCTAATCACTGGCTCAAGGACCCCAAAGCATCAGCAATGGGTCTCCGATACCTCATATGACTTCATATTCCAGAAGAACTCAGCCAGACTTTGCAATGACCACGCTGAACGACGACGGCTGAAAGGCCAATTCCGCGCGGCAGCCAGGGCAGACAAGGAACGCTTGCTCAACTAAATTGCTGATGAAGTCAAAGCTGGTCTCAGATCTCATGACTTCGGACCAGTCTTTCAGGCTATCAGGCTCCTCCGCCCTGGAGGCAAGAATAACGAGAAAAAAAAGCATAGAGTTCATCAATGTCTAACGACTCCATGTGCTCATCATACGAGGAGGTAGCAAACAGGTGGAAGGAGTACTACATCTATGTTCTTAACCACCCACCAGCAACGACATGTTCTGATCTGCCTGCTGAATCTTCGGATCCTCCCCTAGATACGAAAAACAACATAGACCCCCACTACTATAGCTGGAGAACTTGCTGCTATTCAGAAACTTAGAGATGGACTAGCGGCAATCCCAGATCACATCCCACCGGAGCTGTTGAAACACGCCATCGACCCGATCAGCTCTGCCCTCCATCATTTATTCCTGCAAGTATGGAGGACGGGACACGTCTTGGCCATCTGGCGCGATGGAATCATCGTCTCCCTATACAAAGGCAAGGGGAGTCGCAAAGGCTGCAGTAATTACAGGCCTGTAACACTACTCTCGGTACCGGAAAAGGTGTTTGCCCACGTGCTACTGGATAGACTCAAGCCTCTCTTGAGCACGAGACGTCGATCAGAACAGTCTGGCTTCACCCAGGGTCGTTCTACAACCGACACTATCCTTGCTCCTCGCCGAACTGCACTGAGCCTTCAATCGTCCTTGTATGCTGCATACTTGGACTTAAAGTCCGCCTTCGATTTGGTTGATCGGCCGACTTTATGGAAAGCCCTCCAGGAAATAGGCACCCCGGTCCCCATGTTGAACCTGATCAAGGAGCTACACACTGGCACCAGAATTCAATTATGTGGCACTCTCTCTGACAGATTCTCCACGACTTCGGGTGTCAGACAGGGATGTGTTCTTGTTCCTGACCTATTCTGCCAGGCAGTCGACTGGCTTCTTAACTGCCTCAGTGCGCATCAGGAGGGTATAGCTATTGATCAATCAATCTTCGCTGATCTCGTACACGAATGACATTGTCCTCCACAGACAGATCTGCGCTGCAGCGCCCTCTGGAAATGTTAGACAGTGAAGCGCCTTGCCTAGGCCTGTCTATACCCTGGGCCAAGACCAAAATTCAGAACCTCATTTCTGACACAGCACCCCAGAGTATTGCAACTCAAGGTCACACTGCGGAAGGCACCAACGAATTCATCTATCTCGGTAGCATGTTATCATCTGAAGGGGGCAGCGGTCTCGATATGTCAAGGCGGATCGGACTATCTGCGTCTGTTATGCATGACTTCCGACGTGTGGACTAATGGCAAGATCTCTCTTAGGACAAAAATCCGCATCTACCAGTCCTGCGTGGTCCCAGTCGTCCTGCTTTACGGCTCCGAAATCTGGACATTTCTGAAACATGACATGTCGAAACTGGAAGCCTTTCACATGCGCAACCAGCGGTACAGCATGTTGTACGGCTGGACCAGGAAACCCCTGCCCACAAGATACTACATAAGTCGTTCCTCAGCACTAAAAGTCTTCCCCCCGACTGGCTGGCAACGGAGAAAAGGCCGTCGCTGAACAGTATGGCTCCAGCAAGTAGCAACCTCTTCCCCCACCCTATACGAGGCCTGCAACCACGCCACAGCTGTGGGTCATGGATGTGGCCTCAGACACAACTGGCCTCAGACGCCTAAGCGAACATTATTATTATTATTATTATGAGAAGAGGCGGTTTGGAGCATGTTGCGACAACGTAAAAGATAACAGGAAAGAGAGACAGAGGAAGTAAACGAGAGAAGATGTTGGGCAGCCTGAGAGAATGGCATAGGCAACAATCAACAACAGAGTTGGTAAACGGCACATGTGATAGAAGCGGATGGAGGTCCATGATCGACAACTGGCAAGGCACCTGATGAGAATGATATTTGTTGTTATCAAACTAGGTGATATTGTTATATTATCCCCTTTCATGGCAGAAATATGATCGCATTCTTGTTATTTTTCATTCGATAACATTAATTTATGAAACAATAATTTGTTTATCGACCAATTTATGATTACTGTGTTCATTCCAGATTAGATATTACCAAATATTTTTTAGTCTGCATTACCACAGGAAATGGTGGGGGCAAGGTCAGTCGATGCATTAAAAAATAGATTGAATGCACGTTGTTTTTAAAAAATCAAATTGAGTGGAAGAAACTGGTTGTATACATACTCTGCAGGGCCTTCTAAACCAGTATAAAGAAGTTCAGTATCTGTCTACTGGAAGATTTTACGGAACTGAGGAATAAAGGTGGCTTGCACGATAGCAGTTTGTAAAAAGATGTTACTGAAGTATTTATTACTTTTGCTGTTTCTCAAATGTATTAATTTAGCCTCATTAACTTGATCCTTTTTATCCAGCTGTTGGAACATAATTTAATAGGTGTTAGGTAAGAATGTGAATGACTAGGCTCTTACTTGTGACGCATTTTTCTTATTGCTTGCTGTTTCTACTCCTTAGGAATCAGCATATCGAGTGATGTACTTAATAGATCGGTTCTTCTTTAGTGAGAACGATATGGAAATGAACTCTAGAGTTCTCACCTGGCCAGACAGAATAATCCCTGTATTTGATACAAATGACATTGTAAGTTAAAATTTTTATTGCATACTTTTGTCATTTATTAAAGTTATTGCTCGTTGAAAAAGGGGAAAACTGAATAGCAATGCTTTAATCTGCCAGACAATGAAAGAGAAACTATGGAGGGCTGTGCATGGAGCTGGCTGCCCCATCTTGTAGAAACTATAAACTTCCAGAACTTTTGAACAAATTTTGATTTGTTCATACTAAAAAAAATATAAAAGGGATAGCAAAGATGTTGATATAGAGCTACAACAAATTCCATGGCGAAGTGGTTAAGCCGTCAGCCTCGTGATCAGGTGGTGTGGGTTCGACTCCGGACTCCGCCGTCTTTTTCACGGGTGCCTGATGCAGAGTTCCCTGCCGTCTTGTCCTTGACTTCCCACTGGGGTCGGGCGGCACGAGCCGAGAGAGTGAGGATAAAAAGTAGCGCAGTTAATCCTTACTAAAAATAGCGCTAACAAAATAAATTATGCCATCATCGTCTACGATGGACGACGGCCTTTGCCTTTGTTTTTGAGATAGCGTAGAACAGGAGGACTTGGCTTCCCATTTTTTCTATGACCTGCGCTTCAAAGGCTTCTGAGAGTTTTTATACTGAAAGTTATTACTGCCATGTTTTTGTACAGTAAGCAAGACTGCATGAGTTTGGTACCGTAAATTGTTTGAACAAAGATCAAGTGTGCATGCAACCAACATGATGCCGCAACACAGTTTCCATTCTCTTTGCTATTTGCTGAAGAGATTGAGTGGTTGTGAATCCTCCCAAAGTGATATTTTTTTTTTCTTCTTTCGCCTTATTTCTCTATTCCCCAAGACCGCGTGCGTTGCACTGTAGTTTTTATTTTGGCCCAGTGCATCCGACTTCAGCATGCATTTTATGTTAGGGCCTGCTTCCTCCTGCATTTTCTAAGGGTTTGCTTCCCCGGGGTAACGGCCGATGCTGTGATGGGGATCGAACCCAGCACCTTCTGGTTGTGAGCCGTGTCACTTAACCACTAGCCCACGCCGTCCCCTACAAAGTGATATGATGTTGATTCTGCTCAATTTGACAATTATAATGAAGATTTTGTGCAAAGAATTTTCTAAAATATTTTACAAATGTATTGCACAAGACATGCTTCCAGAAACAAAAAGAACATATTACCAGATAAGTTAGCACAAGTTGTGAAGTAGAAATCAAAGAGGGAAAAGGGAAGAAGAGAATTCAGATAGATTTAGAAAGGAAACATATAATGGAAGAAACATGGATGTTAGTAAATACAGATGGCTCGGCTAACAAAGTCACATTTAGTGGAGATGGAGAGGTCTGTTACAGACTACGGAACAGAGAAGAAAAAACTGGTAATGACAACAAGAGCATGTTCTAATAACTTCCATATAGAAACAGAGGCACTGAAAGCTGCTGGCGAGCTTATAATCAGAGATGAAAATGTCCATAAAAAAAGCAAAGTATTTCTGAGTGATACCTTTATCAGTATTAGCAGGGCTCTTCTTTCTTTGCGTTCAGGATCTTTTGGTCATGCTATATCTGCAGGTCAGTCGCCATGATGAAGTCTGTAGTCTTCACCAGGTCGGAGCGGCTGCCCCACAGCTTTTGTCTCAGCTCCACATCCTCTGGCCAGATCTGACATCTCATTTTCCTATAGATTGGGTATTCCTGTAAAATATGCTCAGGGTTCTGGCCTCCTGTTCCACATGGGCACTCATCGGTATGTGAGATCTTCAGTTGGTACAGATGTTCTAGTAGTCTGCTGTGTCTAATTCTCAGACGAAATAAGGTAGTTTGTTGATTTCTTTTTAGTTGGTGAATTGGGTCTGGTGTACTACTTTTGTTTCTGTCTTCTCTCCATTGGTGTATATACTGATTTCTGATGATGTTCTTGATTTCTCTGTATAATACTTGATGATTTAATTGTGCCAATTATTAGCAGGTCTAAAACAACACAAAGATGAAGATCTCGAGCTGTATGTACTTCTTGGCACAGCTATCAGAAGAGCACCCAAGACTGGTCATTCAGTGAATCCCCTCCCACTGCAATATTGAAGGCAATGAAGCTGCAGGCAAACTAGCAAAGTGTGGAGGAGCTTTCCCACATACAGACCTGAGTATAACATATAATGAGGCCAAGATCATTGTTAAAGCCAACTTCGGGGGGAAATGGGTTGATCAATTACCCCACTTTGAAAAAGAAGACAGCTACTTTAATTTCACTAGAGAAAACCAAGTTATCATCTTCAGACTGAGAACTGGGCATAACAGACTCAAGGGTCATCTTTACAACAAAATGAGGATTAGGACAGATGACAGGTGTCCATGTGGGGAGCATACCATGACCATGAAACACATCTTACAAAGCTGCATACTCACGCAGGAAGCAAGAGAGAGAACAATACTGACCTCGTGAGACAGATGTGGCTTGGCTTTGTTCGTTCTCAATCTCCCGCTACCAAACCCTAAAAGGGCTTAAGTAGCAAAATGTAGTCCAGAGAATGGAATGTGTTGTGTCGTAGTTTACAGCTTGACTGCGATATTTACACTTTTCGGTCCAACACATCCGTCTTCAGCAAGCATTTTTTGAGTACCGGATTAGCATTCCCTCTTCAATCCCTTCTCCTTAGCCAGTCTGCCCTGCAGCAGCCTGTTAACCAGAATCACCGCTTGGAGGTGTAGAAGGGTCTTGGCAGCTAGGGTTCGCTGGCCCTGACGCTAGCAGTCAGCTATGGGTCGCTGACCACTGCCGGTCATAAGTTTGATAAATAAGAATTGAATAGGTCAGTTGGCATTTTAAACAAAAATATGAGTGTCACATTATTTCTTTGCATTTTTGTAACTGGGCAATGCAGCTGTAGTTTAAAATTTGAACTTTTATGTAGATGCTTGAGGATTCAAAACGCACTGGTGAGCTCAAAGTCATTGAATGTCGAAACAAGGTCAATCAAGAGCTGAAGAGGCTGAAGAAACGTGTGGATGAATTTAATGACTGTGGTGAGCTTAACATGATGCATCAGTATGTACAGGACACCCGTAATGTGCAGAGACGGTTAAATGAAGTTTGCAGCCAGGTATGAGACACGTAGTTGTTCTATACTTTTTCTGCTATACAGGCATTTCCCATTAATATGTATGAAATGTGAAAATGTACCGAAAGTGAATCGCTAGCTTATTTTCACTTACCGTGCATGAAATGCACTGCAATCATCGTATTTGCGCCTAATATATATTAAAAAAACTTACATAACTTAACTTCTTTATACTGTTTTAGAATACTCTGCATAGTTAGTATACAACAAGTTTATTTTACTTCCCTTGATCTAAAAGTAACTATGCACATGCAATTTATTCTTGAATGCATTAATTGACCCTGCCTCCACTATTTTATGTGACAATGCATTCAAAGCTTTCACCACTCTCTGGCTAAACAAATATTTCCTAATGTCTATTCTGCCAAGGGGGCATATAAATTAGTCGAGGACTTAGTAAGGCCTGTACAAAGTCGAAATACAACGATTCAGGACAAGAATGGGAAATGTATCACAGAAGCTCAAGACATTCGTGAGCGCTGGACAGAGTACTGTTCGGAACTATATAAGCATGAAGAATGAGGTGACCCCAGAAATGCAATGTCTCCTGAAGTGAGTCGGTAGAGGAAAATCAACCGATAACAAGGGAAGAAGTGTATGAAGCCGTGAAAATGCTGAAGAGAGGGAAGGCTGTAGGTGTGGATAATATCCCAGCAGAGCTCCTACAAGTGGGAGGTGAGGCAACAATTGATACCCTGACACACATCTGCAATAGAATTTGGCAGACAGGAGAGTGGCCCTCCAGCTGGACACAATCAGTCATTATACCACTGTCTAAATCAGGAAACCTAAATATGTGTCAGAACTATCGAACAATCAGTCAGATAAGTCATCCAAGTAAAGTTCTCTTGAGAATAATACTTAACAGATTGAAACCACAGGCAGAGAATATCATTGCCGAAGAACAAGCTGGCTTTCGAGCGGTAAGGAGTACCACTACACACCTCTCCCAGTTATCTTGCCATTGTTGGAAGCATTTCAGGAAGGTCACTTTGGGAATGGAGTACAGCTGGGTCGTCACATTCTGCATAATGTCTTCTTGTAACTGAAATCGGGTTCCTTTGAGGAGATTATTGAGTTTGGGGAACAGTAAAAAATCGCAAGGAGAGCTGGGAGAAGTAGGTGGAGTCCCAAGGAGAGAAGTAGGTGGAGTCCCAAGGAGAGAAGTAGGTGGAGTCCCAAGGAGAGCTGGGAGAAGTGTGTGGAGTCCCAAGGAGAGCTGGGAGAAGTAGGTGGAGTCCCAAGGAGAGCTGGGAGAAGTGGGTGGAGTCCCAAGGAGAGAAGTAGGTGGAGTCCCAAGGAGAGAAGTAGGTGGAGTCCCAAGGAGAGAAGTAGGTGGAGTCCCAAGGAGAGAAGTAGGTGGAGTCCCAAGGAGAGAAGTAGGTGGAGTCCCAAGGAGAGCTGGGAGAAGTAGGTGGAGTCCCAAGGAGAGCTGGGAGAAGTAGGTGGAGTCCCAAGGAGAGCTGGGAGAAGTAGGTGGAGTCCCAAGGAGAGAAGTAGGTGGAGTCCCAAGGAGGGAAGTAGGTGGAGTCCCAAGGAGAGCTGAGAGAAGTGTGTGGAGTCCCAAGGAGAGCTGGGAGAAGTAGGTGGAGTCCCAAGGAGGGAAGTAGGTGGAGTCCCAAGGAGAGCTGGGAGAAGTGTGTGGAGTCCCAAGGAGAGCTGGGAGAAGTGTGTGGAGTCCCAAGGAGAGCTGGGAGAAGTGTGTGGAGTCCCAAGGAGAGCTGGGAGAAGTAGGTGGAGTCCCAAGGAGGGAAGTAGGTGGAGTCCCAAGGAGAGCTGGGAGAAGTGTGTGGAGTCCCAAGGAGAGCTGGGAGAAGTAGGTGGAGTCCCAAGGAGGGAAGTAGGTGGAGTCCCAAGGAGAGCTGGGAGAAGTGTGTGGAGTCCCAAGGAGAGCTGGGAGAAGTGTGTGGAGCCCCAAGGAGAGCTGGGAGAAGTGTGTGGAGTCCCAAGGAGAGCTGGGAGAAGTGTGTGGAGCCCGAAGGGAGAGTACTTTGAAGGGGATTAGGGTTTGAAACCTCCAGGTGAGTAATTGTATTGTTCTGTCCCAAAGGCCAGATACTCTTTGAACACCTCGTATGTATATATATATATCTGCCTGCAGATTGAATGGATTCACAAAGAAGAAGTATTATACAAATTTCCTCCCTCTGAGTATACCGATCTTGACTTTATAATGACTGCAGTTGAACCATTCTCAAAGTTTTTCAATACTGTGCTTAAATGGCAGCGCTGCGAAAAGAGGTTGGAATATATTTTCGTGTTTCAATGTTTAATGTTCAAAGTTTCAAATGTTCCCAAATTTCAAAAGATTTGATTAACTTGAGGCTATAATAATTAATATACTTCAAGTGTGTTTTTTCAAGATTTCATTAAATAGATATCATTATCTATATATAAAATTGGACTGAGTAGTCTCAAGGTAAGATGTTGACCTTTGATGCCAGAGATCACAGGATCAAATCCAGGTGGATATCAGGATTTTTTTCACATGGACTTTCTGGTATTTCCCTGATTCTCTGGGCATTAGAGATCAGACGCCGTGTGCAGTGTCGAACATTTTTAAAATCCCTAGGCAGTTGGAAATTGTTTTTTCTTTTTTTTTTTTTCTTTTTCGTTCGCCTTATTTCTCTAATCCCCAAGGCGGGTGTGCGTTACGCTGTAGTTTTTATTTTGCGCCTGTAGGCCCAGTGTATCCGACTTCAGCATGCATTTTACGCAAGGCTCTGCTTCCTCCTGCATTTTCTAAGGGTTTGCTTCCCCGGGGTAACGGCCGGTGCTGTGTTGGGGATCGAACCCAGCACCTTCTGGTTGTGAGCCGTGCAACTTAACCACTAGGCCACGCCGTCCCCTAGTTGGAAATTTAAAAGAGTAGACTTAACTGGTGTTGCTCGGGCAGAATTTATAATTATGTTACAAATCTATCCAATCTATTACAGGATACTCGCCGATGCTACGGAGTTTGTGCATTGTGTTGAGATTTTTTTTAAATATGGAGAAATACAGAGCACTTATGGTTTAAACCGTGTGTAATGACGTTGATTCTTCAACTAAACTAAACTAAACATTATTAATATACTCAGTTTCATGTCTTCAGATCAATGTTTCGTTATCTGGAAATCATATTTATATATTTCATTGGTTTTAGATCAAGATTTTATTAACGATGTCATATTAATATACTTAGTTTAATGCATTTAGTTCAACGTCTCATTATCATGATGTTAAGTAATGCACTAATAACTGAAGTAAGTCTCTGAATGAAACATTACTAGAGTCAGTTCTAAATGGCACAAATTTTAACCCTACCAGACCTAAGGCCCTGAACCCAACTGTCCCCCATTCCTGGGTTCCAGAGCATTAAAGAGAAAAAACCAACATGATATAGAAAAATGTTAGTTACATGCAAACAAGTGGTTAGAATAAGATGTAACTTGGAGACATTGTAGAAAATAGGTTTACCTTTCATCTAGCGTCAATATTCCACCTTTGTGTGCCAATCCACCCAGCAAAAGGCAAAGAATCTGTCTCGAGTCATAAAACATTTCGAAATCCGGGAGTAAACACAACAAAGAGCCCTCATTTGTCCAATAATCCTGATAGCTGGGCTTTATACATGAGTATTCCATATAGATCCTCAGTCCAAGAAAAGTCTTCATCTCATCACTCGAGCTCTCACTGTCTGTTTCACTTGAACAGAGACTGAATCAACCAAATTATTGATCACCTGTTGGACTGTCATAAGCCTAGACTTACTTTGCTTTTCTGTTGAAGTACTTGGTTCATCAGCCATTCGTTTCATTGTCAATTTTCCAAATTTGTTCACGTTAAACCCCACAAAATCAATTCAAACATGGGGGCAGCCATTTGCAATGACTAATCACGAGGATTGACCACGATTGGTTGGTTATTTTTAGATTCTGACGCATTTTATGACGTACTAGCCAAAGTACCGAAAATTAGGTACAGCGGTTTAGCGGCAGTTAAGGAAATTACCGAAAAATGGGTACAGCAGTCTGGTAGGGTTAACTGTTGTGTTTAAGAGCTTGAAAAGAGAGTTGTTAAGGGCACTCTATAGCTCAGTAAACATTTGATAAACTTCAATAGTCTTGATTTTGCGGATGATCTATATTACTTACCAGAGATACTACCCTGAGCTACATATCGAAAAACTACCCAAGCATGGACTGGACCCATGCATACACCGACGGTTCTGTAACAAACACAACACAGAACGGAGGGGCAGGAGCATTTCTGAACCTACCAAATGGCAGAAAAATAACACTGTCATTCGCTACTGGAAAATACACATGCAATTTCAGAGCGGAGACAGAGGCACTGAGAGCGGCAGTGGAAGAAATGGTGACAGGTAAAAGTAATGAAAGCCATATAGTACTGCTTACAGATGCCTTGGCCGTAGTCACAGCACTAAAAAGCCAGAAAAATACTGAACTTAATGATTTAAGAGCAGTACTCTGTCAACTATGCCAGCAGTCCGCACCAAAAAGGGTAGTGGTACAGTGGGTTCCATCCCACTGCAACATCCAAGGCAACGAGGAGGCAGACAGACTGGCAAAAGAAGGTGCAAGACTACCACAACCAGATACTAGTATGACATACGAAGAGTCAAAACGGCTAATTAGAGCTAGATACATGACCAAATGGGAAACCGAACATACTGGCTACACAAAAAAACGATGCCTATTACCAGTTGAACAGAAGAGAGCAGGTCGTGGTCTTCAGACTTCGCACTGGCCACAATAGACTCAGGTACCACTTATTCAACAAATTGAAGATAGGTTGCACTGACGAATGCCCGTGTGGTCCCGAAAAAATGGCCGCTGAACATTTGCTGCAAAACTGCCTGACATACGAGGATCAGAGAGAGCAGATGTGGCCATCACCAGTGGCAACACTAGACAAGCTCTATGGCAGTGTCGACAGCCTCAGGATGACCGCTGCTTTTTTCGAAAAAATAATGGTTACTGTCTGACTGCGTACGATGAAGAAGAAGATATTACTTACCACATAAACATTCACTATAATCACTAAAATCAAAAAAGTCAATTTGTCTGTCCGCTGCAATCTTTATTATTTATATTAGTTATTCTCAATCATTTTTTTATCATTTTCATAGAAACTAAGTGGCCAATCAGTTAGGGCTGGTCCCTTTGTCTGGATATGTTGTTATTTTTTCTTTTGCCTGAGAGAAGTTGCTGGAGATGAATTAACATATTTTAATAAGTAGCTGTAAGTCTATGAAACATACAAAGTTTTCTTCTGATGTGTTTGTTCTTAATCTCGCCCTGAACAGGGCTTTGCAAGTAACAATATGTAGTCCAGGGAATTGAATGGGTTGTGTCGCTAGTTTACAGCTTGACTGTGATATTTGCACCTTTCGGTCTGACACAGTCGTCTTCTGCAGTTGCAAACTTCTAAAAATTATTGTAGATAAACAGATGCGTTTCAAAATTTTAAACACTGGTAGGTTACACAATGTCAGCTACATGGTTTCATAATGGAAATGACCAGTGCCATTTGCAATCACTGAAGTGTATAGATTACTAGGAAGCGTACATGTTTTCAGTATCGATATGACCAGTGCCATTTGCAATCACTGAAGTGTATAGATTACTAGGAAGCGTACATGTTTTCAGTATCGATATGACCAGTGCTATTTGCAATCACTGAAGTGTATAGATTACTAGGAAGCGTACATGTTTTCAGTATCGATATGACCAGTGCCATTTGCAATCACTGAAGTGTATAGATTACTAGGAAGCGTACATGTTTTCAGTATCGATATGACCAGTGCTATTTGCAATCACTGAAGTGTATAGATTACTAGGAAGCGTACATGTTTTCAGTATCGATATGACCAGTGCCATTTGCAATCACTGAAGTGTATAGATTACTAGGAAGTGTACATGTTTTCAGTATCGATATGACCAGTGCCATTTGCAATCACTGAAGTGTATAGATTACTAGGAAGCGTACATGTTTTCAGTATCGATATGACCAGTGCTATTTGCAATCACTGAAGTGTATAGATTACTAGGAAGCGTACATGTTTTCAGTATCGATATGACCAGTGCCATTTGCAATCACTGAAGTGTATAGATTACTAGGAAGCGTATATGTTTTCAGTATCGATATGACCAGTGCCATTTGCAATCACTGAAGTGTATAGATTACTAGGAAGCGTACATGTTTTTAGTATCGATATGACCAGTGCTATTTGCAATCACTGAAGTGTATAGATTACTAGGAAGCGTACATGTTTTCAGTATCGATATGACCAGTGCTATTTGCAATCACTGAAGTGTATAGATTACTAGGAAGCGTACATGTTTTCAATATCGATATGACCAGTACTATTTGCAATCACTGAAGTGTATAGATTACTAGGAAGCGTACATGTTTTCAGTATCGATATGACCAGTGCCATTTTTTTATCACTAATATGTACAGATTATCTGGAAGAACTCTTTAAACTGAGGAGAGCCTAGTGGTTGACAAAAATGTATACTTTCACAATTTTTATTTACAAAACTGTTTAGGTAAAAAAAAATGGTACAAAAATGGAGCATGGATAAAAAAAAAAAAAAATAATGTCTCATTAGTAGACACTGTCTTCAGGTCGAATTTGTTTACAATTTTTTTGTTTTACAATTTTTTCAAGAGATTCATGGAGCTACGAGGTTTGTGCTTTGTATGATGCTCTCATCAGCCAGCATGCCATTCTTCAGAAAGAGACTGAGCCATATGGGAAGATCCGCTTTGATGAAGTCGAGCCCTCACCTTTAACCTTTTGTATAAGCTGTAGTGTCCAGTACCCTTTTTCGCTGTCTTTCCTTCCTAATGTACGTTAGTTACCCATTTGCAAATTAACCACTTTCCAGTTGGGTTGACTGCAGCATGCCAGTAGTGGGAGTTGAACCCTGTACCTTTGCCATGAAAAGTGAGTGATCAACCACAAGAACATTGCGAATAGAATTGCGATTAAAAACATATGTTGCTATCCATGTCTTTTTATATTTTTATGAATGTCTACATTCAATCTTCTACAGGTGCATGGACGGAGACTTTTTGAATCAAAGTGTGGAGGCCATTTCAGCTGAGGTGGAGGAATATACAAGAGATTTCTTCAAAATTCAAAAGATATTTGCTCTTCGTGTCAGGAAAATGCAGGTACTTTTTTCATACAGGAATAAGCTCACTTATTTTCACATACAGGAATAAGTCTACTATATTTTACTTACAGGAGGGATAAGTCCACTACATTTCACATACATAGATTTATTAATCTGATTCTTGACCGTACATCATCGTCATCCCCATTCACCTTATTCACCGCAAATAAAGCATAGGGCCACTACTACAGTTGACCTCTTTACAGAAAGTCTGTTTTTGAGCATTTTCAGTGACATTTTTAATGGCAATGATTGTGCATAAGGAGATTGCAAGCCCAGTTCACAACCTTCTTTAGTTACCTTTACGATATGCTTGGAAGGTTGCATGGGTCCTATTCTTTTCACTGCAGGTACCACTTTCATGACTAACCTCCATAGTTACCTTGTAGTGTATATTTGATTGACTCCAGTCTCTAATCGGTGTTCTACTTGATGAACTTATGTGACTAACTTTATATGAATTTTAACCTTAACCAACAGTAAGGAAGACTAACGTCTGATCAAGCAAAATATACTGATCAGACATGTTAGTCAAGGTCAGGTAGAACATACTGGCCAAGACCTTCTCCTTGGCTTCCTTGAAGCCCTTTCTCGAAACAGGCTGTTTTCATTGCAGCCTGGTTATCAAGGTGAGGGATCGACATGATCCCCGTAGCAGTTAGCGACACGCAGATGAAGCCAAGCATAGCACAACCGCCTGGAGTACCCCAGCCCATCTTCATCTACTGAAACCCGCTACTTAATGTCCTTTTCAGGGTGCACAAAAGAGTAAACCTTCTCATTGTAGGCATTCAAAACAACAACAACCTTAACCAACTCGCATACAAATTAACACAATTTCATCTGCGACTGCATTATTGTTAGCACATCACGTTTTACTATGGTTGTTGACTTTGAGAGCCTGAAACCTTTGTTTTGTTGGTCTATAGAAATGATTTTGTTGTATGTAGAGACATACATGAATAAAAAAATGGTTGATGTTATTGTTTTATTATTGTGTGTTTTAGTTTCTGATATACAAGAAGATGAAGGTGAAAATTTATAAAATAAAGCACAAACATTGTAGATTCACTGATTAGGGAAAGTCGCTCCTCAATATAATCCTCGAAAAATGCCACAAAGCACTGAAACTATTCTTTTATAAGGTCAGCATATCTGTAAGTTTACACTAAAAACATATTATTTTTTTTTTTTACATAAACAAACTTATAACAGATCAAACTCACAAAGATATTTTTGCAACAACTTAACTTCACCCTTCTCAATGATTGACTGGCTCCAATCTGCATAAAGAAGATAATAAAGTGTTTCAAATTCATCTAACACAAATTCCTTTCATCAGTTAAAACCTGTGTAGATGGAAGTGATGTATTCATTATAACAAACAGACTTGATTTGAGTCGATTTCTATGACAACCTGTTTGTTCATATATGATAAGCCAGTGTGGCATTGATTCTCAACAATGGGTGGAAAACTGACATTTTTTTAAAGCTTGGTCAAGGTTAAAATAATCATGTCTTCTCTGTATAATGATTCATGCAGAGCTATGTATTGATTCCAGTTATTTGTATTTCTATGAAAACAGATGGATTATGATGAAGAGGAGAGAGAGGTTAAGAAGCAGCAGCGCCAGGATCTCTCTTCTGGAAAGGAGATTACCGTGCCAGATATGGAACCATTCAAGATGCCAGAGATTCTTGGAGCAATTGATTATATGAGTAATGGAGTGGCAGAGTTCAAGGTCTGTCTAAAGGAATAGATTAAATAGATCATATGGATAATGGGTGGTCAGAGTTCATGGTCTGTCTCAGGCAATAGATTAAACAGATTTTATGAATAATGGATGGTCAGAGTTCATAGTCTGTCTCAGGCAATAGATTATATTGATAATGGAGTGGCAAAGTTCAAAGGTCTGTCTGATACATCATGTTATTTGGACACTATTCTAAATCTGTCTCAGGTAATAAATTAGAAATATTATACTAATAATATTATGTTTGAGGTTAAAGACTCAGACAATCTGATCAGTAGAGTGGTAGAAGCCAAGCACTTTCTCAGGCAATAGATTATATTAGTAATGACAAGGTAGACTTCAGTCAGTCTTCATTCATCATTAGCTCTTTCCGTCTTGTCAGACGATAGTAATTGTGCTTTGAAAAGGTATGCAACTACAGTCCATGACGGTAAAGAATGTGACCCGTAAGACCAATCCGGGCAGAGAAACATCTTCCACAGTGTGTGCAAGAAAAATCAGGACCGTTTGCGGCATCGCATGGTGTGGCGTGTCTTCTCAAACTCTGAGTCTTTAGCCTATCAGCAATCAGTATCTCCTTTGTCTGTATTCCATGCTTTAATCCTGCCCCTCCATGTAACACGATTCATGGTGTCCTGTTCCCATGATTCCAAATCGATGCCTGCGTCATTCATATCCCACTTGCATACATCCTGGTACCGAAGTAGTGTTTCCTGGAGGTTGGGGCAGGTCATCAGATGGTCTGGGTTCTGTATTGTGCCACAGTCACATGTGTCATAATCTGTGTATCCCCTTTGTTTCATATTCCTCTTGCACCGCGATACACCAGTTCGGAGGCTGTTCAGCGGCTTCCATGTTGTGTATGGTAGATTATGTCCGGGGACATATTCTTCCCAAAGTTCAATCTCTTGGGATTGCATCAATTCATGCCATCTCTCAATAGTGGTGCAGGACAAGAAAGGAATATGGTCACTGTAGCCTTTAAAGCATGTCTTTAAGGGGAATTGAAGAGGGGTGTGTATAGGACTAGCAATCTTAGATAAAACAGATTGCTACAAAACCAGTACTGCAAGTGCACACATAAGCATTTTGATACAGGTGCTGTGGTTGATAATGCTTCATCTGGAGCAAAGAGGAGACAAAATAAGAAGAATTGTAGAAGCCAATGACTGTCTCAGGCAATAGATTATATGAATAAATGATTTGGGGGTGTTTTTCTTCTTCTTCTTTGACGTTTTTCCTGAAAAGGACATTGTGTCATAGTTTACAGCCAGTCTGTGAGATCTGAACCTTTCTTTTATTTCCTTTATCCTAATCCAATAATCAAGTTTTACAATTTTATAAGGAAATATGCATTCTTCGTTAAGTTAAGTTATGACTGACCATAGGATTATGTGACCTTTGAGTGGTAAATCTACTGAGTATGTGGCTTTTTTTCTCTTTGTGGCATTGTTATTTCACTTGTCAGTGTTGCAGGACTTTGTTTGTACTTAGTATGAAGTGGCTCTCTAGGTTCAATCCCCACTTGGATTGGTCTACAGCTGCATCTTCCCAGGATATCAGACTCTGTCCAGTGCTTTCATGTTACATACATGCATCTTTGAATATTAGCTGTGGTCAGCTGACTGCTCTTTTGCCATCCGCCAATTGTCCATAGAGGATATCTTTGGGGATGTGACCATCTTCCATGCAATGAATATAACCAAGCCATTTTCTGCATTTGTCACTCTGTCCCTCGATGTAATTCAAGAATAGATCACAGGAACCATAGATGGAAGCAGTGCACAGCTACCAATTCATAATTATCAATGTAAACAGTTGGCGTGGCATCTACGTCCTGTCCCAGCACATTTGTTTTGTTGAGACTTAATGTTAGATCCAAATTTTTACATGCCTGCGAGAAGTGATCTAGCAAGCTCTAAAGATCTTGCTGACTGTGTGGGACAATTGCAGCATCTTCAGCAAAAAGCAAGACCTTGAGGGTGATCTGTTATCTTCATTTTGGTCTTGAACCTTGAAAGGTTGAACAGCCAACCATCTCACCTAGCATGAAAGTAGATCCTTTAATTTGCGATACCAAATGCATGCTTCAATAACTGGACAAAGAAAATTCTGAATAGTGTAAGGCAGGACACTGCCTTGTTTGATACCACTATGAATATAAATGGTTGTGATATGCTACCATCAAACAGTATACATTTAATTATTCTATATCCAATGATACAAGTATTTGTTGAGTATGCATTTAATTATTTTAAATCCTAGGAAGTCGTTCCGGTAATTGGTATCATGTGCAACCCTGGTCTACGAAAACATCACTGGGATACAATGTCAGAGATTGCGGGTTTCAATCTCACTCCTGATGCAGGCACAACACTTCGTAAAGTGTTAAAACTTGGCCTGGAGGAATACATGGACCAATTTGAAGCCGTCTCTGTATCAGCAACAAAGGTTAGTGTCTTAGAATTTTAAAATTAAAATAAGATGAGGCTGCGGCAGCACTGTGGATATATAGTGTAAAAAAAACATAAAGTGAAAAACAATTATTAATGGGTATGGTCAGATACCACTGAGATAAAAATACAAACAAAACCTGTGTTACAACCAACAGGTCTTCATCAGGGCCAATGAACAACATCATTAATAGAATAATGAATGATAGAAGAAAGAGAGAATACATAGAGGAAGGTATGGCGATGCATGGATGAGAAAAGAAAAAGTGGAAGATAAAAGGACACGAAACAACATATAAAGTAACTCTAGCAGGATAAGACACCTGAGATAACAGCTAGCTTTAAGGAAGTGATCGTCAAACTGTATAAAGCTTTAGTTAGACCTAGATTGTAGTATTGTGTACAGGTGTGGAGTCCTTATCATAGAGGGGACATAAACATGCTAGAAAGAATACAAAATGAGCGACAAAGATGATAGTGGGATTCCAGAATTACAGTTATGAAGAACGACTCAGAAAAACCGGCCTACAGTGTCTCGAGAGAAGAATTCGTGGTGACTTAATACAGGTTTATAAGATGATCAGAGGAATCGATAAATTAGACTATAACAAGTTTTTTTAAAATACAGCCACCTACAATAACACGAGGGCATAGCTACAAGCTGACTAAAGAGAGGTCCAGGTTAGATATTAGGAAATATTTTTTTAGTCAGAGAGTGGTGTCTGCTTGGAATGCATTGCCAGGGGAGGTAGTGGAGGCAGGGACAGTTAATGCATTTAAGAATAAACTGGATACGCATAGCTTTTAGAGCAAGGTGATGTAAATGTAACTGGTTGTATACAGACTCTGCAGGGTCTTCTAAACCAGTATAAAGATGTTAAGTTAAGTTAAGTAAAACACCAAATGAAAGAAATATAGAAACGAATAATACCTAACTAAAACAAATGGTTTGCATTCAAGTGATTTCAAGGGCAAACAAAGAAGTACCACTATTTCCTTCCTTGTGTATTATAAGACTAAATAAGGTTGTGCATGAGACTGGCAACCTCATCACATAAAAGTCATTGCTATGAAACCTTATTGCAAATGGCTGGAATCAGACTTTCCTAACAACTGATGCCTTGCAGATAGGCTGGGGACAGCCAAAGGCTAAGGAGGGCAACCCTACAGAAACACCTGTTGAAATCGGATGCACTGAGCCACAGGCTTAACAAAATAAAACAGTGCAACGTAAATATCGCTGTAAACAGCGTACGATGAAGAAGAAGAAGAAGACTTTCCTAAAAGCAGGTTAGAGTAATCCAAATTCAGTGTTGGACCTATACTTCAACAAATAGAGTGATTTGATTTTGATTTGATTGATTAAAGGCAAATGGAAGATTTCAAATACCTTGGTTGTATATTTGCCATATCTGGATTATTGATCAGTAAAGAGCTGCGTACGAAGAAGAAGAAGAAGAAGAAGATCAGTAAAGAGGGATCACAGCCAGAGGTAATTGCAGGAATAGCACAAACAACAGCAGCAGTTACTCGGCATAAAAGTTAGACTAATGCACTCTTTGGTGATCTCAATATTTCTGAATGCCTGCGAGACCTCGACCTTTACAGCAGATATCCAGGGCAGAATACATGGAAATGAGGTGCTATAGAAAACTCCTAAATGTTACATATAAAGATCGTGTCACGAACGTAGAAATACGACAGAGAGTTGAAAACGATATTGACCCTTTTGAAGATCTGTTCACAATAATCAAAAGACGAAAGATGGCCTGGTGCGGGCATGTCACGAGGTCCAACGGAATTACCAACTCGATACTCTTTGGTTCCGTACCGGGACAGAGAGGGCGAGGACGTCCAAGGAAGAGGTGGGTGGACAACATCACTGAGTGGTCAAGCCTTCGTCCCGGTGAAATACGACAAGCGGCGGCAGACGGAGAAAAATGGCGTGGCATTTTGGGAGTGTCTTCAAGTGTGCCCCAACGATCTGATGGGTTACAGGATTAACTGAACTGATATTTGCCAAACCTTTATGTGGATCTCACTTTCCGTTACCGAAGACAAAAGAATAGGCCCACTGCACACCTTACTGTGCATGCCATTTAAAAATGACTAAGACTGGCTGCACATAGAGATCACAATCTCATCATGTAAAACAAAGTTGCATTAAAACTACAACTGCAAGGGCACATCAAAACATGGACACAAGCATCCTGCATGGAGGCTAACTGCAAGGATAGAACTACAGACGACTTAATCTCTCCTCGACACTCAACAGCATAAATGGCAAGAAACCTTACTAAAAAACTAAAATATAAAGCAGGTTAACTGGAAAAGAGGTGACACGTTTGTGAAACCCTGCTATAGAGATTGTATATGTTGGCCGCATGTTTTAGTGACATGACAAAGTTAAAATAATGTGTCAATTTTCATTAACAGGAATTTACCTTGGAGAGGGCTTTCAACAAGATGATCTCAGAGTGGGCAGATGTTGCCTTTAACTTAAGCCAGTACAAAGACACGCAAATCAAAATCTTGGGTGGCGTTGATGACATTCAGACCTTGATGGATGATCACATAGTTAAAACACAGACCATTAGAAACTCACCATTTGTCAGGCCATTTGAGGAAGAAGCCAAGGTTAAGAAGGACTGGAAATCTTAGAAGTGTCTATGTCTTCTAATTTTTATTTATTAATAATTAGCATCATCATCATGTAGCATGTCCTTTGTAGAACGTCGCTCCCATCACAGTCTGTTTGAAAGAAACTTGTTCCCTTGCCAAAACTCCAGTCTCCGCCACTGTCATACTCAGGCATTCCTGGATATCTTAGGGCCATCATCTTCTTGGTCTACCCCTTCCTCTTTTGCCTGGCACCATACCTTCCATCACTGTTCTCTCAAGACCATTGTGTCTCTTGATGTGACCAAAGTATTTGCATTTTCTAGCCAAAATGGAATTGATAAACCAGTTCTCCTCTATGCTCAGCTCTTGCCGAATGTCTACATTTGTTCTTTTCTCTGTCCAGGGTATTCTGAGGATCTTTCTGTAACATTTTGACTCAAAGGATTCGATTCTTTGTCTAGAAGTCTTGGTAATCGTCCATGCTTCACAGCCATAAGCTGCCACAGGAAAAACACAGGCTCTCAAGACTTTTACTTTTATCGTTTTGTTGGTGCCCTGCCATAATTTCTTCAGGCTGTTCAGTCTCTACATTGCCATAGCTAGTCTTCTTCTGATTTCTTTCGAGCAGTCACCATTTTTGTCAATTCTGGAGCCCAGATGTTCAAAATGTGTAACCTGATCTATTTCCTCACCACCCACTGTAAATTTATGCTGACATTGTGTTCTATCGGTGGTCATTATCTTTGTTTTGTTTATATTTATGAACAGATTTTGATCTTTACTATGTCCATAATTAGCATAAGAAATTTTAAAACAGATTCATTCATTGTACATATGATGGTCTAGTTAATATTGTTGGATAAGTGCAATCATCATGTAGCATGTCTTTTGCAGAATGTCACTCTCACAATAGCCAGAACCTCTGCCTCTGTTACTGTTATCTTCAGGATCTCAGTGATGTCTTGTGTCTATCTTCTCCTCGTTCTGCCCCGCTTTCCAGGCACCACACCCTCAAGTATCGTTCTTTCCAGGTCATTATGATGTTTGATGTGACCAAAATATTTTAGCTTTCTGGACAAGATATTGTTTGCTAACCAATTTTCCTCAATATCCAGTTCTTGTAGGATGTCTGCATTTTTCTTTTTCTATCCATAGTATTTTTTTGAGCACTCTTCTGTAGCATTTTAGTTCAATAGATTCAATCTTTTTCTGAATTGTTTTAATTATAAGTGTACTTCAGGTAGAACATATTTGTACAGGTTCATAAATACTTCAGTGGTTGACACAAACAATTTTACTAACATCGTCACACAAGTGCGGCCTGAAAGGGGAGCAGTAACACTGTAACTTACTATGCATGTTGTAAGATGGGACTGAGCAGTGTTAGTCATAGTGTTAAGAAACTCTAAGCCACAAGAAGGAAATAAGAAAGCACTTGTAGCTCATAGTAGTTACGCATAGTAGTTTTAGAGTGACTAAGTTATTATTTTGGTGCTATAGTTGTAATATTGGTGTGATGTATTATTTTTATGCTATAGTTGTAATATTGGTGTGATGTATTATTTTGGTGCCATAGTTGTAATATTGGTGTGATGTATTATTTGGGTGCCATAGTTGTAATATTGGTGTGATGTATTATTTGGGTGCCATAGTTGTAATATTGGTGTGATGTATTATTTGGGTGCTATAGTTGTAATATTGGTGTGATGTATTATTTGGGTGCTATAGTTGTAATATTGGTGTCATGTATTATTTGGGTGCTATAGTTGTAATATTGGTGTCATGTATTATTTGGGTGCTATAGTTGTAATATTGGTGTGCTGTATTAAACAGGCTCAACAAACACCTCGAACAAAGCCACCATCTCCCAGAAAGCCAATGTGGGTTCAGAGCTGGAAGAGGAACAGTGGACATGATTTTTGCCGCTCGCCAAGTACAAGAGAAGTGTCGGAATAAAAATCAGGCCTTGTGCACCACATTTATTGATTTGGCAAAGGCAGTTGATATAGTAAACAGAGGAGGGATGTGGATGATAATGTCAAAGTTTGGCTGCCCCAACAAGTTCATAACCATGGTGAAACATCTACACGAAGGCATGTGTGCTCATGTATTGGACAGCGGTGCAATCTCTAAAACATTTCTAGTATCAAACGGAGTAAAACAAGGATGTGTACTCGCCCCGACCTTGTTCAGCATGATGTTCGTTGCCACAATGACAGACGCCTTCAGATCACTGGAGCTTGGAATACCCATAAAGTACCGCACAGATGGCAAATTACTCAATCCCAGAAGAATGAAGGCCAAAACCAAAGTGGTTGGCGACATAATCAGGGAACTTGTATTTGCTGATGACTGCGCTCTAATGAGCAACTCAGAACTGAACATGCAGGTTGAAATGGACCGGTTCTCTGCCCCATGCAACAATTTTGGCCATAAATGCCAAAAATACAGAGGTCATGTACCAACCAGCACCAGGCATGACGTTGAATGTCGTAGACAAATTCACATATCTGGGCAGCACGCTGTCGAGATCTGTCAGCCTAGACAATGAGGTGGCAAGCAGAATAGCAAATGCCAGCACAGCCTTTGGTAGAATGCGCTCGATGGTCTGGGCACGTCGTGGCATCAGTGTCAAGACCAAACCCAAAGTCTACCGTGCAACCATCATTCCAACCCTACTATACGCTTGCGAAAGCTGGACTGTATACTCTGGACATGCAAGGAGGTTGCCTGAGGCGAATATTCCACATCCGATGGCAAGATCGTGTCACTGACATCGAGGTTCTCTCGAGGGCTAACATGCTCAGCATCCATGCACTGTTAGAAAAAGCACGACTAGGATGGGCCGGACACCTCGTCCGTATGTCAGACAAGCGGCTCACAAAGAATCTTCTCTATGGCGAGCTGAGAGAGGGATGGCGCGAGAGAGGGCGCCCAAAGAAATCAATTTAAAGACGGTCTGAAGGACTCACTGAAAAGTTACCAGATAGACATCAACACCTGGGAATGTCTTGCGCAAAACAGATCTGACTAGAGAAGCGCAGTCAAATGGGGTGTAGCTACTGGCGAAGACGACCGTGTTGTGAAAGCCCAGAGCAGACGCGAGACCCGGAAATCCCTTACAGCGGGAACACCATCACCTTCTACAAACCTCATGTGCCCGATATGTAGCAGATGTTTTCGTGCCCACATTGGCCTGTTCAGCCACATGCACACCCACACCAAACAGGGAAATCTGTGACAATGATGATGTCGGCGGTCCTCATCAACAACGATGGACAGCTATTAGTATTATTTAGGTGCTATAGTTGTAATATTGGTGTGCTGTATTATGTGGGTGCTATAGTTGTAATATTAGTGTGCTGTATTATTTGAGTACTGTAGTTGTAATATTTTTTTGTGTTGTGTTATTTGGGTCTGCATTATTTGAGCACTGTATTATTAGAGCGCTGTATTATTTGGGTGCTGTATTATTTGAGCGCTGTGTTATTTGAGCTCTGTTTTTTGATTACTGTATTTGTAATATTTAAGTGCTGAATTATTTTAGTACAATTATTTGAGTGCTGTATTTGTAATATTTGAGTGCTGAATATTTTTATTGCAGAAAAACAGTGCTTTACTTTATACATTTACATTAAAATGAATAATATGTTGTGTCCTTTTAAAAATCAAATATTTCTGTTCTAATATTGAACCAGAATTGGGAGGAAAGACTGCTACACTCTCAAAGAACCATTGAAGAATGGTTGAAAATGCAGGCCAACTGGCTGTACTTGGATCCAATTTTCAGCTCTGAAGATATCAACAATCAGATGCCAGAGGAAGGAAAGATGTTCTCCACGGTTGATCGTAACTTCAAAGACATAATGGCTAAATGCATAAAGAATCCCCTTGTAAGTCACTCTGTATGCAGTTTTTAAATATTTCTGATATATGTTTTTTGTAATATGCAGTTTAGAAATATAAATTTATATTTCCATATTGTAGAAAGTATAATAACTAGTTTGTCTTAAATGTTTATTATGGACACTTTTTTAATTATTTAACTGTAACTAATAGTAATATTTTACAGAGAAGTGAAAAGAGAATATGTACAGAAACGCATACAATGTTGCATGAGCAGGACATTTGATCATCGGAGGTTTTAGCATTAGTACTGGTGTTTGAACTCCCTCCATTTTGTCCCTAATTTGATTCTTTTTTTCTTTTTTTTACAAATTCTGTCAAACTGAAGTGATTTAGTTTTGATTTTATTAACTTAATCTTCCTGCATTTTATTGTCCTGTTGCAGTATAGAGACACATTTGTTGGTGAGTAAATAAATATTAAATCTGCTACATATTGCTTTTGAATATGTAAGTTATGTAAGAAATGAAATGTCATTTTTTATTTTCCCCACAGTACTTTTAGCATTTTTATAACTACAACAAATATGTATCCATATCTATTTTTTGGGATTTTTTGTTGTGTGTTTGCCTTATTTCTCTAATCCCCAAGGCGGTGTGCGTTGCACTGTGGTTTTTATTTTGCGCCTGTAGGCCCAGTGCATCCGACTTCAGCATGCATTTTATGTAAGGGCCTGCTTCCTCCTGCATTTTCTAAGGGTTTGCTTCCCCGGGGTAACGGCCGGTGTTGTGATGGGAATCGAACCCACACCCATGGTTGTGAGCCGTGTCACTTAACCACTAGACCACACCCTCCCCTTGTGTTTTGTTTGTTTTCTATCCTGTAATATGTGTATGTGTTGTATAAGCTAATAAGGATTTTCTTCCATTGTCTGTCATTTGTTATTATTTTGTATAAATATAGACAATTTTGTTATTTATTTATTGCACAGGTTCTATATTTTGAATTTGTTGTGTAAACTTATAAAGAATTTTCTATAATGTTCTTTATTTGCTCATGTTGAGTATAAATATTTACAATAATACCATTAACTGCCTTTCTTATGATTGCTTCTCACAGGTGCTGGATGCGTGTACTACAGCTGGAGTTCTGGAGAAAATCATTGACAGTAATGTGTTGCTGGACAAAATCAATAGAGGTCTAAATGCTTACCTTGAGAAGAAAAGACTATTCTTCCCCAGGTAACAGACTATTACATTGAGACTGCCAAGAGATGTCTCTGTTGCATAATTAATGTTTAATGGTCATATGCAGTGATACACAGATTTGGGGCTTGTAGCTACGTTCAAGATGATACTCACTTATGTTCTGCGTCCTGGGCACCCCATCAATAATCGCGTTTCAATGTTTGGCCACATTTGGATTGTCTCATTGTTCCACCTCAACATATTGCATGTTTCTAGATCGCTTGGGCAGATCATCAGGTGGTCTAGATCTGAGGTGGAAAGCACATCTTTGGGTTTTGATGGAGTTTGGTTTGGGATTTCTTTTTCTGGTGTTGGCATCAATGGTGCTTGTCACTTTGTGTTCAACCTTTTCAAAACTAATTCCTTGTGCAGCGACTGCTGTGTCATCGGCATAAATGAATATAGTCACCTCTGCGACTATGGGTCGGTCATTGGTATACATGTTATATAACATAAACATAGGAGCTAGGATGCTTTCTTGTGCCAGGTAATTTTTTTGGTTTCGTCATCAACTTTCCCCAACACCACTACCACCACCACACCCCCACCCCCCACACCCTCCAAACTTAAAGTGACATAGAACCGCCAGTCATTTGTCATAGAATATAGCTTTGTCAGTATCTTCTGGTGGTTTATAGTATCCTATGCTGCACTTAGATTGATAAAGTCACTCCTGTGATCTGGTTGTCTTCATATCTGTCCTCAATTAGTTGTATTAGGTTAAGGACTTGGCAGCAACATGTTCTTCCAGGTTTGAAACCTGCTTGTTCCTTGATAAACTTCTTGTCAATTGAGAGGCCGATATGTTTCAAGATGCATTTTTCAAACATCTTACATGGATAACATAGAAACAACACCTTTTGGAAATTCTTGGGTTCTCTCCTGGTTTTTACTGGTTTTATCAGTATAACCATTTAGAATGTCCTCCATAATTTTTGGATGTCCACAAATTCAATGCATGTGTTAAAAAGCTTTAGCAGCCATTTGATGATTTTTAGTCTAAAGTTTTTAATTTGCACTGTCCTGAAATCAGGGACAGCTGCTTTGTTGTTTTTGATTTGATACACTGCATAATTTAATTCCTGTTTAAGTTGTTGCCAACATATCATTTCATTTTTCCAACTGTGATATTCTAGTTAGATATTGATTTGCTCTGTTTTTTAGTGGTTTTCCTATTCAGCAGTAATTGGCGGGTTATATGGTTGAGGGTAACTAGCATCATGCTTGCAGAAGCACTCACTGGGTCATTACTTAGATTCTTGAAAAGCTTGCAGACTTCTGTGTTTTATGTCTAGGTTTACCACAAGGTGGTGCCATTTTTCTGTTTTCGTTTCTTCTTCTTCTTTTTCCTTCGTTCTCAATCTCCTGCTACCAAGCCCTGAATAGTGCTTTACAAGTAGCAAGATGTAGTCCGGAGAACGGAATGCAATGTGTTGCTAGTTTACAGCTTGACTGCGATATTTGCACCTTTTGGTCCGACACATCCATCTTCAGCAAATTTTCATTTCTCAAATGGCATGTAGGAGGTCTTCCCACACCAGAATGGTCTCCTCAGAGAAGGGATCACTTTCAAGTAGTTGTTGGTATTGCTCATATAGGGGCTTTTAGCCTTCATTAAGACCAGAAATGTACTAGGTTCTGCAGCCTCTCAGTATGTGGTGTCTGGCGATCCTTTTTGTTAATTCAGTAAAAGCCACAGTTCTAGTTTATGCACCTCTTTGTCTTGGTTATAGATTTTTTTTGTTTTTGCGTTCGCCTTATTTCTCTAATCCCCAAGGCGGTGTGCATTGCACTGTGGTTTTTATGTTGCGCCTGTCGGCCCAGTACATCTGACTTCAGCATGCATTTTATGTAAGGGTCTGCTTCCTCCTGCATTTTCTAAGGGTTTGCTTCCCCGGGGTAACGGCCGATGCTGTGATGGGGATCGAACCCAGCACCTTCAGTTTGTAAGCCGTGCCACTTAACCACTAGGCCACGCCAAATAATAGCCTGATGCAATAACTTAACATAAGTATGTGGCTTGTAACAGAGTATCAGATCTAAGATGAAGAACTTCAGATTCAGATGTCTCCGTCACATAATAGCCTGATGCAATAACTTAACATAAGTATGTGGCTTGTAACAGAGTGTCAGATCTATGATGAAGAACTTCGCATTCAGATTTCTCCGTCACTTACTGGTCAGATTTAATAAGTCACAGATCTGAGACTTGTAACTAAGAGTATCAGATCTAAGATGAAGAACTTCACCATCAGATCTCTCCGTCACTTACTGGTCAGATTTAATAAGTCACAGATCTGAGACTTGTAACTAAGAGTATCAGATCTAAGATGAAGAACTTCACCATCAGATCTCTCCGTCACTTACTGGTCAGATTTAATAAGTCACAGATCTGAGACTTGTAACTAAGAGTATCAGATCTAAGATGAAGAACTTCACCATCAGATCTCTCTGTCACATAATGGTTAGAGGCAATAGCAGACACAGATCTGTGGTAAATAATACAGCAATACACAATATAGCAGGAGACTGAAATGAGAATATGCAGATGGATAGGAGATAGAAAGTAACCTAACAACAAAACCATACATTCTCTGGACTATTACGGAGGGTAAAAGATGACGGAGAGGCCAAAGGACATCTGTGATCAACTCCTTCGATACTTATCTTACCATGTGACCTGAATAATTTTTTCTTTAAAATTTACTGATTTCATTGGATATTTTAGGCGACTTTTATTCTCATTAGGAGATCTGCGTGTCCTAGGTGTGAAACATCTGTTTCACAATCCCAATGCACCTGGTTCGAATCTCACCGTGTCCAGTTGGCAGACACATAATTTTTTATTTGTGGTATCGCTTCCCCACGTATGGAAAGTAATGGCAACCTACCGTACTACACACCTACCAAGAAACTTATAACGGCCAAGTAGGTTGGCGGTTGTAAGAAACGATGTTGTGCAAGGGACATGCTACTTACGTTACTTTATTCTCATTAAAAAATTTAATGTTAGCTAGCTCTTTAGATTTGTAACCAAAATGTATTTTAATTTTGTTTTAAACAAATATAAAAAAACTTGTGTACAAAATGCAGCAAAAATAACCTGATACATCATGGACAATCCGTACAAGTTGACATTATTATTATATTATTTCTTAATTTGAGGAGGAGCATGGGATCACAACTACAGTTGTCCTCCTTACAGAAAGTCCGAATCATTGTAACTATGGGATCTTGTAGAGATGGTTTGTGTGGAACATTGTTTGACAGGATGATACTGATAATCCCAAGTGCAATCTTACTTAGCTACCTTTAACATCTGCGTAGTTGTGTGTAGTCGGCTTATTCTTTCCTCCGAAGTAAGGGGTCAGGTATTGACATAGGGAGTATCAGTTGCCAGGTATACTATCATTTCACCTGATAGCAGGGGATCAGAAAGAGGAGAAAGAATAGTAAAACTATAACCTGCTATTCATGTCATAAGAGGTGACTAAGCAGGGTTGGGCATGGGGCTGGCCACCCCATCCTGTAGAAACTTTAAGGCACAAAAACTTCAACAGATATAGACTGGTCAATGTCTGGTGACTTTATTTCTATTTGTTGAGGACATAAGTTCCACAGGGATCTGTAAAGGTTTTGACTGCTTGATGAATGATGATATGAATCTTTAAATGATGCCTAATGTTTATATTTTTGTCTTGCGTTGCCATTTATGTCTGTATTTGTTCCGCCAGGTTTTTCTTTCTGTCTAATGATGAAATGTTGGAAATCCTGTCCGAGACAAAAGACCCGTTGCGAGTACAGCCCCATCTTAAAAAATGCTTTGAAGGTATTGCCAAGTTGGACTTTGATCCTGAGCTGGTCATACATGGCATGTTCAGCAGTGAAGGAGAGACTGTTCAATTTTCGTACATTGTAGATACAAATGAGGCTAAGGGTGCTGTGGAGAAATGGCTGTTACAGGTCCAAAACTGTATGCTGCTGTCCGTGAGAGATGTCATTGAAGAAGCAATAGATGTAGGTATTACTTGGGTAATAGATGTAGGTATTACTGGGGCAATAGATGTAGGTATTACTGGGGCAATAGATGTAGGTATTACTTGGGTAATAGATGAAGGTATTACTGGTGCAATAGGTGTAGATATTACTGGGGCAATAGATGCAGGTATTACTTGGGTAATAGATGTAGGTATTACTTGGGTTAAAGATGTAGGTATTACTGGGGCAATAGATGTAGGTATTACTTGGGTAAAAGATGTAGGTATTACTGGGGCAATAGATGTAGGTATTACTGAGGCAATAGATGTGGGTCTCACTGAAGCAATAGATGTAGGTCTCATTGAGTCACTGAGGCAATAGATGTAGGTCTCACTGAGGCAATAGATGTGGGTCTCACTGAAGCAATAGATGTTGGTCTTACTGAGGCAATAGATGTGGGTCTCACTGAGGCAATAAATGTTGGTCTCACTGAGGCAATAGATGTGGGTCTCACTGAAGCAATAGGTGTGGGTCTCACTGAGGCAATAAATGTGGGTCTCACTGAGGCAATAAATGTGGGTCTCACTGAGGCAATAGGTGTGGGTCTCACTGAGGCAATAAATGTGGGTCTCACTGAGGCAATAAATGTGGGTCTCACTGAAGCAATAGGTGTGGGTCTCACTGAGGCAATAAATGTGGGTCTCACTGAAGCAATAGGTGTGGGTCTCACTGAGGCAATAAATGTGGGTCTCACTGAAGCAATAGATGTGGGTCTCACTGAGTCCCTGAAGCAATAGATGTAGGTATCATTGAGTCCCTGAGACAATAGATGTAGGTCTCACTGAGGCAATAGATGTAGGTCTCACTGAGTCACTCAGGCAATAGATGTAGGTCTCACTTAGTCAATAGATGTAGGTCTCATTGAGGCAGTAGATGTAGGTCTCACTTAGTCATTCAGGAAATAGATATAGGTTTCACTGAGTCACTCAGGCAATAGATGTAGGTCTCACTTAGTCAATAGATGTAGGTCTCATTGAGGCAGTAGATGTAGGTCTCACTGAGTCATTCAGGAAATAGATTTAGGTCTCACTCAGGCAATAGATATAGGTCTCACTAAGGCAATAGATGTAGGTCTCACTCAGTTAATAGATGTTGGTCTTAAGAAATAATGCTTGACTTGGGTGCTGGTTCAAATTACACTGGAGACTGAAATATTTTCATGTGGATCATCCGATAAAAAATGTCCCTGATCTCTGAGTAGTGAGATTAGACACCTGTGTGCAATGGCGCGCACGTTTAAAATGCCTTGGCAGTTGGAAATCTAAAAGAGTAGACTTAACGGCCAATATTCAAATTATTCTAGGGATTCTTGCCCCACAGAGAATTTGTCACAAAAAGGGGACTGTGTGGGCATAACATCGTGTCTTAGTTATGTGGTAAGCGGTGCGGAAAAGATGGCACCTGTCAGGCTGCAGGTCTACCTTGCTCTAATTTACGCTTCCACCAGTACCATAAATAGGCAATAGAATATTCCAGGGGCTACCAACCTATCGGTTGGTAACAGATACTGGGATTGACCTGGCAAGTTGCCAGCAAATTTTTGGTAGTGTTTATGTTTGCATGTTAAAAAACACAAACAATAGTAGCAGCAAAAGAAATTACAACATTTAATTGTGAGGTCAAGAAGAAGAATTACTATTCAAGTAGATAAACAATTTGAGATACCTTAGAGCATTCATAGAAGAAGATCCCTGGGTCCTCCGTAGAAGAAGATGGAAGATCCTTGGAGCCTCTATAGAAGAACATTCAAGATCCTTGGAGCCTCTATAGAAGAACATTCAAGATCCTTGGGGCCTCTATAGAAGAACATTCAAGATCCTTGGGGCCTCCATTAAAGAAGATGGAAGATCCTTGGAGCCTCTATAGAACATTCAAGATCCTTGGAGCCTCTATAGAAGAACATTCAAGATCCTTGGGGCCTCTATAGAAGAACATTCAAGATCCTTGGGGCCTCAAATTAAAGAAGATGGAAGATCCTTGGGGCCTCCATTAAAGAAGATGGAAGATCCTTGGGGCCTCTATAGAAGAACATTCAAGATCCTTGGGGCCTCCATTAAAGAAGATGGAAGATCCGTGGGGCCTCTATAGAAGAACATTCAAGATCCTTGGGGCCTCCATTAAAGAAGATGGAAGATCCTTGGAGCCTCTATAGAAGAACATTCAAGATCCCTGGGGCCTCCGTAGAAGAAGAGGGAAGATCCTTGGAGCCTTTATAGAAGAACATTCAAGATCCTTGGGGCCTCTATAGAAGAACATTCAAGATCCTTGGGGCCTCCATTAAAGAAAATGGAAGATCCTTGGGGCCTCTATAGAAGAACATTCAAGATCCTTGGGGCCTCCATTAAAGAAGATGGAAGTTAATTTTAGCGTCTGTAGGAGAAGATGGAAGATCCTTGGAGCATATTTAGAAGAAGATGGAAGATCCTTGCAGCACCTATAGAAGAAGATGAAAGATTACAATATAAGTCAAATGCTCAGTCACATAAACTGGCACTGTTCCAGAAAATGATAGAAGACAGAAACAGGTTATCTGTGTGAAGAGGGTAAATGGCACAAGGCAGAGAAAGCAGCAAGGAATCCCATGAACAGATACACAGCACATCACAGCTCCAGTAAATCGAATTGGGTCATGGGGTAACAATTCATATAATCTATGCTGCTTTTGTAAAAAAAAAATAATTTTAGTAATACAATTTTCATTAAATTTATCTAGAGATGGGAGTGGGGTGTCTAATGTCATGTAGCCAGCAATGTGCTAATGGTTCTAAAAGGTAGCTATACAAAATTTGTTTGAGATCAGTAGGAGGGTTTAGAATTCTGAAAGGAATGTACAGACAGACTTCAGTTCAGTTCAGTTCATCCCGTAACCCATCAGGTCGTTGGGGCACACATGAAGATCCCACGCCAGCTCTCTCTGTCTGTCGCCGCCTGACATATCTCACCGTGACGAAGGCCTGACCACTCAGCGATGTTGTCCACCCATCTCTTCCTTGGACGTCCTCGCCCTCTCTGTCCCGGTACGGATCCAAAGAGTATCGAGTTGGGAATTCCGTTGGACTTCGTGACGTGCCCGCACCAGGCCATCTTTCGTCTTTTGATAGACAGACTATCAGCATTATATATATAGAATGACGTTACATAGCGACCAAGATGGCTGTGCCTTTTTGTATACTCCACAAAAGCGGCTGAAAATCATCTTATTGGTTTGTAATGAGTTATAACGGGACCCAGTGGTTTCGAGGTAAGGTGTTTGCCTCGGGTGCTAGAGGTCGCTGATTCAAATCACGGTGGAGGCCGTGATTTTTTTACATGAATCATCCGATAAATATTTCCCCTGATCTCTGAGTAGTGAGATCAGACACCCATGTGTAGTGTCGCGCACGTTAAAAATACCTTCATCATCATCATCAGTCTTGTAACCTAGAAGGTCGTTGAGGCACCGTTATTGCAATTTGTCAAACCAGTTCACGCCATACGTCTCGATTTTTCCCCAGGGTATTAGTTTCTGCTATAGACCTTCCTGTCCACTCTTTTATATTGTCCTCCCATCTCTTTTTTGGTCTGCCTCTCCCACGCTTCTCAGGCACAGTGCCTTGCAGGATGGTCTTGGTCAGCTCCACCGATCGTGATATATGTCCATACCATGTCAATTTTCATGTTCTCACTATAGTCAATAGGTTTTTATACTGGCCTAATTCCTTCCTAACAATTTCAAGAACACTCTTATTTGTAAAGCGATCCAGATATGAAATGCCAAGAATTCTTCGCAAGCATCTCATTTCCATTGCGCAAATTTTATGTTCTAGTGCAGCCGTCAGAGTTCAAGTCTCACACGCGTAGAGGTTTACCCAGGTGACCATTGTATACATTAAAGTCTGCTTCGATTTAAGGCTAATGTTCTTGTCTTCCCAGATTATTTGCAGTCTTGTCAGGGCGACCATGGCCATCACTGTTCTTGATTGGATCTCTGATCTAGACCCCCCCCCCCCCCCCCATTCATTTCTATTCCAAGATATTTGAACCGCGTAACACTTTCCAGTGGTTCGCCTTTGATCATAATTGGGTTTAAAATACCCTCTGGGTCATTGACCATGATCTTACTCTGGTCTGCACCGATTTCCATCCCAAAAATATGGGCAGCATTGACCAGGTTTGCGAATAGCCGTGCAAGTTCAGGTTCTGTTCCAACCAGACCGGTAATGTCGTCGGCAAACCGGAGGTTGGTGAGTATGCGTCCACCTATACTGACAGTCCCTACATGTTCATCCAATGCTTCTGACATAATGCGTTCTAGAAAAACATTGAAAAGCGTCGGAGAGAGGAGAATTGCGGAACTATTTACCTGTGGTCCCTTAGTTGAAAATCTAAAAGAGTAGGCTTAACGAACGCTGCTCGGGCAAAATTGTTAAAAATCGACTCAAATTATTCCAGGGATATTTGTCCCACAGAGAATATGTTGCAAAAAGGGGACTGTTTGGCTATAACTTCAGGTCTTGGTTATGTGGTTAGCAGAGTGGCTTAGATGGCACCAGACAGGCTGCGGGTCTACCTTGCTCTAATTTACGCCAGTCTAAAAAATAGGCGAGGAAATATTCCAGGGGCTAACAGATGCTGGGATTGACCTGGCAAGTCACCAGTGGATTTTCACCTGTCGAAAGAAAATATGAAGCAAAGGATGTCACACCTCTCCACGGTGTCTAACGATATAAGTGGACTGAAGATAGATAGACTGAGTTATAAACTGGATTTGATTAAACCTTTAAACGGAGAGTATGGACACATGCTACTGGAGTGCAGGATTGCTGGAAGCGTGTTATTACCAGTTGCTGTGTATTTCGTAATTTAGAGGCAAACATGATTAATGCGTTGTAATGATTGTGTGGATTTGACGGTTGTCTACTGTAATACTGATTTCCTTGTCTGTGGTACTTGTCATCCTTATATCGTGTGACATTTCATAGCCAAGGTATCGCAAATGAATTACCAGCAATGATTGACTAGTTAATCAGTTGTCATTGATGACATTTTTTGTGATTTGTATATTTGGTTCGGGCACAACATCACACTTTGGCTGGATTACCTCCACTGTCTCCTGTGAGCTTATGACAAGCCGGGTTAATCATTGTGTGTCTATCACTATGTTGGTGGCTTTGATCTTCACTTTGTGACAATACTTTGTGAATATCTGGAAAATTATTTGGTACTTACAGTTTTTTGTGCCACTTGTTATGAATATATTGAGATTTAGTCCTGGTTATCGGGGACGGCATGGGATAGTGGTTTAGTCACACGGTGCTGTGATGGGGATTGAACCCAGTGCAGTGCAATGTACACCTGCCTTGGGGAATAGAGAAATAAGGCAAACGCCAAAAAAAAGAAGTCCTGGTCATCCTAAATTCCCAACTTATTGGATATCACACCCCCACTGCCTTGCGGGATACCTGTTTACAGGAAAGGCTTCAGGAGTAAACTTTTCAGAAAAATATGCATCATGTGCTATCTCCAGTCGTCTTGATAATGTCTTGCTACTGATCGAAGGTAGCTCAGGACGAGAGAGTGAGGTTGACATTGTGCAGATATTCCTCACTTTAATCCAAATCACAGTGCAAGTCACCCATTTCAGCAAATAGAGCAAAAGATAAAGACTATCCATGCAGCTGAACAGAGAGAGTGGTCATCATCAAACATAATGGATGAACATCATGTATAGATGTATATAGATTAAACATTGTTTTAGGGCTGCTTTTTTATATGATCATTGGCATGTTTCACTGTCTATACACCTTTCAAACAATAGATATCAAGGAATTGACAATCCTATATAATCCGACTGCCGCAGTAACTCCGACATACACAAGCGGATTGGTCTAGCGGCATCGGCGATGAACGATCTCCGCCGTGTGTGGAAGAACAGTAGACTCTCCATGGGCACAAAACTGCGCATCTACCAGTCGTGCGTGATCCCGGTCCTTCTGTATGACTCCGAGACCTGGACCCTGAAAAAAAGCAACACCTCGAGATTTGAGGCCTTCCATATGCGAAATCAGCAACGTATCCTTGGCATTTGTTGGTACGATTTCATCCGGCATGTGAATGTTTCCGCAAAAACACATCTCCCCCCCCCTGTCTCGGTTATTCTGGAACGTTGCAGCATTTCTCTGTTCGGTTATGTTGTCCGACTGGACAAGAAGGTCCCAGCTCACCAGATCCTTCAAAAGACAGTCAACAGTGCAAACGGTCTCCACCCTGCTGACTGGAAGCGCCGGAGAAGTCGTCCCCGAAACACGTGGCTCCAACAGGTAGCAGCCTCCCCATCTGCCTTAGAGGAGGCCTGGCAGCACGCAGTTACAACTGGACATGGTGGTGTTCATCGGACGCAACGGGCCTCAGACGCCTAAGCGAACATTATTATTATTATATAATCCACAGCTTTTGACTGATCTGTCCCTTGCTAGTTTGGAAGGAATAAGATGAAATAATTCAAAGTTTGGCAGAAGTACCCAACTCTGTGGTTCTATTATTTCGTCTTTTCGCTCCATGTGATGCGTGGTGTCACCACCCTAGTTAGCCTTCTTACAAGAAAATTGTATCTAAGCTTTTTCAACACAATTTCTGTAGCATTGGTTTCACATGATGAGTTTGCTAGCCCCATTTACAACCCTTTTTACGTCACCTTTAATGACATGCTTGGATAGTATCCCAGGTCCTATTCTTTTCACCCTGAACTCTACTTGGGGAAAACTACCATTTAGAAATTTTTTTTAAAAAGAAGTATTATTACTGAGTTTATTTCTATTACTGGGGTCTGCCTGGCTATTTATAGGACTTGGGAATAAAGATTGCTTGTCCCTGCAGTCACCATGAAGTGTTGAGATTAGGCACCCACAGAGCTATAAAGAAGCAAAGACACTCATCAAACGATCCATGAGGACAGAATGGAGAGAACAGCACAAAAAATACAACCCAGAAAATGACAGCATAGACAAACTTGGCAGAGATGGGCAGACAAAGATCTTCAGACTCATGTATTGTAGACTCAAGGCCCACCTCCACAGAATGGGTCTCAGAGACACTGCCATGTACGATTGTGGAGCACCCAAGCAAACACCAGAACATATTCTGCAGGACTGCCCTACCTATACAGACCAAAGAGAGGCAGTCTGGCCTGGGGTAGCCACCATGCTCGAAAAGCTGTGGGGGACCGGGGAAGATCTGTAACGCACAGTCTCTTTCGTGAACCTCAGCAGACTAGAAGCGCAGCATCAGTTGATCGATGAAGCGCAACATCAGTTGATCGATGAAGCGCAACATCAGTTGATCGATGAAGCGCAGCATCAGTTGATCGATGAAGCGCAACATCAGTTGATCGATGAAGCGCAGCATCAGTTGATCGATGAAGCGCAACATCAGTTGATCGATGAAGCGCAGCATCAGTTGATCGATGAAGCGCAACATCAGTTGATCGATGAAGCGCAGCATCAGTTGATCGATGAAGCGCAGCATCAGTTGATCGATGAAGCGCAGCATCAGTTGATCGATGAAGCGCAGCATCAGTTGATCGATGAAGCGCAGCATCAGTTGATCGATGAAGAAGAAGACGTTGAGATTAGGTTTTTATTTTACCCACATAGAAAAAACCTTGACCTTATCAGGGCTTTGAACCTGTGCACCCTTGTCAATAGATTGCTGTCCAAATAGTTTGGCCACCTGCTCCTCTAACTGTACCATAATGATTGTTGAATTAAAAAATAACATTCAAACAGAAACTGATTCCTTTATCTTCCTTTCAATATATTTCAAGGAGTACCAAACAACCTCTAGGAAGCAATGGGTGCAGGAATGGCCTGGCCAGGTAGTGATCTGTGTTGGGTCAATTTTTTGGACTCAAGAGGTGCATGAGGCTATAGGCATGGGGGCTGATGGTTTACATGTTTACCTGAAGGTTTTACATGATCAGCTGGGAGATATTGTTGACTTGGTCAGGGGCAAGCTAACCACTCAACAGAGGATTACCTTATGTGCTCTTGTCGTTGTTGATGTCCATGCCCGTGATGTAGTCAATGAATTAACTCTGAAAGGTAAATGAACAGTCATTAAGTAACAGGAATTTTATGAATAACTTTTTTACAAGTGTACGAACCAGAACATTTTTGTATTTTATTTTTCAACATAGTGCCCCTGGCTGACGACACACTTGGTCCACCTGTTCACTAGCTTATGGATGCCCTATAAAAACAAGTTTTTATGTGTGACCTTTAGCCAATTTTGCACCACATACATTGTTTCATTGTCAGATGCGTTGGGACCAATCTACTACACACTTTCCTATAACTGAGGTCATCATGGATAATTTTATGCGCAGCCGCACCATGATTCATGTTGAAATCTACAACTATTTTATAATTAGTTGATCAGGTTGATCTGCTGTTTCACTGTGTCAGTTGTCACGCTTGCTGGTCTCCCACTCCGCGCTTCATCAATGACATCTTGTCTTTCATTTTGAAATCTTTTATACCCATTCATACACTCTCCCCTGACTCAAAGAACTGATTCCATACAGAACCATTCTTCTGCAGATTTAAGAATTTTCACACCCTCTGACCATAAAAAAAACTAATTTTATCGCTTGACTGTTCTTCTACAGTGAAAGTCGACAGTGGGGTGTATGTAGTAGGCTTTATTACCTATACACATAATGCTCTATTATCATGACCCCTATATTGGATTTGGCTAGAGAGCCAATTTTTTGTCCTGAATTAAAATTTTCTGTTGTATATCAATTTTTTTTACTTAATGACTGTCTCTCATATTTGTATGTATTCCGGTTTATTCTGTATTGAATTTCCATGATATAGCCAGACAAGCTCTTATATGGAATCCTCATGGGAAGAGAAATAGAGGTGGACCAAAAAATACATAGAGAAGAGAATGTGAGAAAAAAACTAAGATTAAATTATTACATCTGGAGAGAAGCAGAAAGAGCAGCCCAGGACCGTGTATGCTGGCGGGATGTTGTCAACGGCCTGTGCATCGAGAGAAACTTCAGGCTTTGATTAATTGATAACTCTAAAAGGCAAATGTATTTCTATGTGCTCTGGTTTGTTTTGTATCAAATTCTCACCCATTCAAATTAAGCATAACATTTTTATTTGAGAGTTTTATTCGTCTATAAGAATGTATGTACCCAGTAACGCTCTCATTACCAACTATTCAACTTTAGTACTGGCCAAGGTCAAAGTTTATATATGTGTTAAACTGCAGGCATGAGACACCCATTGTTAGGGACACTGGAGACATCAAGGGAACACAATTCAAGAGAGGGATGTCATTGAACGGATAATACAGATGAGATGATTGGACAGATGACCATAGTTATAACTATAATCAAAGGGGAAGATAGATTCACATTGGTGATTAAATGACAGACTTGGTCATTATCATAATAATAGTTGCCCATAGCAAGTAAAGATGGTGACAGAGTCATGCAGATATGACTGTACAGTCTGCTGGTGACAGAGTCAGGCAGATATGACTGTACAGTCAGATGGTGGCAGAGTCAGGCAGATATGACTGTACAGTCAGATGGTGACAGAGCCAGGCAGATATGACTGTACAGTCTAATGGTGACAGAGTCATGCAGATATGACTGTACAGTCTGATGGTGACATAGTCATGCAGATATGACTGTAGAGTCAGATGGTGACAGAGTTAGGCAGATATGACTGTACAGTCTGATGGTGACAGAGTCAGGCAGATATGACTGTACAGTCAGATGGTGGCAGAGTCATGCAGATATGACTGTACAGTCTGATCCAAGCGTGACAAACTCTACCGCGCATGGGGCATTTGTGGACAGTGTTAGTAATTGGGCGATCTTGCATTATTTTCTTTCATGCAGCTCACTTTTTCTGCACGTCAGTGATGATTCAGAAAGCCTTGCCCTGCTGGGATCTACACTGTTACCTGCCAGTCGATCTTGAACAGCCTGTAGAGACAGCTGGCATGGAAAAGGTTGAGTTTCCTAATATTCCTGCTATAGACTGTCCATGTTTTGCATGCATGTAGAAGGGTGGTTAGCACCAAAGCATGAAAGACATTGATCTTGAAGGCAACAATGATTCCTTGTCGGTTCCCAAAGTTTGCTTGTTTTCTTCTCAAAGCAGCTCTTGCCATGACAATGATATTGTTGACCTCAGAACCAATATTTGCTTCTCTAGTAAGGGCACTACCAAGATAGGTAAAGAAACCAACTGCTTGTATATGTTGGCCATGTACAGTGATGTTTGGTTCTTGGTTAGGCTTCCCAAGTAGGTAGAAACATTACTTTCATTTCCTTTGTTTTTGATGGTACAGCCACATTTATTGCACACATCTAAATTCTCATCCCTGCTGGTCTGCATGTCCTGTTCTGAGTACATGTGAATGGCACAGTCATGGGCAAAGAGATTACCTTAATTACTTCCATTCATCATGACTTATGTCTTGCCACTGGTCCAAGGTAGTTTGAGACCAGAGAGTGAGGTTGATGACAGTGCAGCTTCTTCCTCACTATAATCCAAATACAGCTCAAGTTACATCATCAAGACAAAACCGTCTGATAATCCAAATACAGCTCAAGTTACATCATCAAGACAAAACCGTCTGATAATCCAAATACGGCTCAAGTTACATCATCAAGACAAAACCGTCTGATAATCCAAATACGGCTCAAGTTACATCATCAAGACAAAACTGTCTGATAATCCAAATACAGCTCAAGTTACATCATCAAGACAAAACCGTCTGATAATCCAAATACGGCTCAAGTTACATCATCAAGACAAAACTGTCTGATAATCCAAATACAGCTCAAGTTACATCATCAAGACAAAACCGTCTGATAATCCAAATACAGCTCAAGTTACATCATCAAGACAAAACCGTCTGATAATCCAAATACAGCTCAAGTTACATCATCAAGACAAAACCGTCTGATAATCCAAATACGGCTCAAGTTACATCATCAAGACAAAACCGTCTGATAATCCAAATACAGCTCAAGTTACATCATCAAGACAGAACCGTCTGATAATCCAAATACAGCTCAAGTTACATCATCAAGACAAAACCGTCTGATGGTGTCGCCATCATTCCTTGCAATGGACAACTAACTTACGGCTCAAAATGTTATCTTAGTATTCTCGTTATAAATTATGCTCCTGGAAGTATTAACCCTACCAGGCCTAAGGCCCTGAACCCAACTGTCCCCCATTCCTGGGTTCCAGAGCATTAAAGAGAAAAAAACCAACATGATATAGAAAAATGTTAGTTACATGCAAACAAGTGGTTAGAATAAGATGTAACTTGGAGACATTGTAGAAAATAGGTTTACCTTTCATCTAGCGTCAATATTCCACCTTTGTGTGCCAATCCACCCAGCAAAAGGTAAAGAATCTGTCTCGAGTCATAAAACATTTCGAAATCCGGGAGTAAACACAACAAAGAGCCCTCATTTGTCCAATAATCCTGATAGCTGGGCTTTATACATGAGTATTCCATATAGATCCTCAGTCCAAGAAAAGCCTTCATCTCATCACTTGAGCTCTCACTGTCTGTTTCGCTTGAACAAAGTCTGAATCAACCAAATTATTGATCACCTGTTGGACTGTCATAAGCCTAGACTTACTTTGCTTTCCTGTTGAAGTGCTTGGTTCATCAGCCGTTCGTTTCATTGTCAATTTTCCTAATTTGTTCACGTTAAACCCCGCCAAATCAATTCAAACATGGGGGCAGCCATTTGCTATGACTAATCACGAGGATTGACTACGATTGGTTGGTTATTTTTAGATTCTGACGCCATTTTATGACGTACTATCCAAAGTACCAAAAATTAGGTACAGCGGTTTAGCGGCAGTTAAGGAAATTACCGAAAAATGGGTACAGCGGTCTGGTAGGGTTAATTATATGACTATATAGTCCACATTTTCTGATTATGCAGCTGAAACTACTGATCATTATTCTAATTCTGCATATACTAGATATTTCAGTTATCAGATTATCCTGTTGAAATTAGGGGTGACTGCTGAAAATGACTTTTCTTGGTTGAGTCAACTGAGATATTACTGGGAGGAGAATAATTGTCTTGTGCGGATTACGAATGCTACTGTGAAATATGCTTACGAGTATCTGGGTAACTCTAGTCGACTTGTGATCACTCCACTAACAGACAGATGTTACCGTACGCTGGTAAGGCATGGTATCTTGTCCTCTATTTTTGTTCATCATATAATCTTTGTTGGGTTACAGATGCTGTCGTAGTCAGGAGTGGAGCTGATGATGAGCTCTTAGTTAATTTTCTTTCCACTTGTGCCGTTGAGCGTCGTGGGGAGCCTAAGTCGTCTATCCTGCACCAAGTATGTTGCGTCGGTCAATGTGAGCCCTTGCTGTTGTACAATCACTCTAATGTCATCTATCCACCTGCTTCGCGGCCGCATCCTTACCCTGTAGCCAGATCTACCAGCGTTATAAGCCGTCAGTGGAAGTTGATGAAGGTGCATTCTCATGAGATGACCAAACCAACTTATTTTCTGCCTGGAAATGTATTCGCCACAAGACGCAGTACCAACCATACTTCGAATGTCGTCGATCCGCATTCTGTCTCTCCTGGTAACACCGATGACCTTCCTCAAACATATATATAAATAATAACACTCCCTACTATTATGACTAAGAGGTACCCGGGTTGGAAAGTGAATGACAACTGTGAACTTCAAGAATGTTGTTAAAGGTCTCAGTATTAACTGAATATTTACTAAATACTTTCAATAACATACAGAACACATAGCTTCTGACATTAAAGCCCAGCTTCTGGTTGTCTTGTTGAAGACATGTTCCTGCTTGCAGGAAAAGGGACAAGATGCAAGTCTCTGGCAACCTAAAACCAGAATGCTTCAGTTAGGTCAAGTCTATAATTAGTTCAGGAGATGGAAAACTTACTTCAAACTACCTGCTCTCTAGCAGGTAGACTAAGGACAGTCAAATGTTAGGGAGTGATAAAAAAAACAAACTTTTTGGAAGTGAATGTGCAAGGCCAACAAGCACAGATATTACAGTCCTAATTATAAAAGCAGAATATTCTTCCTTCGAGGTCAGATAAACAGGACACTTTGTATGGCACTAGACAACAACTGACAAGCACGTCCATATACTAATATATGACAGTGGGATGAAGGGCGAGAGCCTAGATGCTGCTTGATCAATAACAACAATTGTAAAAAGTGGCACAACATATTTTTTGCTCTTAAAAAAAAACAACATCAAACCTTATCAGTCCTTATCGTAAAGGGGATATAAACATACTGGAAAGGATACAAAGAGGAGTGACAAAGCTGATAGTGGGATTTCAGAATTACTGTTATGAGGAAAGAAAAACCTGTCTACAGTGTCTAGAAAAGAGAAGAAATCGAGATGATTTAATACATGTTTATAAGAGAATCAAAGGAATGGATAAATTAGACTATAACCAGTTTTTTCCAAATACAACCACCTACTAAAAAAAAGAGGGCATAGCTACAAATTAACTAAATAAAGGTCCAGATTAGATATTAGGAAATATTTTTTTAGTCAGAGAGTGGTGAATGCTTGGAATGCATTGCCACAGGAAGTAATGGAGGTGGGGATAATTAATGTATTTAAGAATAGATTGGATGCACATAGTTTTTAGAGCAAGGAAATGTAAATGAAACTTGTTGTTTACAGACTCTGCATAGTCTTCTAATCCAGTATAAAAATGTTAAGTTAAATTAAGACATTACAACATCCCTGTTTCTTCTTCTTCTTCTTCTTCTGCGTTCGTTCTCAATCTCCCGCTACCAAACACTGAAAGGGCTTAAGTAGCAGAATGTAGTCCAGAGAACGGAATGCGTTGTGTCGTAGTTTACAGCTTGACAGTGATATTTGTACTTTTCGGTCCAACACATTCGACTTTAGCAAGCATTATTTTAGTATCGGGTTAGCATTCCCTCTTCGATCCCATCTCCTTAGCCAGTCTGCCCTGCTGTAGCCTGTTATCCAGGATCAGCGCGTGGAGGTGTAGAAGGGTCTTGGCAGCTTTGGTTCGCTGGCCCTGACCGCTAGCAGTCAGCTATGGATTGCTGACCACTGCAGTTCATGTGCTGCTCAGCATCTTGATCCCCAACATCCCTGTTTGAATACCAGGATTCCAAGTTTACATTATGTGGTTGCTAGTCCTATGCACAATCTTTTTTATTACAATATTCTTGAAGGTCACAGTTGTCATATTCTTTCCAACCCCAGTACCTCTTGAGTCATAATAGTAGGGAGTGTTATTGTTTATCAAGAAATTTATACCACATCATAAATGGAGCGCTTGAGCTGCAGCGGTCAGTGACCCATAGCTGTAGTGATCCTGGATAACAGGCTGCAACAGAGCAGACTGGCTAAGGAGAAGGGATCGAAGAGGGAATGCTAACCCTGTACTAAAAAAATGCTTGCTGAAGTCGGATGTGTTGGACCGAAAGGTGCAAATATCGCAGTCAAACTGTAAACTACGACACAACGCATTCCGTTCTCTGGACTACATTTTGCTACTCAGGCCCATGTCAGGGTTTGGTAGCGGGAGATTGAGAACAAACGAAGCCAAGTCATAACAGCATTGCATATTAAATTTATTTTGATTTGTCTAAAATTACGTAATATTGTGATTGCAACACAGCTTCTTCCTCATTTTCGTCGTTCGTTCTCAAATTCCTGCTACCATGCCCTGAAAAGGGCTCTGCAAGTAGCAGGATGTTGTCCGGAGAACGGAATGTATTGTGTCACTAGTTTACAATATGACTACAATATTTGCAACTTTCAGTGCGACACATCCAACTTCAGAAGGTCAATACAGCTAAATTTGTATTTATTTGCATAAAAATCATAACATCGTAGTACTGTCATAAACATATACTAAGTGATTATTTGTTTACTAGCATATGTTCCACATAAAAATAGTTGCACATACTGAAATATTATTTTTATACCTAGGATAGGCACTCCATGTCAATAGCGTCTTTACTTTGTTTACCTGTAAATTGTACCTCAATTGCTCAACTAAAGTTTTATTTGTTTATCTAGAAATTGGGCAATAGCTTGATGTATAAATTTGATCTCTAAAGAGTTTTGATTTTACAATAAATATCAATATTTATTCTTTTTTCGTTTTCCATGTGTTTTTTAATTCAAAATCAGTAGTTTTTCTTTTGTCATTTTGCCATTTAAGGTTTACAATGGCTGAAGTCGACATCTATGAATAACTGATGACATATATTTCAGTACTAAAAGGGGTCTGCTGTAGAGGTTTACATTGACTAAAGTTGACATCTATGACAGATATTTCCGTACTAAAGTGATCCCTTAGCAGACATCTATCAGTGAGGAAGTATTAGAGACTTCATTGCATTAGGTCTCAGCATTTTTTATGAGAGCAGTGACCAGTTCCCTTTGTCATTGTATAAACTTCAGGTACCTATTTACTGCTGGGTAAACTGGAGTGTGTTAAGATTGGTGATTGAACCGTGAAAATCCAAAGCTCTAACCACTCTGCTACCCACATGCTCTACATTACTGTATAAAAAATAAATAAACAACACATTTTTCAGATTGGAGCATACTATCTTAACCTTAACGGAGCCCCAGAAGGTCCTGCAGGGACAGGAAAAACTGAGACAACGAAAGATTTGGCTAAAGCTATTGCTGTACAGTGTGTGGTCTTTAACTGCTCTGATGGCCTTGACTACATTGCAATGGGGAAAGTAAGTCACAATTTAGAGCAATTTAAATTGTCACATATATATTTGTTAAATTGGTATTCGGCTGCGGAAAATGAGTTTTGCAATTCTTTATAAAGCTATACTGTCTGCAAGATAAAAAGAACAATAAAATGGAGACATTTTCACAGAAGCAAAATTAATCAACAAGACATGGCAGAGAGAATAAATTTTTCATCTACTTCGTTTGTTGTCAATCTCCCAATACCAAGCCCTGAAAAGGGCTTTGCAAGTAGCAGGATGTAGTACAGAGAACGGAATGCGCTGTGTCGTGGTTTATAGCTTGACTGCAATATGTGCACCTTTTGGTCTGACACATCCGACTTCAGCAGTCTTTTTTGAGTTCCGGATTAGCCTTCCTTCTTTGATACCCTCTCCTTAGCCAGTCTGCTCTGTTGCAGCCTGTTATCCAGGATTACCGTGTAGAGGTTTAGAAGGGTCTTGGCAGCTCTGTTTCGCTGGCCGTGACGCTAGCAATCAGCTATAAGTTGCTGACTGCTGCAGCCCATGCGCTGCTCAGCGTCTTGATCCCAATTTTTCATCTGAGAAGAGACAATTTTTAAAATCTGGTAAGAATTGACAGATTTGTCTCAAACATGAGCAGAGCAAGACAGAAAACGAAATGCATCAATAAAGTAACCGAATTGCATTAAAGAAAACTGAAAGTGGAGCTGATTGACAAAATCTGGGACCATAGAACATAGAGAGAAATATTTAAATTAACAGCAAAGGTTGTTTAACGATATGTAACAATTGTACTAAAGGAGATTATATTGTGCGTTTGTTTAGAGAAGAGTGGCTTTAAATTTCTTGTACTGTATTTGAAGAAGTTGATGGATACCTTTACCTATTTGGGTGGCACAATTGACACATCAGAAATTACTGATGCAGATGTAAGGACCAGACTTGGAAAGGCAAGTCAGTGCTGCTGTATGGAGCCAAAACGTGGAGAACGACAAAGGCCATACAATAAAGACTCCAGTCCTTCATTAACAGATGCCTACGAAGATTAATGGGCAAAAAGTGGCAGCACATGGTGAGCAATGAAGACTTGTGTTCATAAAGTGGCAGGACATGGTGAGGAATGACGACTTGTGTTCATAAAGTGGCAGGACATGGTGAGGAATGAAGACTTGTGTTCATAAAGTGGCAGGACATGGTGAGCAATGAAGACTTGTGTTCATAAAGTGGCAGGACATGGTGAGGAATGAAGACTTGTGTTCATAAAGTGGCAGGACATGGTGAGGAATGAAGACTTGTGTTCATAAAGTGGCAGGACATGGTGAGGAATGAAGACTTGTGTTCATAAAGTGGCAGGACATGGTGAGGAATGAAGACTTGTGTTCATAAAGTGGCAGGACATGGTGAGCAATGAAGACTTGTGTTCATAAAGTGGCAGGACATGGTGAGGAATGAAGACTTGTGTTCATAAAGTGGCAGGACATGGTGAGCAATGAAGACCGATAGAAAAGGAGCCAACAACAGCCACTGGAACAACAAATTAAGCGAAGAAAACGGGGCTGGATAGGACATACACTACAGAAGGTACAGTCTAACAAATAGCCAGACAGGCTCTTACATGGAATCTTAAGGGGAAGAGAAAGAGAGGTAGACCCAAAAATTAAATGGAGAAGAAAATGTGAGAAGGAATTAAAATTGAATGATTTTATCTGGAGAGAGACAGAAAGAGTAGCCCTGGGCCATGTATGTTGGTGGGATGTTATCAATGGCCTATACACCGAGAGCAGAGATGGGCTTTGATTGATAATTAAGTGATTGATTTGTTAAGTTTTACATTTCTAGTGTTTCGTTTTTGACCATCTGACAGCATTTTTCTTGATGTTTAAATGGCTAAGCAGGTGCTGAAGTATTCCTTAAGATTATGTAGAAACATAGGGCTGTAATTGTCACTACCTACTGATTCCATTAGCATTTGGGCTGTCTTTTTCTAGCAGCACCACACAAATTACAGTTGTCCTGCATTCTCTTCCACTCTTCTTCATTCACATTTCTTTTGTCACCCTACTTAAAATATGTTGTTTCCCCTCAATATTATCATAGGTTTTCCCTAAATATTATTATAGGTTTTCCCTCAATATTATCATAGGTTTTCCCTCAACATTATCATAGGTTTTCCCTCAATATTGTCATAGGTTTTCTCTGAATATTATCATGTTGTTTGCCCTCAATATTATCATAGGTTTTCTCTCAATATTACCATAGGTTTTCTCTCAACATTATCATAGGTTTTCTCTCAATATTATCATAGGTTTTCCCTCAACATTATCATAGGTTTTCCCTCAATATTGTCATAGGTTTTCTCTGAATATTATCATGTTGTTTGCCCTCAATATTATCATAGGTTTTCTCTCAATATTACCATAAGTTTTCTCTCAATATTATCATAGGTTTTCCCTCAACATTATCATAGGTTTTCTCTCAATATTATCATAGGTTTTCCCTCAATATTATCATAGGTTTTCCCTCAATATTATCATAGGTTTTTCCTCAATATTATCATAGGTTTTCCCTCAATATTATCATAGGTTTTCCCTCAACATTATCATAGGTTTTCCCTCAATATTATCATAGGTTTTCCCTCAATATTATCATAGGTTTTTCCTCAATATTATCATAGGTTTTCTCTCAATATTATCATAGGTTTTCTCTCAATATTATCGTAGGTTTTCTCTAAATATTATCATGTTGGTTGCTCAATATTGGTGAATTCTTTTTCTCAGTTTTTCAAAGGTTTAGCTTCCTCCGGGGCTTGGGCTTGTTTTGATGAGTTCAACAGGATTGACCTAGAAGTTTTGTCTGTGGTAGCCCAACAAGTAAGTGTTTTGTCTGTGGTAGCCCAACAAGTAAGTGTTTTGTCTGTGGTTGCCCAACAAGTAAGTGTTTTGTCTGTGGTTGCCCAACAAGTAAGTGTTTTGTCTGTGGTAGCCCAACAAGTAAGTGTTTTGTCTGTGGTAGCCCAAATGTTTTCCTGCATGTTACCTCACAGACGCGTACCCCCATCCCTTCACCAGAAGAATATTCCTTCAATCAAATATTGATGTTACCCAAGCTGAAAAGAATAGGACCACTTTAACCTGCCAAGCATGTTGTAAAAGGTAACTAAATAGGGGTGTGGAGGAGAGGGGAAGGGGGTCCTTATAAACCACAGATACAAACAAATTAACATTTACATTTTTGTACATTTTTTTGTCATGTTTAAGAAGGCTCATAATAATGGATTTGGGATCAAGACGCTGAGCAGCGCATGAGCTGCAGCGGTCAGCGACCCATAGCTGACTGCTAGCATCAGGGCCAGCGAGCCAGAGCTGCCAAGACCCTTCTACACCTCCACGCGCTGATCCTGGATAACAGGCTGCAACAGGGCAGACTGGCTAAGGAGAAGGGATCGAAGAGGGAATGCTAACCAGGTACTCAAAAAATGCTTGCTGAAGTCGGATGTGTTGGACCGAAAGGTTCAAATATCACAGTCAAGCTGTAAACTACGACACAACGCATTCCATTCTCTGGACTACATTCTGCTACTTAAGCCCTTTCAGCGCTTGGTAGCGGGAGATTGAGAATGAACGCAGAAGAACATAATAATGGATTTCACCTTTCGTAATATTAAAGAAGCATCATCGTAATGAATTTCACATTTTTGCATTATTTAATAAGCATCATTATAATTGATTTCACCTTCTCGCTCCATGTGAACCATGGAGCTAGCCCTCTTACAGTTAGTCTGTATCTTCTTTGGTGTTTATCTTGAAAAGAACATTTTGTTGCGTTGTCATAATTTACAGCAAAGCTGCGATTTCTTTACCTTTTGACCCAACACACCTGTATTCAGCAAGGCAATTTTGGGACTGGATTTACTTTCTGTTTTCTATCCCTATTCTCTTAGCCAGACTGAATATGTCTAGCCTGTTTCCAGGGTCACCCCTCGGAAACAGAATATGGCTTTGGTCAACTATGATTTGTTGACCTTGATGCAAACATCCAGCTATAAGTCACTGGCAGCTCTCTGCTCATTCACGACTATGTCTTCAGCTCCAGGTCTGTATCTGGGCACTTGTTATGTTGGTTTGTAAAGGAATGGTTTTACATATTGAAGTTGTTAGCCTCATGCACAACCCTTCATTAGTCGTCTTTTATGACAAGCATGGAAGGTTACCGTGACTCTATTCTTGACACCCTGGGTGTCACTTGGGTGTTGTAAAGAAACAATCTATGACCATTTTTTAATCGAGTTAGGTTTATGTTCTTCTTCTTCTTCTTCTTCGTCGTTTGTTCTCAATCTCCCACTACCAAACACTGAAAGGGCTTAAGTAGCAGAATGAAGTCCAGAGAACGGAATGCGTTGTGTCGTAGTTTACAGCTTGGCTGCGATATTTGCACCTTTCGGTCCAACACATCCGACTTCAGCAAGCATTTTTTGAGTACCGGGTTAGCATTCCCTCTTCGATCCCTTCTCCTTAGCCAGTTTGCCCTGCTGCAGCCTGTTATCCAGGATCACCGCGTGGAGGTGTAGAAGCGTCTTGGCAGCTATGGTTCGCTGGCCCTGACGCTAGTAGTCAGCTGTGGGTCGCTGACCACTGCAGCTCTTGCGCTGCTCAGCATCTTGATCACGTGGATTGATATGATCCACATAGCAGTAAGCATCAAACGCAGATGAAGTCAAACATAGCACAACCACCTGGAGGGTCGTGATCCACCTTTACCAGCACACTCGAGATGGGAGAAAAACTACTACAACGCACCACTTAACACCCTTTTCAGGGCGCTCAAAAAAGTAAATATATTCATTGTAGGCATTAAACAACAACAGCAACAACAACTTGATACTAATGAAAAATTCATGTTTTTTGTCATAATTTTTCTACCTTATCTATTTCATTCTTTCTTTTATTATGTTTTAATATCAATAGCAAGTTTTCATTATGGCAGACTTTTATATGTTCAATACACAGAGACCAGCTATCATTTCAACAACATGAAAATACAGTGAATTCATGCCCATGTACGATATATGGAATGGATTGAGGTGGCAGACAGACCAGCTAAACAAGGATGAAGGAAAATCCAAATTGATGAAAAGGCAATATATGGAGAAATGAAGACCATGATACAAAAAATACTGCCCTAGGGACAGATGGCACAGAGATTACTCATAGTCTGATAAATCAGATGCACATTACTTCTTACCAAGATACAAACCATGGGTCAATGTCGAGACTGAACTGACCACTGCACACTCAGACATTACCTGTTCAACAAATAACAAAACAGATACACAGACATATGCTTGTGTGCAGAGAACAGACAGATATTAGAACATGCTCTTTGGGCTTTTTGACTGCATGAGTTGTTGTTTAATGCCCACAATGAATATGTTTACTGTTTCGGGCATCCTGAAAAGGGCATTAAGTGGCGGGTTGTAGTAGCTTTCCTCACGTCGCGAGCGTGCTGTTAAAGTGGGTCGCTGTCCTCCAGGCGGTCGTGCAAGGCTTGACTTCATCTCTCTACTAGGGGGATCACGTCAATCCACACCATGTCAGTTACTGCCTTGAAAACAGCCTGTTTCCAGGTAGCTCTTCATGGAAGAGAGATTGTGATCTTGGTCAATAAACTGTGTCTGATCCGAGCATGACATCCTGGTCAGTAGGTTGTGCCTTACCGGACTAGCGTTTCAGTTCCCCTGACTGCATGAGAGGGGGAGAGCATAATGATAGTATGGCCCTCTCTAATCCAGTAGAAGCATAAATTATATGACAATAAATGCTTAAGATGCATCAGTAAGTTTATGAGAGAAATAGATTTGATTTTTGAGAGTGATAGATGAGCAAGACAAATATGTTGAGCATTTGTCATGAAATTTTAACTACTTGCCAAAAGAATTTAGTCGATCTGGTCAGGATCAGTTCTAGCTACAGTAAGTGTTGTGTGATCATTACAAAAATACTGCTATCCATATCACAGATCCTGTGCATTATTCGTGCAGTGCAAGGCAAAGTTGACACCTTCATATTTGAGGGGACAGAACTAAGGCTGAATCCTGCCTGCTACGTCTGTATCACTATGAATCCTGGCTATGCTGGAAGATCTGAACTGCCAGATAATCTTAAAGTTTTGTTCCGCACAGTAGCCATGATGGTAAGTTGAATTAAAGTGTATTTCTGGCAGGGTTTTCTTTGTCATCAAACAGAAATATCATTAGTTGATATAAAAAAAACACCAAAGATTTTCATGAAACAGGAAAACATGTTATTTATTTTATGTGAAAATAGAGAAATACAAATCTTTTGATATAGATCAGGACCAAAATGAATGTTGCTATGCAGGATTATTTCTTCTTTTTTTGTTTGTTTTAGCACTGCTAACAAGGCATGAATCAGGAATACTATGTTTTCTTGGTGAATATCTTCATCTTGGATTACAAACTTGGCAGCAGCCTTCAGTACTTCTGTTTTTGGAGTATGTTCCCATTGTTAGTAATAGGGTTTTTTTCTTCTCTGTTCCTTAGTCTGTAATAGATCTCTCCACCTCCATTGGATGTGGCTTTGTTGGCTGAGTCAACTGTATATACATGTCTCCATGATTCTGGCAGTTATTCTCTCCTACGATATTCTTCCCTGATAATGTTCCTTTCTCAATCTGTCAGAGTTCCTTTCTCAATCTGTCAGAGTGCCTTTCTCAATCTGTCAGAGTTCCTTTCTCAATCTGTCAGAGTTCCTTTCTCAATCTGTCAGAGTTCCTTTCTCAATCTGTCAGAGTTCCTTTCTCAATCTGTCAGAGTTCCTTTCTTTTCTATTCCCTCTATGGTTTCTACCATCTCAGTGGATTTTGATTTTTTTCCATGGTGTTATTTGGGATGTTTGTTTTAGATCTAGAGCTACTTTCTGGCTTATGATTGGGTCTCAACTTGCAAGATCTGTTGTTTTTATTTTTTTTAATGAAGTGGTTTCTTTTTAATCTCCTTCTTCATTGTGATTTTTCCTATATATTGGATTATCTGGCATTCATTTTAACTTCTTTCCCTGCTGGATTGTTTTTTGATCACCTTGCGTCTCCATACTCTTGAATCTCATGATGTTCTCCATTGCATTTATTGGTGTTGTTCTCATAGCTCCAGTGATGATACATATACTTTAGTGCTTTTAGGTTGTATACATTTTTTGGAAGTCTTTTTTTGTTGCCGGAGACCAAGCTGCTATCCCATATTCTAGCACTGGTCTCACATAATCTGTGTACAGTTTCTTTAGGGTGCTGATGTCAGCTTCCTATGTTCAATGTGAGCCCAATATCTTTCTCATTATGGCCATTCTGTTCTTAGCCTTAGAAGATTGCATAAGTGATTTTGATTTAATTGATGATTTGTCATTTTTGTCCATGTCTCTATTCTATTTAAGACCTCTTGCATTTAGTTTCCAGCTACAGGTATAGACTCTTCATTCAGTTGTTCATATCACTAAGTCATCTACATATAGTGCCATGTGTACTCTTTCAGAGATATATGTGATTATGTCTTTGATATAGTCAGGAACAGTTTGGGTGAGAATATTCCACCTTGTAGAACTCCTTGTTTCATTTTAATCTTTTTGTTGAGGTGTCCTTGGAGTTATATTCTAGCTGTCCTGTTGTCCAAGTGACAAAGATGATAGTGGGATTCCAGAATTACAGTTATGAGGAACGACTCAGAAAAACCGGCCTACACTGTCTCGAAGAGAGAAGAATTCGTGGTGACTTAATACAGGTTTATAAGATGATCAGAGGAATGGATAAATTAGACTATAACAAGTTTTTTTAAAATACAGCCACCTACAATAACACGAGGGCATAGCTACAAGCTGACTAAAGAGAGGTCCAGGTTAGATATTAGGAAATATATTTTTAGTCAGAGAGTGGTGTCTGCTTGGAATGCATTGCCAGGGGAGGTAATGGAGGCAGGGACAGTTAATGCATTTAAGAATAAACTGGATGCGCATAGCTTTTAGAGCAAGATGATGTAAATGTAACTGGTTGTAAACAGACTCTGCAGGGTCTTCTAAACCAGTATAAAGACGTTAAGTTAAGTTAAGTAATTAGTGTTCCATCTGTACACGTTGTTGGTTGCTCCTATTTACAGCAGTTTGAGTTTTAGTCCTCTCTTCCATATGCTTTTAAGAGTTTTTCTAGATCTATCCAGACTGCCAGTGTTTTCTTTTTATCTTGATATACGTCTTCTATCTCCTATAAGATATATGTCACCTGATCTTAGATCGATCTGTTTCTATGAAAATCTGCTTGTACATTTTTGGATTCTATATGACAGATTATTCTAGCGTTAACTATTCGTTCCATTAGTTTCCCCACACAGCTGAGTAGACTAATATGTCTGTAACTGACTGGCTTCATGTTGTCCTTCCCATATTTAAGTCCTTGCCTCCTTCCACACTGTGGGGACAGTTCCTTGTTTCCAGCTTGCGTTGAAGATGAGTCACAGTTTGTTCTTTGCTACTTCACCAATATTAGAGAGCATTTCATTAGTGATGCCATCCTTTCCTATGACTTTTCTCTTCTTGAGTTTACTTATGGCTGACTCCCGTTCTGTTTTGGGGATATTTACCAACAGATCTTTCTCAAGTACTAGCATTGAGTGCTCCATGTGGTTTATTTCTTTCTTAATGTACCTCTTTATGTCTGTGAGGATTTTGTTCTAATGGTGTCTGCATAATTTTGGATTAGAACATCTGCTGCTATTTTCCTGGTTAGTACTTTTTCTTTATCTTTAATTGCAATTGTTGGCGTGTAGCTGTTTTTGTCACTAACGGCTTTTGCTAGCTTCCAGAACTTCTTGCTCTCTCTATCAAAGTTGAGAGTTTATGTATGTTCATGCCAGTTTTTCATGCAAGGTTGATTGTTTTCCTATATCTTGCTGCAGCTGCCTTGAGTGCAATATTACTTTCTTGATTTTGGTTATTTTCTACTTTTTCTCTTGCCTCTGTTATTTGAAGTTCCATCTGTTGCACTTCCAGTGACCAATAGGGTTTGTAGAGTTTCTTTTAGTGCCTCTTGGGATGTTTTCCATTGCAGCCTTTAGGATGCACTGGTTGAATTTTCCTACCATCTTACCTACTTTCTTGTGGTGGGTGTTGAAGGACTAACAGAAGAGAATTATTCCTGAACGCAAACTTCTGCCAGTCTGCGTTCTTATAGTTCCACCTGGGCAATGGCTTGTGGTCTGATGGAATATTTCCCAGGTTTATGGTAAGTTGGATGGGTCTGTAGTTGCTTTCTGCTAGAGGTGCAAGTACTGTTCTTTTGTACTTTTGGCTTAGGTTGCTGGTATAAAAACAAGGTCAGGGGAGGATGTTGATGTCCAACACCTTGAATAGAATGTTGGAGGGTTGTTTGGGGCATTGCTCAGGTAGAGGTTGCTTTCAACCATCCTCCGGTTCATGTCCACTTGCATTGGTCATTGGGTAACCCCACTTCTCAGACTGGCAGTTAAAATCTCAGGATTTCTACAAATTTGTATATCATAAGAATATTTATATGTAAGAACATTTGTGACACCTCTACAGTTGGTCTCAATTTGAAGGAAGCATAGGGGTTGGTTTTGTGGCCTTTTATTTGACATGGTTGGGGTTGCCAGGGCTCATCACTACCCACTAGTATGATGGAGTGGCCATATTCTTTTATTCTAAAATAATGGGCCCTGAAATCTAAACTGGATAATGATAGTGGTAGTTTTTCATAATGTACAAACTAATCTCCAAAACGTGAATATACCTTGGAAAAGCACGTTTTAAGGGACATTCTGTATATTGAGCTGATGCAGGTGATGCCATCTTGAACTAATTATTTGGCCAAAAATACAGCAGTGGATCATCTGATAGCAGTCAGCGACTCATAACTGACTGCAGGGTCAGTGACTCATAACTTACCAAGATCTTATTTCCGCCTCCAAGTGGTGACCGAAGAAACCATGCAGCCTGGCTAAGAGGTTAGGGATTGAAAAGAGAAGGAAAACTCAGTTCTGAAAATACAGTGCTGAAATCAGATGTATCGAGCCGAAAAATCAAATATCGCAACCTAGCTGTAAACTACAACACAACATCACAAACCTTTTTTTCAGGATGAACACCGTAGAAGAAGAAATGTATCAAGCATGTTACGTTATGTGAATGTCCAAAAATTTAGAAAATAGCAAATTTATATGACGAGAATTGTGTACATAACAAATTATATTAACGTTTGGGGACGGCATGGGCTGGGGGTTAAGTGATATGGCTCACAACACCGAAGGTGCTGGTTTTATTCCCCGAGGAAGTAAACCATTATCAAATGCAGGAGGAAGCAGACCCTTACATAAAATGCATGCCGAAGTCGGATGCACTGGGTCAACAGGCGCAAAATTTAAAAAAAGTGCAACGCACACCGCCTTGGGAAATAAAGAAATATAGCGAACTCAACAAGAAAAAAATTTATGTTTGTATTTTTGTGCTTGACATATGGATGCACATTTTCTTCATTGAAGAGTTCTATCAACCACATTTTGGTTGTACCATTAGAAAACGGTTAGAATACAATTTTACACAAGAACAGACAATACCAGAAGTGTATTGACATTTTGACATATTATGGTCATAATAAAGGAATGTGGGACAGTGTTGGCTAGGGGTTAAGGGACATGGCTCACAATCCGAAGGTCCTGGGTTCGCTCCCCAATCACAGCACCTGCTGTTACTCCGGGGAAGCAAGCCATTAAAAAATGCAGCAGATAAATGACACATTTCATGTGCTAGCCTGTCGAGGATCATCAAGGAATGACACTGAAGGTTTTTCTTGAATAATTTAGGTTTTAGAAACAGAATTAGCATCATGGACATATCTGCACTTTCTGACTATGTATCGTATTGTTGCTACATGAAGCTTCCTTTGTCATTTGATTAAGGTGCCTGATTACGCCATGATATCTGAAATCTCCCTTTACTCCTTTGGATTTTTGGTTGCTCGAGACATGGCTGTTAAAATAGTCACTACATATCGTCTATGTTCAGAGCAACTCTCCTCACAGTTTCATTATGACTATGGTATGAGAGCTGTTAAGTCTGTGCTTTCAGCTGCAGGTAATCTGAAGCTGAAATACAGAAATCAAGATGAAGATATATTGGTAAGACGTGGCTTGTGGTATTGATTTTATAATATGTTTTGCTATATGTTTTTGAGTCTATTGTGTGTGAGTGCGTGCGTGCGTGTGTGTGTGAAATATGTGTATATGTGCCTTTTCTTGGAAAAGGAATTATTATTGTATATTCTTATGACCATATTCCATTGTTGTAAATATTAACATGTTTAAAAAGTAAATTTGTTAAGTTTCTCCCACTGTTTTGAGGAGCTCAATAGGTATGTCATCTATACTTAGTGCTTTGTTTTTCTCAACATAATTTCTACCAATATTGATACACTTATCTTATCATTGAATTAATACAAAGACAGGCCCATTTGGTTCATAAGTCAGTTGTCTGGGTTCCCACCTTGAGTACACTTTCTGGAAATTCAGTTCTTCTTATTCTTCTGCATTCATTCACAATTTCCTGCTGCCAGGCCCTCAATAGGGCTTTGCAAGTAGCAGGATGTTGTCCAGAGAGCGGAATGCATTGTCGACAGTTTACAGCTTCACTGCGATATTTGCACCTTTTTGTCTGACACATCTATCTTTTGCAGAAGAAATTCAATTGATAATGCATTATGCTGTAGACTAAACCATGTGAACATCTTATTGTAGTTGCTACACTGTCTATTGTTACTTCCTTGTCAGTCAGAACCATCCCTCCTACCCTTCGCATAGATGCTTCTGTTGTAATTTGAACATGACATTCAGGTACGGCTACATCAGCAATTTTTAAGCATCCTTGAGAAAATATATTGACCCAGTTAAACATTGCTTTATGTAACAAACACTTCTCATCATAAACAGGAAGCATTTCCTTATGAATATTGTTTGCAGAAAGCTATTTTGTTCTATTTATTCTAAAAGCTAAGATGGAAGAAACTTGTACTATTACCTTTTTCATACTATCATCCAAGACATAAATTGTTTGTTTATAATTGAGATTTTCAAATGTTTAGTACTAAGGTGCCCAGTATATACATGACGGCTTTGGATTGTGGGGCAAGCCATTTTATTATTCCTTATTTCAAAAATTATTGAAACAAAGTTGGAAAGTGAGAGCAACTTAGTGGTATGTATACTTGTCTTTGCATGGAAAATGAACAAACAGTTGGAATCTGAATTAAGGCCTTATGGATGTGGATAGATAAACAATTTGGGTGCATCCCATTGAAAGAAAGGGCAACAAATAGGAAGCCTTTAAGAAGTTGTGGGTGAAAGAATTTTGTTAATCAAATTTGTTCAGACAGTTAAAATATTTAAACATAACAAAGCATATCTCACAAACCATATATAACAAACTATATCTGTCAAACCTTGCTGAAAAAACGAGGAAGAGGGTAACTGTGCAAGAGGAAGACAACTCTAAATGTGGGGCGAAACATTAGGGGATAGAAATAAATAAGTCTATCATATTACAATATCAAGGCAAGAGATATAAGACACTGGAGATCTGATTTTTAAAAATAGAGTTGGCAAATGATCTGATCTGAATATCAACAAATGCCTTTAACAATACTGCATTGGTTGCAATATGCTAGTCAATCGCTACATTTTTTCTTGCAATAAACATGAGCAGACGCTGATTTTCATCCTAAATAATCTGTTGGTTCTGTCACTTATCGAATATGGGCTAGACATCCTCACATTGTCAAGGTTCCAGTGTAAAAGGATGAAACACATCCATAGTGGGGACGGCGTGGCCTAGTGGATAAGTGGCACAGCTCACAATCCAAAGGTGCTGGGTTCGATCCCCATCACAGCACCGGCCGTTACCCCGGGGAAGCAAACCCTTAGAAAATGCAGGAGGAAGCAGACCCTTACATAAAAAAATGCATGCTGAAGTCGGATACATTGGGCCGACAGGCGCAAAATAAAAACCACAGTGCAACGCACACCACCTTTGGGATTAGAGGAATAAGGCGACCGCAAAAAAAACCAAAAACAAAAAAAAACATCCATAGTGAAAGAATATGACTGTCCTTGCGTGCGCTAGGGATAATAATAATAATAGCTGTCCATCGTTGTCGATGAGGACCGCCGGCATCATCCTTGTCACAAATTTCCCTGTTGGGTGTGGGTGCGCATGTGGCTGAACAGGCCAATGCGAGCACGAAAACATCTGCTACATATCGGGCACACGAGTTTTGTAGAAGGTGATGGTGCTCCCGCTGCTCGGGATTTCCGCGTCTCGCGTCTGTTCTGGGCTTTCACAATACGGTCATCTTCACTGGCAGCTACACCCGATTTGACTGCACTTCTCCAGTCAGATCTGTTTTTCGCAAGACATTCCCAGGTGTCGATGTCTATCTGGCAACTTTTTAGTGAGTCCTTCAGACCGTCTTTAAAACATTTCTTTGGGCGCCCTCTCTCGCGCCATCCCTCTCTCAGCTCGCCGTAGAGAAGCTTCTTTTGGAGCCGCTCGTCTGACATATGGACGAGGTGTCCAGCCCATCCTAGTCGTGCTTTTTCTAGCAGTGCATGGATGCTGGACATGTTAGCCCTCGAGAGAACCTCGATGTCAGTGACACGATCTTGCCATCAGATGTGGAATATTCGCCTCAGACAACCTGTGTGGAAGTGGTTTAACCTCCTTGCATGTCCAGAGTATACAGTCCAGCTTTCGCAAGCTAGGGATACCTCAACAAGAAGATGCGATTCATGCTTGCACTTCCATGTGTGAAGTATAGATAGATACACATTGGCCTAGACCAAATCCTAACATTGTAGTAGCTGTAAACAAGAGACACCCGCTGCACATGAACACTGCAGAAATTTATAGGCTAAAAGAAATCATGAGAGGACTGTCATGGATGGCACAGGCACAGAGAATAATTGGTCATGTGAGCACAGTGGGATCAAGAGGCTGAGCAGTGCGTGAGCTGCAGTGGTCAGCGACCCATAGCTGACGGCTAGCGTCAGGGCCATCGAACCAGAGGTGCCAAGACCTTTCTACACCTCCAAGAGGTAATCCTGGATAACAGGTTGCAGCAGGGCAGACTGGCTAAGGAGAAGGAATCAAAGAGGGAATGCTAACCCGGTACTCAAAAATGCTAGCTGAAGTAGGATGTGTTGGACCGAAAGGTGTAAATATCACAGTCAAGCTGTAAACTACAACACAACGCATTCCGTTCTCTGCACTACATTCTGCTACTTAAGCTCTTTCAGGGTTTAGTAGCAGGAGATTGAGAACGAACGAAGCCAAGCCAAGCCATGTGAGCACAGTGAAGACTATAAACAAAAGGAAAGAACTGGAGATAAAAGCTCAGACTACCACTGTGTCATCATCAATCACCACCCTGGTGGAGGGGATACAAAGACAAGAGCAATGGGAAACAAAGACTAGAGCAATGGGAAACAACTATAAAGTGATAATGTCCTGGATGTGGATGTTGTCATTTATACTGATGGATTTGTGCTGCTTGTTAGGAAAGTCAGTTGGGGCTTCTCTACTAGAGTGAGAGATAAGGTCATTGCTGAGCAAAGTGGGGCATATATGACAACAACCTCCAGTATGAGAATGGAGATTTAGGCAGTGACTTAGGCTCTGAGGTGGTTATCTTGGATGTCTTTAATGAGGGATGTAATTGTCTCAGTCTATTAATCCTTGCTTCGGAAGGTACAGAAGGACTGACTATGACATGAGTAGATAGCGGATATAGAGGCCTCGAACCTCTAGGATCTTGTGTGGATCTACTGTCCTGTTCATGCTGGGGTTTGTGAGACTGAGAGAGCAGTCATCCTTGCCTTAGGGGCACCTGTAGCAGGTACATTGACAATGGGCATTGGGGAAATTTTGAAGTTGATCAGCAATGTCCTTGTAGCAGATCCCACTGTTTGCACTAAGGTATTCTAACTAAAACGTTACCACACTCGACCACAACATTCATGACGACACACAGCAAATGACATAGCACACAGCAGGTGGCATATTTATTATATCATAATCTTACAACACTATTAAAGTGAGTGCAATGAAATTACAACACAATACAAGAAATATCATCTTAACTAAATATTCATAAGTATATATATGTTAATATAAATATTAACTAAAGCGGAAATTTTAAGCATTAGCTATTGATGGAATTCCCAACTATCAAAACCCAGTTCTATTGCCGTACACACATCACACGCCCCTCCCCTTATCTGTATCCTCAACACACTCTCAAAAATCTCTTCCTCACTCAAATCCCCTCAAGCGGGCAATCTGGACATAATGCATTCAATATATTCCACGTATACTCACACATGATCTCTCAACTCAGTCGATCTGCGTATACACATGCTCTGAAACATACATCGTTCCCTCTGTGTCTACACGTGCACATCCACATCTCGATCTCTCCTAGACACAGCTGTACACTCAGAACATACCTCGTTCCAAAGGTGTCTACACACACCACACACACATCTAGATCTCACCTAGTCGATCTACACACTCGCTTAACTCGTCAGAACATACCTCTTTCACAAGGTGTCCTGCGTACAACACACATTCAGATTACTTCTAGATACAAGATGCCCAACACACACCTATTTGAGCGACTGGCCCCAACTCAATGGCATATGCTGTTTTAGCGATCCTATTATATCTGTAACATCCGTACAACAGTCTATCAATGGCTCTTCTACTAAGTCGGTGAGCTAAACAGACTCCCATCTACATTCTCTCTCTCGCTCTCATTCCCTCTCCATTGCCAGTCTGCTTGAGCTAAATGCAACGAATTACTCTGAACACCTGTCACTCAAATATCGCAGCAAGCTCTCTGCTGCCCACCTGTCTGTCACTCATCCCCCACTATCCAAATCGGAACGCCAGTGGTCAGTTCCTAGTCTTAACTGTGCACATTCTTTTCCCCAACTCCGTTTTCCTTTGTTGAGATGGTGAGTGACCTTGGCGTAGTGTCCAGACGGAGAATGACCATGGCACACATTCAGGTACCTTTGTTCTCAGAGTCGCCAACCACATCACTCCTGCCCTAAACGCTCATGCTTGGCTGGAACTGTTACATCCTCTTGGATGAAGATGAAGACATAGCAATCAATGAACCGGTGATACTACGCGGGTCCAGCAGAGAAGTGCTTCTGAGTGAACAGAAGAGGAGTGTGTATAACCAGTGAACTACTGTAACCATCATTATCTACACTCTTTGTCATTTACTGATAGCGACTGAACACTTACAGGTCTGTTTGACGTGCAATGACGTAGATTCTTAACAGAAAAGAATAGGACTGAAATATTAGTCGAATGCACCCCACCACACAAAATGCTGAGACCTTGAACAATTTAGTTGTTAACACTTCGTCCAGATGACAGTTTTTGCTATGAGACTAATTTAATTTTTTAAATTTTAAAAATCGAATGTTTATTTGCCAACAAATCCTTCAATCATGTTTATTTGCCAACAGATCCTTCAATCATGTTTATTTGCCAACAGATCCTTCAAACGTATTTATTTGCTAACAGATTCTTCAATCGTGTTTATTTGCCAACAGATCCTTTAATCACGTTTATTTGCCAACAGATTCTTCAATCATGTTTATTTGCCAACAGATCCTTCAATCATGTTTATTTGCTAACAGGTTCTTCAATCGTGTTTATTTGACAACAGATTCTTCAATCGTGTTTATTTGTCAACAGATCCTTCAATCGTGTTTATTTGCTAACAGATTCTTCAATCGTGTTTATTTGCCAACAGATCCTTCAATCATGTTTATTTGCTAACAGATTCTTCAATCGTGTTTATTTGCCAACAGATCCTTCAATCATGTTTATTTGCCAACAGATCCTTCAATCATGTTTATTTGCCAACAGATCCTTCAATCATGTTTATTTGCCAACAGATCCTTCAATCATGTTTATTTGCCATCAGATCCTTCAATCATGTTTATTTGCCAACAGATCCTTCAATCCATTATTGATGTAAATCTTCCCAAGTTTTTGGCTCATGACATTCCATTGTTCAATGGAATCATCTCAGACCTCTTTCCAGGTCTCAAACTTCCCAAACCGGATTATGATGTTTTTCTTGGTGCTATGGAGAATGTTTGTGAATCTAGGAATCTACAGTTTATGGCATTCTTTAGTGAGAAGATCGTCCAGACATATGAAATGATGCTTGTACGTCACGGGTAAGGATTTTAAACAGTCGTTAACAAAATAAGAATGATTGGTCTTTTATGAGTTTATATGGTAGAGGGCTTGCCTCCACGTAGACCATATTTTCTGGTTCACTGCTGTTTATTGGATATTGGCAGCAAACCAGGCTCATCTCCAATGGCAATTGTTACAACGTAAGTTATTCATGTTTTTTTGGGTGCACTAATGCATTTGAAATCTAAATACAAACTATACTATTTATTTCATCAATTTCGTTTTTCGTTGATCCTTTGACTCTCACGATGAAAGAATAAAGGTATACTGTATTCTTAAAATTCATAGACTCTGGGCCTTGAATTTGATAGAAAGGTGTCATTTTAGTTGTGCAGGTGGGCGATGGGAACAACAGGTTGTAGAGTATTTAGTAAAATGTTACAGCCAAAAAGTAATGATGACACAAACTTCATAGAAGAGATCAAAGTATCATCTTTCGGTTCGGAACAGGACATACCAGAGTCAATAGCCACTTGAACCGCATGAATCCCCAGCACCTGTCCTTGTGCAGACATTGCTCTGGCCCTAATGAAACAGTTAGACACCTACTCATTGAGTGCAAGGTGCATGTGAACATGAGGAAAAGACTTACATATACTGGCGGCAGTTACCAATACACTATACGGAGCAGTGAAACAACTGAAGAAGACCTGTATCTACGAGGCGTGTTCAAATAAAACCGGACCTAACTGCACCAAGTGAACATACGTACGATGCACATGATGATGTCACTTCAGGTGTAAACAGCATATACCAAATGTCAAGTTTGCAAAATTTCATTATCCTCTGACTCACAGTTTTCTCAGCAGACTGAGGAAACATGGTGGGTATGATACGGAATCCGTCCAGAGTTGATCAGCAAGCGGTGATTCTTTTTCTAACAGCTGAAGGATGTCGACCAGTTGATATTCATTGCAGAATGCAGGCAGTGTATGGTAACAAAAGTGTGTCGAAGACAACAGTGAAGAACTGGACAATGATGTTTAAAGAAGGACAAGAGTTAATGAACGATCTTCTGAGACCAGGTTAGGCGCATATTGTTATGCCAGAAGATGCCATCGCCAAAATTTATGCAGTAATTAGGGTAGAGCATCGCCTGAGCTTACGTTCGCTAGCAAAGGAATTCGCTGTGTGGCTAGGGACATATGGTAGTTAGCAAGAAACTGAAGTATCGAAAGGTGTGTTCACAATGGGTTCCTCGGTTGCTGACCAACTACACTAAGGAAGAAAGAATGGGATGGAGGTTGAATCACTTATTGCGATACGGAGAGGAGGGTGATTCGTTTCTTTTGCGCATAGTGGCAGGTGTTGAATCGTGGTGCCACCACTTTGAGCCGAGCAGCAAAGCTGCTAGCATGCAATGGAAACATCCCGGATCACTGAAACCAACGAAATTCAAATCACACATTTTCGCTGGTAAGATTATATCGACAGCGTTTTTTTTACCATGAATGACTTTTGTTAGTAGACTTTAAAGAGCCTGGCGTGAACATCAATGCCATCCACTACAATGACACACTAGACAAGCTGCATACAGCCATCAAGAATTAACAACCTGGCATGTTTTCGCGTGGTGTGATTCTGTTGCACGACAAGGTGCGTCCGCATGTTGCGAAAATTGTTCAGAAAGCGTTAGCACAGAAAAGGTGAAAAGTACTGCCACACTCATTCTATAGCCCGATATAACTTCCTTGTAACTTCCATTGGTTTGGACCCTTAAAAAAATGTATGAAGGGACAAAGAATCGACTCCGATACAGACGTCATGGCCTTGGTGACCAAGTGGTTCAAAGAGCAATCCAAGTCATTTTTTTTACGACGTCATCCGCCGTCTGCCCTTGCATGTCTGAATGCATATGTCGACTTTTTCTAACTACTAACCCTGTGGCGTGTTTGCTTCATAACAATTGCTATATTTAATTCTGTCACACCAGAGGATGTAGCTTTCATATGTTTGTAACAAAGCCACTGGGTCCGGTTTCATTTGAACACGCCTCGTATATAAGGATGACATTGGGCTGCCAAGAGCAGGCTTGCTCAGCAGCTATGGGATAACAACAACAACAATAACAACAGCCGTGCAGTCTATAATTCATCTAGAAGAACCTCTAACTCATGGATTTGAATGTCCCGCCATACACGCAGGCCACAACCCTGCTGAGCGTGGAGCAGTCTTCTGGGTATGAAAGAAAGTTGAACGTTGAAATTGGAATTGGAAAAATAAAAAGACGGTCAGTGTCTTGTCCGTGGTTTTTGTTTGTAAAGATTGATGATGGTTGGACATCTTTATAGAGAGAAAAAGCAAAGTTTTGCACAAGTTAGCAAATTCTTAGAATTTGTAAATTAATGTTCAATTTGAATTAGCATTTTAGCTAGGTAGCTCTATGTATGTGATTGCTTAATTTTTATTATAAATAATTTGTTTCCCTTCTTTTTGTGAAGATTTATGATGGTTGGAGAACCATATGGAGGAAAAAGCAAAGTTTTGCATACGTTAGCAGAGGGCATGACCCTTCTCAACAGCCAATCCTATACTGAGTTTCAAGCTGTTCATTATTGTGTCATCAATCCTAAAGCAATCACAATGGGACAACTCTATGGGCAGTTTGATCCTATCTCTCATGAGGTACACAATGTACAGCTCATGTTGCTGTTACTGTTGTATTTCTCTTTCCTTTTGTTTGCTTAAGTTTCTTATTTATATTTATTGTTCTCTCCTATCTGGTATGAAAGTATTAAAGTATTGTTTCACTGTCAAGACAAACATAATAAGGTTTCAATAATGTTAGTGAAATAATTAATAATACATATATCTATTATAAATACTACTATTGCTACCACTGATGTTGTTAATACTGCTATTGTTACTGCTACTATTACTATTACTGCTCCAGTACTAGTGCTAGTATTAATACTACCATTACAACTACTACTGGTACTACTACTACTCAAGTACTACTTCTACAATTACCAATTATTACTACTAATACTACTACTACTATTATCTCTTTTACTACCACTACAATTGCTACCAATACTACTGCTGCAATTATTACTACTATTACCTATTACTGCTACTCCTGCTGATACTACCACTACTTCTGCTACACTTCTATTACTATTGCTACTTCTACTACCGATACACTACTACTGCTGATACACTACTACTATCACTACTGCTACACTACTACTACTACTACTAACTACTACTAACTACTACTACTACCACCACTACTATTGCTACTACTATTATTACTGTTACTACTTATGCTACTACTATTATTATTACTACTACTACTAGTGCTACAATTACTACTACTATTATTACTACTACTACTACTACAACTACTGCAGCTGGTGTCAAGAGTAAACTAACATCTAGTCAGGCAAAACATTCTGATCAGACTATGTTAGGTCAGGTGAAAGATATTGATTAAGATCACTTTCAAGCTGTTCTCTCTGGAAACAAACTGTTTTATGGCAGTCTGGCTAGTGAAGTGGGGATCAGAGTTGTGAATTGATACAGAAAACAACAGATGATTACAGCATGACGCGTTCTTCAATTGTGGTTACACCGTTGTGGGTCCCAACGTCTCTTCCAACGGTCTCTGACTTGGGCTATGGTGAGCCATCTGTGGCATTGTGAATGTTGTTGTGGGATGCAAAGGAGTCGGACAAGTGCGTTGGTAGTCATCCCCATAGTTGCTTCTTGCCTCTGGGGTACCATATTGCTGTTGCTATGCTCCATCTAGTCTGCTCTTCACAGGAAGTGGCCTGCCTAGCGATGTTTGATCATGTCTGCATAAATAACCGCATCACCCACCTGGGCCAATTGGCATTTGTCAGAGTTATAAAGACCTTTTGTGCGCTGGCTATGAAGCATGAGATCGACCATGCGTCTCGATAGAGAGGCTTGGGTCACTCTGTTTGGACTCCATCTCCTTTGTGAGTATATAATAATATTACTTAGTCACTCCTCTTCTACCATGAGGTATGGAAGTTTGCCAGAAGGATTGCCATACTGTTCTATCCGCCATCTTTCTCCTGCCCTCTTTCCAATCCAGCCCTCGCTTACTTAGGGACTGTCATATGTTGTCTTTCCAATGCTTTTGTTTGATGTGTGTTGCCTGGTTGGATAATTTTTTTAAATTTCTCTCTTTATTTTAACTAGGTAGTGGTCACTTCCTATCTCTGGTCCTCTTAACACTGTAGAATCCTTCATATACTTGGAATCACTTTTTCTCACTATTGCGTAGTCTTCTTCTTCTTCTTCGTATGCTGTCAAACGTCAACCTGTATTTTTTCGAAGAAAGCAGTGGTCATCCTGAGGCTGTCGACACTGCCATAGAGCTTGTCTAGTGTTGCCACTGGTCATGGCCACATGTGCTTTCTCTGGTCTTTGTATGTCGGGCAGTTTTGCAGCAGATGTTCAGCGGTCGTTTTCCCGGTACCACAAGTGCATTCGTCAGTGCCACCTATCTTCAGTTTATTGAATAGGTGGTACCTCAGTCTGTTTTGGCCTGTGAGGAGTCTGAAGACCACGACCTGCTCTCTTCTGTTCAACTGGTAATAGGCATCGTTTTTTGTGTAGCCAGTATGTTCTGTTTCCCATTTGGCCTTGTATCTGGCCGTAATAAGCCTTTTGGACTCTTCGTAGGTCACACTAGAATCTGGTTGTGGTAGTCTTGCACCTTCTTTTGCCAGTCTGTCTGCCTCCTCATTGCCTTGGATGTTACAGGGGGATGGAACCCACTGTACCACTACTCTTTTTGGTGCGGACTGCTGGCATAGTTGACAGAGTACTGCTCTTAAATCATTAAGTTCAGTATTTTACTGGCTTTTTAGTGCTGTAACCATGGCCAGGGCATCTGTAAACAGGACTATCTGGCTTTCATTGCTTTCGCCTGTCAGCATTGCTTCTACCGCAGCCCTCAGTGCCTCTGCCTCCGCTCTGAAATTGCTTGAGAATTTTCCAGTTGCCACTGACAGTATTATTATTCTACCATTTGTTAGGCTCAGGAATACCCTGCCCCTCTGTTCTGTGTTGTGTTTGTTACAGAACCGTCGGTGTTTGCATGGGTCCATTCCATGCTTGGGTAGTTTTCCGTTATGTACCTCAGGGTTATGTCTCTTCTTTCTTTTTCAGTCTGGCTGTTCTTGTTTCCAATACCTGGTAGGGGACGGCGTGGCCTAGTGGTTAAGTGGCACGGCTCACAACCAGAAGGTGCTGGGTTCGATCCCCATCACAGCACCGGCCGTTACCCCGGGGAAGCAAAAATGCAGGAGGAAGCAGACCCTTACATAAAATGCATGCTGAAGTCAGATGCACTGGGCCGACAGGCGCAAAATAAAAACCACAGTGTAATGCACATACGCCTTGGGGAATAGAGAAATAAGGCGAACGCAAAAAAAAATAAAAAATACCTGGAATATTTTCTACCACCTCCGGAATGATATGCTGCTTCCAGGTAGGTTTGCGTATAGTAGGGATGGGCTTTGGTATTGTTACGGTGTTCATAGGGTCTTCGCTCATCTTTGCTTTGGCTGTTTCTGTAAAGTTTCTCCGCTTTAGTTTCCCATTTCCAAATCTATTTAGTCTCTGATGCATTGGATGGTCTGTCAGTCTTCTGAGTTTCTCTGCTTGCTGTTGGGCTCTGCAGTCTCTTCTGTCGGTCATGGATTGCAGATTTGTAATCTTTTTAAGTTCTACAATTGGCGTTGACTTCATGCCACCTGTTATAACTCTCATGGCTTGATTTTGGAGTTTGCTAATTTTATCAAAGTTTGCCTTTGCTGCTGTTGTCCATGCCGCAATGCCATACTCGAGAACTGGTCTCACTCTTCCAGTGTACAGTTTCTTTAGTATACTTTCGTCTGCTCCCCAGCTTGTGCCAGCAAGTTTCCTCATGATTGCCATTCTTTGTCTGGCTCTCATTCGGTTCCTCTCGATCTGACTTTTCCATGTCATGCGCCGATCAAATGTGACTCTCAAGTAGTTTAGGTTGTCGTTTGGCCGCAGGTATTTGCCGTTAAGACTTATTTTGGTGTTCTGGGGTTTATTTGAAAGTGAGAATATCGTACATGTTGTTATTTCCTCATTTATTTTGACCAGCCATGAGTTCGCCCACTCCTCCAACGATGTTAGGACCTGGTGCATCCGATTGCTTGCTACGGTGAGATTTTTTTCAGAGGTCCACATAGCCAGATCGTCTGCAAACATGGAGCTGTGGACTCTTCTTGGTATATTCTCTGTGATGTTGTTTATAAACACCAGGAAAGTTGTGGGTGACAATACTCCCCCTTGGGGTACTCCTTGCTCAAGTGTCACCTTTCTGCTCATCTGCCCTTGTACTTGAACTCTGGCTGTTCTGTTTTCGAGGTAGTGGCTGATCCATCTGTACAATTTCCCACATACTTCACTTCTTCGTAGCTTGACTTTAAGTCCCTCTTTCCTCACCTTGTCAAATGCCTTCTCTAGATCCACCCAAATCGCTACTGAATGCTTTTTCTCTTGGTAAGCATCCTCTATTTCCTGTGCTATGAGAGTGATCTGGTCCTCAGTGGATCTATGTTGTCTAAATCCTGCTTGCTGTGGAATTAGTATGTGTTTTTCTTCCAGGTGCCACATCAGTCTGGTGTTTATCATACGCTCCATCAGTTTGCCTACACATCTCAGTAGACTGATAGGCCTGTATCCATTTGGATCTGTTCTATCTTTTTCTTTCTTTGGTACGGGTATGAGTACAGCATCTTTCCATGCCTGCGGTACAATTCCCCTTTTCCAGCTTTGGTTCAGGACTGATAGTAACTTCCTCTTTGCTGTTTGGCCCAACCCCATCAGCATTTCATTTGTTACCCCATCTTTTCCGGGCGATTTCTTTTTCTTTAAAGTTCTCATGGCCTCATCCATTTCATTCATTGTATTGCGTAGTCAATTATGGATCTTTCATTTCTTGCCAGCTCGCATCTTGTATAGGCATGGATACGCTTGTGTAGAAACCTTGTATTTGTAATAACAAGGTTTTTTTCTTTGCATAATCTCAGCAGTCATTTTCCATTGTCATTTAAGACATCTTCTCCATACCTACCGATCACTCCATCCCATCTAGAATAGTCGTTTCCAACTCTTGCGTTGAAGTCTCCAAGGAGAAGTATTTCAGTATGGCAATTGTCAATGGTCCTTTGAAGGAGCTCATAAAATTCATCTTTTATGTCAGTGCTCTCATCTTCGTTTGGTGCATACACAGTGATGATATCCATTTTACAATCCTCCTCTTGTAGACTTAGAATGATCATTCGTTCTGAAATGAACTTCCATCCTTTAACGTTTGCTTTTTTATTACTTACCACTATTAAGTCCACCCATGCCCTGGCTCTTTCAGTCATGGGAACTCCGCTGTAGAGTAGCATGTTGCCGTCATGGTCCAGAAGCCCTGTCCCTTTTTCTTTGTTTCTGTAAGTGCCAGGATTGTCAATGTTGCTCTCTTCATCTCCTCTATTTGTTCCTTTTCTTTCCCGTTTATACTTATTACATTCCATGTTCCGTAAATCGTGGTCCTTATTTCTTGCCTGTTCGTCGCCGTTGAGATCAGTCCGGTTTTTTATATGTTTTGACTTGTAATCATTTGTTAAGACAAACAGGTGATTAGCCTGTTGTGTCTTTGCATGCTGGAGGGGCTGCCTCCTTACAGCCTCCATGCCTGCTGATCCGTTTTTGTCCATGGCTGCTTCTTTCATATTCGCAGCTAACCTCTGAAATTAGGAGACCTTTCAGCAATCTGCAACCCTGCTGATGTGCCTGGTAGGAGGTAGGTTCCTCCCCCAGTATATAATAATATTATCTATTGGAATTATTATATTCAACATATCACATTTATTAGATAAAGTTGTATCCATTTTACTTAGTATTAGGATAATTATTTTATGTAGCAGTTGCATAATAAATAATTTTAAATGATCATTTATAACTAAATTATACAGTATTATAAATAAATTATTTGCAATGAATACTGGGTATATAAAATGTTACATCTGGCATCCTGGTCAAAATTGTGTACAAGTGCTTGAACTGATTCACTCGTTAGAGCCGATATATTGACTTGCAAAAATTCTTACAGTACCACAGGGCCGATATATTGACTTGCAAACATTCTTACAGTACAGGGCCGATATATTACTTGAACTATTGCCGTACTTACATCAAAAAATTTATCAGTAATAACTTTTCCCAAATTTGTAAATGTACTTATATTTCCTTCCGGGAGTTTAACATTAAAGGAAGTGCCCAGAAATTCAAAATATTCCAAACTTAATGAGTTAAAATGAGCCTAATCAATTTATTTCTGTCCTCACCCGAACTGTCCTCTTCATTCCATTGCCTCACTTTTCTGTTCTCCTATACTCTCAATAATAATGTTTAACTTTCAGTGGTCGGATGGTGTCACTGCCAACAAGTTCCGTGAGTTTGCTCAAACTGATACTCCAGACAGAAAGTGGGTCATCTTTGATGGTCCCATTGATGCTGTTTGGATTGAGAATATGAACACGGTTTTGGATGACAACAAGAAGCTGTGCTTAATGAGTGGAGAAATTATTCAGATGACCAATGCCATGACTATGGTGTTTGAAACCATGGACCTGTCACAAGCTTCGGTCAGTTAGATTTATTGAAGCTTATTCTTGTCTCTCTCCATTCTTTAATTTTGTTACTTCACTGAAAATGTTTATAATTTATAATGAATTTTCTTTTCATTCTGAGTTTTCCAAAAATTGTTTTTATTTGCTTTTTCTAGTTCCTGTGAAATCAACACAATGTTTTTGTGATATTCATATTTCTCTGCCTTGAGTTTTTTTCTTCTGAAATTGCCTGTTTAGACTTGACAAATCATGACATTCATAAATTTTGATATTTAATATAGTAGAAAAGTAAAAAAAAAACAACTTTAATAACAAAAGCATCATAACGTTTGTGACTTAAACAAGCAAAAGGTGTGCAAGTGACAATTCATGCATTCATTTTGAAACTTAAATGAAGAACATGGAGATTTTTATAGGCTGTGACATACAAATAATATTGACATTCACAACTTAAATATATAAATTAGCAATTAGTAATGCCAAATGCCAAGTGTTCCAGGACTCAAATGGGGAGCAGAGAATAGTAACACTAACCTGCCGGACATATCGTAAGAAGTGACTAAAGAGGGCTGGGCACTGGGCTAGTTACCCAATCCTATAGAAATTTTAAGCCACAAAAACTTCAATAGATATAGGTAGGTCAACATGTATTGACTTGGTGTGTTTTTTGAAGACCTGTGCTCCACAGGGAGATGAGAGAAGTTTTGATTAATTGAATATATATAGACAAAATATACAGAACAGCCAAACAGTGCAAAGTGAAGCACAAAACAAATTTGCATGATTCTAAGAGACAGGTTTGTGTTCTTTACCTAATTTTATTTATCATGTTCTGTCAATGAACGAATTGTTCTATATCTTCTGGGCACAGGCTTGTCTAATCAAATGTTAGTCACAATATTATAATGTTGGTCACCATCTTTACAGTTTGATAATGTTGGTCACCATCTTTACAGTTTGATAATGTTGGTCACAATCTTTACAGTTTGATAATGTTGGTCACCATCTTTACAGTTTGATAATGTTGGTCACCATCATTACAGTTTGATAATGTTGGTCACCATCTTTACAGTTTGATAATGTTGGTCACCATCTTTACAGTTTGATAATGTTGGTCACCATCTTTACAGTTTGATAATGTTGGTCACCATTATTACAGTTTGATAATGTTGGTCACCGTTATTATAGTTTGATAACATTATTTTAAATACTCGTCACACAGAAACATTATCCTTTACTGCAATTTAGTAACATATTCTTAATTTATTTTTGCTTTGCCCACAATAATGGGAGCAAAGAATAGACACACTGTAACTTGCCAGTCTTTTTGACAGAGGTGACTTAGAAGGATTAGACGTGGGTCTGGTTATCACATCCTGTATACGTTATGACCAAGACGAAAAAGAAAAGAAGACCTTTACTGCACTTCATTGAAGAAAATGAGCGATTAGATGAAATCAGTTTTACCAAGTCAGTGTTAACATTATATGTAAAGGACTAGAAAGATTTTACTTCATCAGACACATGGATCCTAAGGCTCTTTATTGAGCAGGGAAAGTTGACTGGAGGGGTGTGCATGTTGTATACAACCTCATCATGTCAAACAAAACACTGCAAAAACATCTACTGCAAGAGAACATCAGGTGCAGGCTTCCTGCACTGAGGCCAGATGCAGTGGTTGTCTATGCTATTTGGTTTGACATCATCTATCTGGTTTTCTTATAGAACACAGGCCTTCAACAAGACCAATATCAGAGGTAGCTCTTTGCTGCTTAGCTTGACATCATCCATCTGGTTTCCTCATGGAACACAGGACTTCATTGGATGCTCTCCACATATTCCTAGTTTGGGCCATCTTCTTGAGCCTTGCCCATGAGGTGCCAGCGGCTCAGGCGTTAACTTCCATTGTTATTTGTCAGGTGTTCATTGATGTGCCTGCCTTCCTATACCTATTGGGGTTCCAATCCAGTGCCTATCTAGTCACGTTGCCCAGTTTCTTTCTGAGACTGTCCGATCCACATGCACTTATGCTATCCACTTTCCGGCTGTATTGGTTGTTGTCATGTTCTTTTTCTGCTGAAGACAGATGTGTCGGACCAAAAGGTGCAAATATCACAGTCAAGCTGTAGAGAAGTGACACAACGCATTCCGTTCTTCGTACAATATCCCTTTACTTGCAAAGCACTGTTCAGGGCTTGCTAGCGGGAGATTGAGAACAAACGAAGAAGAAGATGTTCTTTGTCATACAGATTCATGTTTGTTGTTATATCTAACCGTCTAACACTAAGTATGTGCTGGAGACAACTGTTGATAAAGGTCTTCAATGTGAGTGTGATACACCTTTGTTAAATGCCACCTTTGTGTCTATACTCCTATAGAAGCAAAAAGGGATATTTCTTGTATAGTTTAACAGATTGTGTTCTTCTTCTTCATACGCTGTCAAACGTCAACCTGAGATTGTGTATTCAACAATACCTTGACTTACATCACTTTTTGTTACTTCCATTTTAAATGACAACTCTTCTTGATTTATGTCCATACACATTCTGCTTATGTTCAACACTCCATCAAAAATTGACATCAGCCAAAAGGTGTTCACTCTGACTCAGACCATGCGCCATCTTCAAGTCCTTCATTCAAAGTTGTTCAGTGCATCCTTTTTTTATAATGTTCATGCTCTGTTTGTGATTAAAGACGTGCACAGTATTGATACTATTTATCCTTTTTGTTTTCTAATATACTATTCAAAATGGGTCGTAGATGAAGTGATAAAGCTAGAAAAACAGATGACAATCAGCTTGCAAAAAGAAAAACCTTATTTAACTTTTTTCATGCATTTGCAAGTGTTGTACAGTACGTTGTTTAGGTTTTTTGGTGGCCTAAATTCATGAATGTTTGGAGCTAACATTTGTCCATTTTTTATCTAGGTATTGCTCTGGTTCCATACTAGCACAGTATTACTGTCTGTTTTATCATTTATTAATTTCTGCTTTGGCCTCAAACCCTATTTTCTGTTCTATCTGTACTTTCCTTTCTAAAACATTTATGGCCAGCCTAGTTACTTCTGCTCCGACGGAAAACAACACCACGTTTCAGTGAACACAAGTGTAAGTCGTCGACTAGTGTGAATTCCAGGCAAATCCGTTTATCCTGGTCTGGACGCCGGCTGAATCAGTGAATGGAACGACGGTTATACCAGTTATACCTGTGTCGTGTTTCACGAGTTAGTTCTGCCGGTTTACCTTCACGAATATGGCGTGTGGGAATTTTAGATGCTACTATGATGAGATGAATACAGCTGGGGAGAGATGCCAGACTCACTCACACGCTGAGTGTTGTCCATACGACCTCTTGTGGTTATCGAAAAGGCACGACAAACTGCGTTAGATGCCTTCCCACCTTTCTACCCTGCGGGTTACATGTTTACGGAACGGCTTCGGTGGTAACCCTGAGACAAAATCTGCATCCTATGCTATCTCCAGTCGTCTCGATGAATGTCTTGCCACTGGCAAAAGGTAGCTTGGGCTCTGTGAGTGAGGTTGACAAAAGGCGCAGTTTCTTCCTCACTTTAATCCAAATCACCGCGCAAGTCACCCATTTCAGCGGACACAGCAAGAGATACGGCTGAACAAAGAGAGTGGTCTTCATCACTTGTGATGGACAACTATTATTAGTTACTTCTGCTAATCATTGAGTTGCAACTCATATCCAGGTGATCCTCATTTTAAAAAATCCTATCTGTTTCTTCAGTTACCCTGTGTTGTATTTTCACTGTCCAGTGCTCACAACTGAACTTGGTGAGAATGTCACCCTTCACCCTGTTCACTGACAGTATCAATTTTGGTATGGCTATGAACCAACGATAGACTCACACATTGGTTATGTACACTCTTATGTCCTGTCCCAGGTCACAAAAAATTCAGTTAGCAAGGACTTTATTTGCTGGGAGAGGGTTCGGCTCCACCCAATCAGTAACATGCCTGAAGCAGATCACTCACACGCTAAGCAGAAACAGTAATAAGATGTGATGCCTTATGACCTCTTATGGTTGCTGGAAAGATGAGGCAAGACGAGAGGTATCTAAGCCATACTTGTCCATACTGTTACACGTTTTTTAACCAAATTGTGAACATCGTCCTTGACATCATCGTACATAGTGGCAACATCTTATATTCTCAGCCTGCTACTGTATCTCGCTGTGGTATGGTTTATCTGGAACCATCCACCCTAGGCTGGAGACCCCTGGTTAAGTCCTGGATGAAAACACAGCCTGACTTTTTGTCTGATGATATAAGAACAACACTGAATGCATTTATTGAATGGCTTGTCCAGCCATGCATCGACTTTGTCCGTCACTACTGCAAGGTTAGCCATGTTGAATTATTGTCTGTAGACACTTAATAAATATATAATTTTGAAAAGACAATAATTTTGAAAAGACACTATCTTAAGAAGATCTTTATACCTGCTTTTTTAGAATAATGTTAAGATTTTCAGGAGCAACTAGACAAAAGTAATGAAGAAGCTCTGGATGAGATTAACAGCCAATGGAAGGTTAATTATTTGCGCAGGACAGAAAGAGTCAATTAAGTTTTTCTGGTCACATTGTGAAATGAGTGATGTAATACTTCAATTTGGCAGCTGGTACTGTTGTTGTAGCTTGGTTGATATAAGAGGTGCAGCGAGTATGTTTCTTAACTTTTTAAATACAAGTTTCTTATTTGCCTTCATACATCTTTAAAATAATTCAATACTAGAAGAAGGGGTCAAGATTATCTGCCTATTATGAAATAAACAACAACAGTTTAATGGGAAGAAAGACTAACGTCTGGTCAGGCAAAATATACTGATCAGATATATTAGTCAGGTTCAGGCAAAACATAGTGGGCAAGACCCTCATCTTGGCTTCCTCGTAGCCCCTCCTGGAAACGGGCTGTTTTCATGGCAGCCTGACTAACGAGGGGAGGGATCGACGTGTTGAAGATAAAGATAAGCATAGCACAACTGCCTGGAGGACAACGGACCACCTTCATCAGCATGCTTGGGATGTGAGGAAAGCTACAACACCCCATTTGATGTCCTTTTTAGGGTGCACAAAACAGTAATCCTACTCATTGTAGGCCTTCAACAACAACAACAACAACAACAGCAGTTTAACAATTAAAGGTTCTTTGCCTTCCCATAGTTCTCCTCCACATCACCATTACACTCTTCCCTCCTCAATCCCCCCTTCCAAACTGCCCATTCCTTCAGCCCATCTGTCCCCCCTCGTCAGACTGCCATCCATTCCCTGCTCCATCTTAATACATTCATGCTTGTTTCAGATTTAGAACTGTATTGACGACTTTAATAATTATCCCATGTAGGGCCTCGTATTGTAGTGTATCGCACCAAGCGTCGAGTTGAATGCAAATCAGGTCACAACCCATCTCCCCCAACATCAGATGGTTTTATATTTAGATTATAGTGAGTAAGTAAATGCGCTGGTCATCAATCTCACTCTCTTATCCCAAGTTACCTTGGATCAGTATCAAGATTCTTAGTCAAGATGACTGCAAACACTTTGGTCTTACCTCTCATGAGACCAGGGGTTGCTTGAAACTTGCAGGATTCGATCACCCACCATTTCCGTATATTGCTTTGAGAGGTGAGTACCTTTACCTCTTGACTACAGTGACCCCCAATTTGACACGTGACTCTTCTTAAAAGTGATTTCTTTGGTCCTCACCCCTTATATACATTTCTCCAGGAGTACATTCAAGCCAGCCACTCAAGCCAGGTGGCATCAGTACTAAATTTTGTGGACATGTTAATGAGTAATATTCTAAATAGTGAGAATGCCCACACCCATAAGCATCTCCGAAGTTATTATATGGTAAGTAACTACATTTATTACTCATACTTCTGAATTAAAATAATTTTAGTACATTTATATAAAAATACTGGATTATGGCAATTTTAACTTATCTGAAAGTACATTGTTCCTGTCAATATTCCTCCATGCTTGTTAAACATGTACATTTACAGCTGACCTGCAACGAAGGATATTGACCTAGAAGATGAGAAATTTCTAAAAGCTTCTAAACTTCACTTACAAAGACCAAGATACAATATGGAGTGTAATTACAGAATGGGTGAGAGCAATATTGGAATGATAGAAAAGGAAAGGGACCTAGGGGTTATAGTAGTACATACAGGTAAAGTGAGTGAGCAGTCCAGGTAGCAGTGAAAAAGGCAAATGCAATATCAGGTATGATAAAAAGAAATATTAAACATGGAAGTGATTGTCAAACTGTATAAACCATTAGTTAGACCTAGGTTAAAGTACTGTGTACAAGTGTGAAGTCCTTATGGTAGAGGAGATTTAAACATGCTGGAAAAGATACAAAGACGAGCGCCAAATCTGATAGTGGAATTCCAGAATTACAGTTATGAGGAAAGACTCAGAAAAACCGGCCTACAGTGTCTAGAGAAGATAAGAATCTGATGTGGTAATACAGGTTTATAAGATAATCAAAGGAATGGATAAATTAGACTATAACAAGTTTTTCAAAATATATAACCACCTACAATGCAAACGACGAAGAGGTCGTCCCAAAAAGAGGTGGGAGGTCAACATAAAAGAATGGACCAATCTTCGACCAGGTAGCGGCCGGTGACAGAGATGGGTATAATGGGGTTGTGAGAGTATCTTCATGGGTCTCCCAACAACCTCACGTGTTATGGGATGACCTTACCTGACTTGACTGAAAGTACTCAATTATAATAATGTTAGTACATGAAAGTAACAGTAGTATATTATAGTATTTTTAACTTTTTGAATGTACTAGGTTATAACAATTTTCGTACTTGTAAATAGCAATATTGGATTATTTTAATTTAGGGGAGAAGAGACTAAGGTCTGGTCAGGCAAAGCATACTGATCTTACATGTTAGTGTCAGGTAAAATATACCCCACCTCACTTGCACATATATCTTTCTGGAAACGGGCTGTTTTGATGGTGCCTGGCTAACAAGGTGAAGGATTGACCTGATCCTCATGAGACGATGATTCTAACGTCTGGTCAGCAAAACACACTGATCAGACAATGTTAGCCAGGGTCAGGAGAAATATACTGGCCAAGACCCACACCTGAAACCCTCGTTGGTCGTCCTGGAAACAAGCTGTAATAGGGGACAACAGTCTGGCTAACAAGGTGAGGTTCGACGTGATCCCTGTAGTAGTGAGCGACACACAGATGAAACCAAGCATAGCACAACTGCCTGGAGGACCCCGATCTACCTTCATCGGCATGCTCGGAATGTGAGGAAAGCTACAGCAACCCGCCATTTAACATCCTTTTCCGGGCGTACAAAAGAGTAATCTACTCATTGTGGGCATTCGCAAACAACAACAACAACAGTCTGATTCCTGTAGTAGTGAGGGACACGCAGATGAAGCCAAGCATAGCACAATCACCTGGAGAACACTGTCCATCATCAGCAGCATGCTCGAGATGTGAGGAAAGCTACTGCAACGCACAATTTAACGCCTTTTTCAGGGTGCACAAAAGAGTAAACTTACTCATAATGGACATTGCACAATATCATACTTGATATACCTGTAAATAACAATAGTGGATTATAGTAATTTTAACTTATTTGAAAGTACTAGATTATAGTATTTTTAACTTATTTTGAAAGTACTAGATTATAGTAACTTTAACTTATTTGAAAGTACTAGATTATAGTAATTTAAACTTATTTGAAAGTACTAGATTATAGTAATTTAAACTTATTTGAAAGTACTAGATTATAGTAATTTAAACTTATTTGAAAGTACTAGATTATAGTATTTTTAACTTATTTGAAAGTACTAGATTATAGCAACTTTAACTTATTTGAAAGTACTAGATTATAGTAATTTTAACTTATTTGAAAGTACTAGATTATAGTAATTTTAACTTATTTTAAAGAACTAGATTATAGTAACTTTAACTTATTTGAAAGTAATAGATTATAGTAATTTCAACTTATTTGAAAGTACTAGATTATAGTAATTTCAACTTATTTGAAAGTACTAGATTATAGTAATTTAAACTTATTTGAAAGTACTAGATTAGAGTAATTTAAACTTATTTGAAAGTACTAGATTATAGTAATTTTAACTTATTTGAAAGTACTTGATTATAGTAATTTTAACTTATTTTACAGTATTAGATTATAGTAAGTTATTAAAAAATACTGAATTATAGGAATTTGAGTGGGTGTAGTATCCATACAGAGAGGAGTCCATCAAGGGAACCCCATCTCACCGAGCCTTTTGTCTGCATGCTTGGAATCCGTCATCAGCCAGTGCGACTGGGATGCCTTTAGCATCAACATAAATGGCAGCCGACTAAATCAGCTACTCTATGTTGATGATCTAGTACTCACCACAGAGGCAGCTACAATTAAATGCTAGCAGCGCTCCATCGAGAGCAAAAGAAAGCGGGACTCAAAATAATCACGTCTAAGAAGAAAGTCAAGTGCAATTGCTTCTCTTACCGTGACCCAATTATCGTCAATGGCGAGAGACTGGAAGACATGGATAAGTACTTCTACCTTAGACACCTGTTCAACATGCAGAACAACCTAAGCCCAAAGTTGACAAGAGAGAGAGAGAGATGTATGATCGGTCACATGCTTCATAGCCAGCATAACTCGAACATACGTCAATTGTCCCAGATGGAAGATGCAGTTATTTATGCAAACAGGATCAAACATTGATGGATGGGCCACTTACTGCTAAGAACAGACGATCGATGGAGCACAGCGACAGCAATATGGTACCCCAGAGACAAGAAACAACCACGGGGACAATCACCAACACGTTGGTCCGACTCACTTGCATCAACAACATTATAGTTTCCCAATCACAGCACTGGCAAATACCATGGGGAAGCAAACCTTTATAAAATGCAGGAGGAAGCAGACACTTACATAAAATGCGTGCTGATGTCGGATGCATTGGGCCTACAGGCGCAAAATAAAAACATAGTGCAACACACACCGCCTTGAGGAATAAAGAAATGAGGCAAACGCACACACACACAAAAATCTGGAAAGAGGAGCTAGGAAAGAGAGGGGGGGTGATGATTAGTTCAAAAACAAAAACCATGGAGTTGTTAGATAAAGAAAAGAGAAATCATATTTCTTTGGGTGAGCAGCCTCTGGAACAGATCAAGCAGTTCAAATAATCTAGAGGGGACGGCGTGACCTAGTGGTTAAGTGGCACGGCTCACAAGCCGAAGGTGCTGGGTTCAATCCCCATCACAGCATCGGCCGTTACCCCGGGGAAGCAAACCCTTAGAAAATGCAGGAGGAAGCAGACCCTTACATAAAATGCATGCTGAAGTCGGATGTACTGGGCCGACAGGTGCAACATAAAAATCACAGTGCAACGCACACCGCCTTGGGGATTAAAGAAATAAGGGGAACGCAAAAACAAAAACAAACAAAAAATTATCTACAGTTACAATAAACCAGAAGGGAGATATTAAAGAAAGGGTAACATCTGGTAGATGTTATCGTGCCATAAATAGATAATTTCTTTTCAAAAGAGAAATAAGTGCGAAAACTAAGATGGCTGTATACCACTCCATCTATGTACCAGTTTTGACTTACAGATATGAATCATGAACAACAGCAATAATCCAGAAAAGCCAGCTCCAAGCATCAAAATGAGATATCTAAGGAAGTTGATCCAAATAACAAGAAGAGACAAAAGGTCTGCAATCAGACAATATAACAAGATCTTGAAGCCCAACATTTGTAGACTCAAGCGGAACAATCTCAACTTTGATGTTTTGGCCATGTCTGCAAAATGATAGAAGACTGCCCGACCTATGCAGACCAAAGAGAGGCAGTCTGGCCTGGGGAAGCGACAATGCTCGAAACGCTATGGGGGAACTGCAAAGACCTGAAACGCACAGTCTCCTTCATGAACCTCACTGGACTAGAAGAATGGCATCAGTTGGTTGAAGAAGAGGAGGAAGCAGATAGAAGACCAGCTACCATGGCAGTCATGGAAGCAAAGAGCCAATTATTCAGACCAAGAGGATGACCCAAAGTCCACTGCAACAAAAAACACCCTATAAGAGGCCGTGGATGACTGAAACCAGGCTAATAGGAAGACAACTGATAGAAAGGTCTGGTGCTCTTTCTCGAACAAACATCTACATCCCATTTAGAAGAGGGGTGACTCAGTAAGTAAGTTAGGCCCAAAAATGTTATTGATGTCTGTGATTCACTGAACAACTACCATAAGATGACTGTCCTTCTATGCAGGCATCTATTCTATTTTCCCTGCCGTGGACCATTGCGGGCTGTGTTGACAATGATGGAAGGAAAAAGTTTCATGAGTTTTATTATCAAGTCTTAGATAATAAAAGCCCTGAATATCCAATACCTGATGAAATCAAGAAAGTTGAAACGATATTCCCACCGGAACACACTGTCTGGGATTATTTCTTTGAGGTAAGTTGTTTATTGCCAGAATTACTAATTTGTTCAGCATGTTGATGCTTTTAGACAGTTATTATAATAATTATCATGATAAAATGTTATTTTCTTCATTTTTCTAACTTTCTCTTAACTTAACTTAACGTCTTTATACTGGTCTAGAAGACTCTGCAGAGTCTGTATACAACCAGTTTTATTTACATTTCCTTGCTCTAAAAGCTATGCGCATCCAATCTTTCTTGAATGGATTAATTGTCCTTGCCTCCACTACTTCCCGTGGCAAAGCATTCCAAGAATTCACCACTCTCAGACTAAATAAATATTATCTAATATCTATTCTGGACCTTTCTTTAGTTGATTTGTAGCTGTGCACTCCTGTTTTTATAAATGGTTGTATTTAAAAAAAAATTTTATCATTTCATTTATCCTTTCCTTTGATTATCTTATTAACCTGTATTAAGTCACCTCGAATTCTTCTCTTTTCTAGACACTGTAGGCCGGTTTTTCAGAGTCTTTCCTCATAACATTAATTCTGGAATCCCACTATCAATTTTGTCGCTCTTCTTTATATACTTTCCAGCATGTTTACATCTCTTCTATGATAAGAACTCTACACCTGTACCCCTTTTGCCATTCAGAATTATGAAGAGTTGTGCTGTTTTCGCTAGCTAGTGTTGGACTGTATGTTTTCAAGGTTTAATGAATGCTATTTATCTCTCTGTTTACCAGTATCCTCTACCCTGATCATACGCCACTAAAGGTAAGTGGAGCTGATTGAATGTATTCAATATATTGAGCCAATGTGTCATCTTAGGGACTTTCTCAACATGCTATCTAGTCTATATATAAACGAACTTACTACCAGAAGTCTACATATTTTGTGCTTCAACTTGTAAAGGCTTTGTATGGAAAGTGTAGTTTGTTTGTAAAAACAATAATTTTGCATTTGGTTTTAAGAAAAATGTATATTGTTTTTAGCTTTACATGTCTGCAGTGATGTGCATATAAAGTGAAAATAAAAAGTGAAATTGTAGGAGCATCTTTTACCATGTGTTATCTTCAATGGGAAGCCACTGTTGCATTCTTTTGTATTAGAATGTTGTTGAATAATTGACTGGTAACTTCTTCTTCCTCTTCGTCGCTTGTTTTCAAACTTCAGCTTGCCATTTTTGGGTACCGGGTTAGCCTTCCCTCTTCGATTCCTTCTCTTTAGCCAGTCTGGGTACCGGGTTAGCCTTCCCTCTTCGATCCCTTCTCTTTAGCCAGTCTGGGTACCGGGTTAGCTTTCCCTCTTCGATCTCTTCTCTTTAGCCAGTCTGGGTACCGGGTTAGCCTTCCCTCTTCGATCCCTTCTCTTTAGCCAGTCTGGGTACCAGTTTAGCCTTCCCTCTTCGATCCCTTCTCTTTAGCCAGTCTGCCTTGTTACAAACTGTTATCCAGGATCACCATGGGGAGGTGTAGAAGGATCTTGACAGTTCTTAATCGCTGGCCCTAATGCTAGCAGTCATCTATGGGTCACTGACTGCTGCAGCTCATGCACTGCTTAGCATCTTCATTGACTGGTAACAAAAAAATATGTCCCATAATCGCTTGTACTCAAATCTGTATGTAACCATTTTATAATGGGTCATAAAAATGGGATACCGTGCAAAATTTTAACATGGAAAAAATAAATGCATCCCGTGCCCCAAAGTATTTTAGAGTGAATGTGTTAGAGCTTTTAAGCACATCAGTTTTACCAAAAATTACTTCTGTGTTTGCTTTGAAATAACAATTCTGGTATCCTGGAATTTATTTGAGGATTTTCTTCATCATTTTTGTCATCTAATACACAGCAAAAGGGTAAAGGTCAGTGGTCAAACTGGAACATCCTGATCAAAGGCTCAGATAAGGAGGAAGTCGGTAATAAGCCTAATATCAGAGAAATGTTGGTTCCCACAGTTGACACGGCCAGATATGGTTACTTGATGGACCTTCACATTGCTTCTGGCAGGTTGGTTGGATGAAATCAAATTTGTTCATATTTCATCATCTAGTATGTGGTTTTAGGTTACCTAAAATCATTGTTTTCAGTGTCACCAATAATAGTGAATGGTTAGTAAATTTATCTCAGGAGATGTGGGTTTAAAGGTCTAATTTTGTTTACTTTCTATCGAGGGTAAAATAGAAGTCTAGCTTGCACATTGTGCAGTGCCTGTTTGGTTAAGATTAAGTGTTTAGCCCTATATTCACCAATAGAGTGCCTCAACAAAGTGGGAAAAAAATCAGAATGATCAACAAAAGTGTTTTGTGTTTGCCATTAATATTTGGATTTTTTTAATCAAACGGGGTTAGTCATGAGATCCATACAGGTTTTCAAGTTTTTAGCTACAATCAAACCGTGGTGTTGTATTTAAATGTACACTAGGAATACACATTACTGTTAATGGATAATCCTAGTTAGTTTGTAGAATAATGACAGATCTGTTATGCTTTCTATCTCCTTAGTGAAGAGAGCCAGGTTCTAACTGGCAAGGCCTGATATTTTTTCTTTTTAGGGGTAAAAAAACCTAGTTTGCTCACTGTATGGTGACTGCCGAGGCAAGTGGACTTAATTCCATAAAAATAAAAGTCTCTCTTGTGGACAATACGTGTTCATGTTTAGAAAGTTTGTAGAATAAAGAACAAAGTGCCACCTATATGGTTTTAACATACCATAGAGATGCTACATTAGTGAACTCCCCTGCAGGAAGATTTTTCAAAATGTGGTTGTGGTAGTTTGAAATTATTTTATAGCAATTCATTTTTTGTATTGTAGTTCCTAGCCTCACACACAACTCTTCTTCATTTTTTGTATTGTAGTTCCTAGCCTCACACACAACTCTTCTTCATTTTTTGTATTGTAGTTCCAAGCCTCACACACAACTCTTCTTCATTTTTTGTATTGTAGTTCCTAGCCTCACACACAACTCTTCTTCATTTTTTGTATTGTAGTTCCTAGCCTCACACACAACTCTTCTTCATTTTTTGTATTGTAGTTCCTAGCCTCACACACAACTCTTCTTCATTTTTTGTATTGTAGTTCCTAGCCTCACACACAACTCTTCTTCATTTTTTGTATTGTAGTTCCTAGCCTCACACACAACTCTTCTTCATTTTTTGTATTGTAGTTCCTAGCCTCACACACAACTCTTCTTCATTTTTTGTATTGTAGTTCCTAGCCTCACACACAACTCTTCTTCATTTTTTGTATTGTAGTTCCTAGCCTCACACACAACTCTTCTTCATTTTATGTATTGTGGTTGCAATCCTCCCACACAACCCTCATTTGACAATGTGCTTGCTCAGTTACAGTTAGCCTGTTCAATGCTCCTCAGTTAAAGCCCATTGTATTCGCTAGGCAAGAATGAACAAGAAGAAGAAGAAGAAATTGAACAGCAGTGGTAACTTGGATATTGAAAATAAGATTAAACTAAATACAGTTTAAAGTGTTAGTAATTACCATTGTTTTAGCACAATCGTATGTGTCTGAACATTACTTAATTATTACTTTATTTTTCTGTCTCCTATTTCTGTTAAGCTATTAAGTTTAATCTCTTATACCAAATATGTTGTGTTGGTTGCTGTAAGTTTGTGTGGGGTCTAAGATGCAGCACAGTAATTGAGCTGACAGCAGTCAGCGACTCTGGCTGCTTGCATCTGGTCAGCGAACCAGAGCTAACTAAGACCCTATTCCACCTCCAAGCAGTGGCCCTGGAAACAGGTTGTACTAGTGTGGTTGGGCTAAGAGACTACGGATTGCATTGGGAAAGCAAACTCGGTACCCAAAAAAAACCAGCTAAAATTGGATGTGTTGGACTGAAAGGCGCAGATATCACAGCTTTGCTGTAAACTATAATACAATGTCTTTTTCAGGGGGAATGCAGAAGAAGAGAAAGTAAGTTTCTTTTGTTCTAACATTAACTTGACCAACGCAGTCACTCCTACTTTACCATGAAGTGTATAAGTCGTCGTTCCCTATTCTTTTATTTATACCACTGTGCTGCTTCAAATTAAATCCTTGATTTTATTTTCCTCTGCAATGTATTAAGTGGCACACAACTATATCCTTTTCTTATAGTCTCCACTGTGTTCGAAACAAGCCCCCCAGTGCCTGCAAAATGCTTGGATTTCTCTTTAAAAAAAGTCTTTTCGTCGCATTTGAAACCACACAGTTGTTTATGTTCTGGAGTCAGCTGCCATGGCCCCTATCTCCAGACACTTTGTGGAACTGGAGCAGATATGGACGGTGTAGTCTGCTGAACCTTTACTGATGTCCAGAAGTGCAGCTATTTCATTGACAGTTACTTAGCGATTTTTTAATCAAAATGCGTTTAATTGCTGCAATCGACTCTGTATCACTTCTTGGTGTGCCTGATTCGACCAAAACAGTCTGTTATAAAACTCGTGCCATTTTTGAACTTCCTACTCCACTCATACACTTGTTGTAGAGACAGGCATGCATTACCACACTGAACCTTCATTCATTGATAAATTTTGATAGGTTTCAACACTGCACTGCTCAAAAATATGGATTAACTCCTCATTTTTGCCTGTTGTTTAGTGGGGTGACCATCTTCAAATGGCTACTTTAATGTCATGTGATCATCTTTAAATGGCTACTAGGACATCATGTGGCTCATCTTCATGTGATGCTTCCTGTAGGGCATGCTTGAAGTCCTTAACAACAATACTGCCAGACCACATGAAAATGGACACAGTGTTTTGAATGTCCATCACAATTTTAAGGTTATCATTTAAAGAAATCTCATTATTAAAGGTAACAATATTTTTAAAATATATAAAATGCATTTCAGTACTTGGATACCCACATATGATCTGATGTGAGATGTACTTATAAAATCAAGAACAGAACAGTCAAGGCAAAATTAGTTTTCAATAAAATCAAGAACAGAATAGTCAAGGCAAAATTAGTTTTCTATAAAATCAAGAACAGAATAGTCAAGGCAAAATTAGTTTTATATAAAATCAAGAACAGAATAGTCAAGGCAAAATTAGTTTTCTATAAAATCAAGAACAGAATAGTCAAGGCAAAATTAGTTTTCTATAAAATCAAGAACAGAATAGTCAAGGCAAAATTAGTTCTCTATAAAATAAAGAACAGAATAGTCAAGGCAAAATTAGTTTTATATAAAATCAAGAACAGAATAGTCAAGGCAAAATTAGTTTTCTATAAAATCAAGAACAGAATAGTCAAGGCAAAATTAGTTTTCTATAAAATCAAGAACAGAATAGTCAAGGCAAAATTAGTTTTCTATAAAATCAAGAACAGAATAGTCAAGGCAAAATTAGTTTTCTATAAAATCAAGAACAGAATAGTCAAGGCAAAATTAGTTTTCTATAAAATCAAGACCAGAATAGTCAAGGCAAAATTAGTTTTCTTGAGATGAGGGAAATCTTGTGCAACAAAATCCAATCACTGGAATTAAGGAGAGTTCTTGAATGCTATATGGGACCAATATTGATATATCACAGCGAGTATTCAGCTGGCAAGCGTGGGGATCATTTGAGACAATGGAAATGTGGTTTCTCACTGAGTGGTATGTAGGGGTCTTTGTGTAGGACAAGGACAAGAATAGCACCACTGCCTCACAGAGAGCACATCGTAAGAGGCGACTAACTATGTGACATGGCACAACACCGGCCATGGTTAGGTGGTTTGCTTAGAGCAGTATAGATGGTGCCTAACAGGCTGTGGGTCTACTTTGCTCTAGTGTCTGAGTCTGTTAAGATGGACTTGCATATCAGTTAACCACCTTCCATAAGCGCTTGTCCCAACATAGTGGAGTAATAAGCTGCTCGAGCTTAGCCCACTAAGCAGGAAACCCTTCTTCAGGCTACATCCAGCTCATACCAAAGCTGGGACCTGTACAGGGGCATCTGCCTCTGTAGAAGTACAGGTCCACTAAGAATGTTGAGAATTCCATGTACGCAAAGAAAGCTAATAACGGTGTACTTGAAGAGGCACAGACGCAAAAACAGCTTATGGCAAAAATCAGAACTAGGCAGTCATCCTTTTTTGGGCATCTGATGAGAAGGGGCGCGTTGAAACTTGCGGTGACAACAAACAGAATTGTAGGAAAGAGTGACAGAGGGAGACAAAGAGAAAAAATATTGAATGGGAGATGATCAACGACATAACTGATAAATGACACATGTGATAAGCGGATATGGAGACCCATGATCGCCACCGCCAACCAGCAGGACACTTGATGATGAAGATGATGATATAAAATACATAGCATTTACTTTTTTAAAGTGTAATTTGTTGATAAAAGCTTCATATTTTTCTTGTCCCTACATCTAGACCTCTCCTTTTTGTGGGTCCTACTGGAACAGGAAAAAGTGCCTATGTTTCCAAAAAAATGATGCATGACCTACCACAGGACAAGTTTATTGCCTCGATCATCACCTTCTCAGCTCAGAGCAGCGCCAATCAAACTCAGGTTGATCAAACTTTTCTAAATTTTTATTTATTTGGATTTCAGCAGATTGACTTTGTCACTTCTCATCTAACATGGGATGTAGAGGTCTTTTATTGTTTTAGTTGTTTATAGTTTCATCAATATGGGGTTTATATTTTCATCAAGATGGGGTTTATAGTTTCATCAAGATGGGGTAGACGGCTTGATGCCTAACCCTCCTTAGTTGCCTCTTACAATATGCCTGGCAAGTTATTCATAGCAAAGATATGAGTAAACTCCAGTCTACCAAAATGTAAATTGGTACCTCACTTACAGTTAAGTAAGGCAAGACTGCTAGGAATGGATCTGGTCAAGCCATCTAAAAAAAACTGAGACAGTGTAAAGAAGTTTCTAACACCTCATCCTCGTCGGCAGTGTATGCATTGAAATCGACTTTTCTTTTTTCTTAAATACTGATTAACAAAAGAATTAGCCATAGCAAAGATTTAATAGTACATGTTGATGTTGAAATGGTTGACCATTTTAAATATCTAGGATCTTCTTCTTCTTCTTCTTCTTCTTCTTCTTCTTCTTCTTCTTCTTCGTACGCTGTCAGTCGTCAACTTTATAAATATCTAGGGTCGATTGTCAGTGATGAAGAATCAAAATGTGAGGTGCTGAATAGCACAGACAATAGCGGAGCTTGCGCGGCTTAACAAAATCTGGTAAGATAAACGGTTAGCACTATGCACGAAAATCAGATTAATGCGTACACTGGTCCTGTCAATATTCCTCTATGGTTGTGAGACATGGACAGTTACAGCTGACCTTCAGCAAAGGATACAGGCCTTGGAGATGAGATGTTTCAGAAGACTTTTAAACGTCACGTACAAAGACCGAGTTACAAATGAGGAAATACGAGAAAGAATTACAACAGCAATAGGGCCTTTCGAAGACCTCTTGGCAACTGTCAAAAGAAGGAAACTCGCTTGGTATGGTCACATATCGAGATCAAATGGTCTTGCAAATACGGTCCTCCAAGGAAAGGTGCAAGGCAGACGACAAAGAGGCTGTCCCAAAAAGAGGTGGGAGGACAACATAAAAGAATGGAGCAATCTCCGACCAGAAGAGGCATAGGCAGCGGCCGCTGACAAAGAAGGGTGGTGGAGTGTTGTGAGGATGTCTTCATATGTGCTTCAACGACCTCACCGGTTACAGGAAGGACCTGACCTGATCTGATCTGTTGATGTTACTGAAGATATTACTGTGACTTTCATTGTATGTTGTTGTTGTGCTTGAAATATATTTTTACAAATTGAATGAGACCTAGTAAATAAGTTTAACTTTCTAAGGTTGTTGAGGAAGAAGTTGATCGAGAATCAGCATGTTCTGTGAATATCCAGGCTGCTTCACAAATAACACAATTGTTAAATAGAATAAAACAGGATAGAGGGAATATAATATAGTGAGACGTAGAGATACAAGGTAATTTGGTTCCTATGTTTGGGGAAAACAAATATAGTTTCTACAGGATGAGGTAGCTAGACTCATGCCCAAATCTTCTTAATTACTTATTATGGGGGACTCAGTGGTCTCGATGTAAGGTGTCCGCCTTGGGTGCTGGAGGTTCAAATCACGGTGGAGCCCCTGATTTCTTTCACATAGATCGTCTGGTAAAAATTCCCTTGATCTCTGGGTAGTGAGATCGGACTCCCGTGTTCAGTGTTGAATATGGTAAAAATTCATTGGCAGTTGGAAATAAAAAATAGTAGACTTAACGGCCGCTGCCCGGATAAAATTAAAGTTAAAAATCTATCCAAGTTATTTGTATCCAGGTTGTTTGTTAAGAGCAGCTATTGATCTCGCCTAACTAGCTGCAGATCTACTTAGCTCTAGTGTTTGAGTCTATCACAATGGACTCGCACATCGATTAAACCGCCCTCCAAGAAACTGGTTGTGTACAGATTCTGTAGAGTCTTCTAAATCAATATAAAGAAGTTAAGTTAAGTTAAGATATACCTGGCAGGTGTTACTGTTCCTACTCCTTTTTTTAATGTCGATAACACACACATTATTAAGCAGTAGACCTCCACCCCAGAACATTTTCATGAGCCAGAAATTGTTTATTATGCATGCTTATCTTCTGTGTATTACTTATTGGCTAAATTGATTTATTATACCATATGTTACTCAGGCAGCAGAATTTGAATAATGAATCAAGAAAGTTTAAAATTACATTGTGGGCATTGTAATTCTTTGAACAATTCATACAGGAAATCATTATGTCAAAGCTTGACAGACGGCGGAAAGGTGTCTTTGGTCCTCGAGTCGGAAAGAAGTGCATAATCTTCATCGATGACATGAGCATGCCCCAGAAAGAAGTATATGGTGCTCAGCCTCCAATTGAATTGTTGAGACAGTTTATTGACCATGGTCACTGGTAATTTCAGTGGGTTTTCCCCACATACTACAAATAGAATTATTGAGACATGAATGTGGATCGGAGTCCTCTTTCTTATTTAAATGTATACAAATAAAATACGAAGTTAGATAAAATATATTATCAAGTACTTGACCTCAATAGATGAGTAGGATATATTGTAAGCATGGAGACAGTAGTAACGATTTCTTGTTGTATAGTATAATAGATTGTAAGGTTTTCTTGTTGTTATATAAAGTAAAATAAATTGTAAGGATTTCTTGTTGTATAAAGTAAAATAGACTGTAAGGATTTCTTGTTGTTATATAAAGTAAAATAAATTGTAAGGATTTCTTGTTGTTATATAAAGTAAAATAGATTTAAGAATTTCTTGTTATATAAAGTAAAATAAATTGTAAGGATTTCTTGTTGTTATATAAAGTAAAATAAATTGTAAGGATTTCTTGTTGTATAGTATCCCCTCACCGAAAAGAAAGATCATAAGGCCACCCCCCACCCCCATCCACCCACCTAAGAACCAAGGCTCAAGAGATGATAAAAGGCAAATAAGGCCCCAAAGAATGGACCCATGTGTACATAGATGGATCTGCAGAAGGGGTGGCCAAAAATGGTGGTGGAGGCATCGTTATAACAAAAAATAACGGAAAGATAACCCATAAGTCCTTTTCAACAGCGAAAATTTCTTCTAGCCTGAGGGCAGGATCAATGGCATTTATCCACTAAAAATTTTCGCCAAATTGGAAGCTCAAACACACGCGAGGATAGTGATCTTCATAGACTGTAAAGCACTACTCGATCGGTAAAGAACACAACAAATGAGGACATAACACATAAAATCAGAACAGAGCTAAATGCCATACAAAAGATCTCAAAGATCACACTACAGTGGCTCCCCTCTCATTGTGGAATTACGGGAAACGAGAGAGCCGATGCACTATTCAAAGCCGGTGGAAAAATGGAATAATACACCCATAAAGTTCCATATAAGGATGCCAAAACCATCATTCTCAGCCAGTATAACATAAAATGGGAGGGAGTAACAGTCCAGACCCAATCCACCAGCTACAAAGACACCAGCAAACTGCAATCTTCCACAAGAGAACTACTGGGCCACCTATATCAGCTCAAAATCTCCCAAACAAATGAATGTCCATGTGGGACAGGAGTCCAGACCCCTGAACAAGTACTTCAAGAATGCCCGGCCTACGAAGAACTAAGATGCCAGACCTGGCCAGATGGAGCAGAACTGAGGCAAAAACTATGAGGTCACCGCTCAGACCTGGAAAGGACTGTGGACTTCATCCTGGCAATAGGACTGAAGATTTAACATGATCAGAAAAACCCGAACGCAGAAGAAGCGGTTGTATAGTATAATAGATTGTAAGGATTTCTTGTTGTTATATAAAGTATAATAGATTGTAGGGATTTCTTGTTGTTATATAACTGAAAATAGATTGTCTGTTCTGAACTACAGGTATGATTTGAAAGACACCAGTAAGATCACACTTGTAGATTTACAGTTTATGGCCGCTATGGGGCCACCAGGAGGAGCAAGGAGTGCTGTGACTCTTCGTTTCACACGTCACTTTTCTGTCATTTCCATGAACCCATTCAGTGATGAAACAATGTTGAAAATTTTTAACACCATCATAGCAACATACATGAAGGTATGTAACAGGAAATTTGTCAATGGGGATGCCTATCAAATATATTAACTGCTGTACTGAAAAGCATGCTGTAGCATAATCAAATGTTTGTGGGGAGTAAGGGAAGTAAACAAAATTGTACAAATTAAACTGGTAAATTAAAAAGCTATTGTTTGGATAGCAATTTAGACAAAGTAGGAGTTACAGGTAAGGATGTTGAAATAAGAATACATAAAGGTGGGGTGAGACTTACAACAGTTATGGAAATCAAAAGATGATAAGTCTAAGATGATAAGTTAGGCCTATGAAGTATGAGACTAAAGATAGGCCTACAATAGGGTGCTATAGAGGATGTAGTCAAAGGGGTAATTTGGTGTCAGGGAAGTGTGAAATACATAGTAGAAAAGCAAACACTAAAATGATAAAGCAGAAGCAAAAAGAGGAAAACCAACAACATTACAAACTAAAATGTTTTTATGCAAATGTGAGAAGCATAGTAAATAAAAGAGAAGAATTGGAACTGTATGTAGAAGAAGAAAAACCAGATATAATAGGGTTAACAGAATCATGGACATATGAGGAGATTGCAGATAGTGAACTTGAAATTGAGGGATATACAATGTTAAGGAAAGATAGGATAATTGGAGACAAAACTAAGGGAGGTGGCGTTTTATTATACTGTATAAATTCTGTTAATATAACGATCAAAGATTATTTATCATGTGGTAACAAAAATGAAAGTGTATGGGGAGAAATAGAAAGTGGGGGTGAAAAAACAGTGATTGGAGTGTGCTATAGATGTCCATCAAGTCAAAAAGAGGAAGATGAGGAGCTGATTAGTAGCATAGCAAAGGCAAGTAAAGGGAAATTATTATTAATGGGAGATTTCAACTATCCAGAAATAAAATGGGATATGGCAGAAGCACTTGTAGAGTCAAAACCTTTTGTTACGTGCATAACTGACAATTTTTTAATTCAACATGTAGAAGCAGCCACCAGAGGCAAAAACATACTCGACCTAGTTTTTACCACAGAGGAAAATATGATTGAAAACGTTACCGTTGGGGAACTGTTTGGCTCAAGTGACCATCAAATCATCCGTTGGGATCTTATTGCAGGGAAAGAAGTAAACATAAACACGCGAACATACGACTACTCTAAGACAGATGTTAAGAGGATGAAAGAGGCAGCGAACCACATAATCTGGAAAGATATTATTGTAGGAACAGATGTTGAACAGGAGTGGGAAAGTTTTAAAACAGTTCTAGAAACGCTAAAAGAGGAATGTGTTCCATGTAGGAATGTGTTCCCCAAGCGTAAAAAGTGGATAACTAGATTTGTAGTGAAATGTAGAAGAGCAAAAAATAAAGCATGGCAAAAATATATAGAGGCAGGTAAATCAAAAGAAACATATGTAAAATATTTGGACAAGCAGAACATATCTCAGAAAGCGAATAAAACAGCAAAAATAGACTTTGAAAAAAAACTTGCTCAGAGGATCAAGACTGACAGTAAAAGCTTCTTTTCTTATGTTAGAAATAAACAAAGAACGAAAGACAAAGTAGGCCCTCTCATAGACAGTACAGGGAAAATAATAAGTGAGAATAGGGAGGCTGCTAATCTGCTTAATCAGTACTTTGGCACAGTCTTCACAAAGGAGGACTGCTCCGAGATCCCAGAGCCTATAGATATTTTTCAAAGAGACATGGATACAGCGGGATTAAGATCAATCTGTATTACAGAGGAAATGGTTTTTAAAAAATTGGAGGGGTTGAAAGTGAATAAATGTCCAGGTCAAGATGGTATTCACCCAAAATTGCTGTATGAAATTAGAAACCAACTAGCAAAACCATTGGCTATATTATGTTCTCAATCACTTACAAAAGGGATTGTTCCACGGGATTGGAAAGATGCAGGAGTGATCCCCTTATTCAAAAAAGGCAAAAAATCAGATCCGGCAAATTATAGACCGGTGAGTTTAACGAGCATAGTCTGTAAATTGTTAGAGTCAATAATCAAAGAAAACATTGTAATGCATTTAGAAAAATTTAATCTAATTAGAAATAGTCAGCATGGGTTTACTAGAGGGAGATCATGCTTAACAAATCTATTAGAATTCATGGAGGAGGTTACTAAAATCATAGATAAAGGGGAGCCAGTGGATGTTATTTATCTAGACTTTGCAAAGGCCTTTGATAGAGTACCTCATCAAAGATTATTTCGAAAGTTAAAATCACATGGAATAGGTGGGGAAGTTGCCAAATGGATTGAAAATTGGTTAACAGGAAGAAGGCAGAGGGTGGGCATAAATAAGGAGTACTCTGAGTGGAGTGAAGTGAAAAGTGGTGTGCCACAGGGCTCGGTTTTGGGACCAATTTTGTTCTTGATATATATAAATGATTTGGACATTGATATGAGATCCATGATTGCAAAATTTGCTGATGACACAAAACTATGCAGTAGTGTCTCATCTAAAGTGGAAGTGGATATATTGATGTCGGATTTAGATAAAATTCGAGAATGGTCTGTAAGCTGGCAAATGGAGTTTAATGTAGATAAATGTACAGTCATCCACATGGGTAGATCCAATATGGAACATAAATACAGAATGGGAGAAAACAATATTAGAAAGATAGATAAGGAAAGGGACCTAGGGGTTATAATAGATCATACAGGAAAGGTGAGTGAGCAAGTTAAGGTAGCAGTGAAAAAGGCAAATGCAATGTTAGGTATGATAAAAAGAAATATTAAACATAGGAGCAAGGAAGTGATCGTCAAACTGTATAAAGCTTTAGTTAGACCTAGATTGGAGTACTGTGTACAGGTGTGGAGTCCTTATCATAGAGGGGACATAAACATGCTAGAAAGAATACAAAAAAGAGCGACAAAGATGATAGTTGGATTCCAGAATTACAGTTATGAGGAACGACTCAGAAAAACGGGCCTACAGTGTCTCGAAGAGAGAAGAATTCGTGGTGACTTAATACAGGTTTATAAGATGATCAGAGGAATCGATAAATTAGACTATAACAAGTTTTTTAAAATACAGCCACCTACAATAACACGAGGGCATAGCTACAAGCTGATTAAAGAGAGGTCCAGGTTAGATATTAGGAAATATTTTTTTAGTCAGAGAGTGGTGTCTGCTTGGAATGCATTGCCAGGGGAGGTGGTGGAGGCAGGGACAGTTAATGCGTTTAAGATTAAACTGGATGCGCATAGATTTTAGAGCAAGGTGATGTAAATGTAACTGGTTGTATACAGACTCTGCAGGGTCTTCTAAACCAGTATAAAGACGTTAAGTTAAGTTAACACAAAAAGGAAAAATCTTCAATCCCAAGTGAATTTGTTCTATTGTATGGCTTTGGAAAGGCACAGGTACCACAGCCTCATTACGACACAAGGTTACAAAGTCCTTTTCAGGACAAGCACAGAAGAATAAGAATGGAAGATTGTATGCATTTTGGATAGACAATTTATGTGCTTACAGTATATCATATTACTTGTTTGACTTAGTTGTTCCACTTTAATCATTAGGCCTAGACGTCTTCTTGTCTTTGTCTTGTGGCTTATTGTATTTACGTAATGAGGTAGCAGAACCAATGCTCAGAAACAGAATGTATGTAACTAAAATTACAAAAATTATATTGATTTCAGATAGAAGAATTCAACATGGATTATCTGGGCTTGGCAAATGGTTTTGTTCTTGGTACAATGGAGGTATACAAGGGAGCAATGGCAAATCTGCTACCAACTCCCAACAAATCTCATTATGTCTTCAATTTGAGAGATTTTTCACGTGTCATCATGGGTGTATGTCTGATCAAGCGGACTGACATAGTTGATAAAACGTCCTTCATAAGGTAAGAATTGATAATCTCTCAGTTCAAGTGTGAACTAAGTGTATAATATGCACTGATATCGCAAAAGCTAGCAAACTCAGTTAATTTTTATCCTGTGTCCTCAGCATCCTTCCCAATGGCAGTGAAACATGGTCTACCTACACGTACCAGGAGAGGCAGCTAAACAGCTATCACATGAGATGCCTGCACAGAATCCTGGGAATTGGTTGGCAAGACAAAATCACCAACCCAGAGGTATTGGAGAGAATAGGCACTACACGTACCAGGAGAGGCAGCTAAACAGCTATCACATGAGATGCCTGCACAGAATCCTGGGAATTGGTTGGCAAGACAAAATCACCAACTCAGAGGTATTGGAGAGAATAGGCACTACACGTACCAGGAGAGGCAGCTAAACAGCTATCACATGAGATGCCTGCACAGAATCCTGGGAATTGGTTGGCAAGACAAAATCACCAACTCAGAGGTATTGGAGAGAATAGGCACTACACGTACCAGGAGAGGCAGCTAAACAGCTATCACATAAGATGCCTACACAGAATCCTGGGAATTGGTTGGCAGGACAAAATCACCAACCCAGAGGTATTGGAGAGAATAGGCACTACACGTACCAGGAGAGGCAGCTAAACAGCTATCACATGAGATGCCTGCACAGAATCCTGGGAATTGGTTGGCAAGACAAAATCACCAACTCAGAGGTATTGGAGAGAATAGGCACTACACGTACCAGGAGAGGCAGCTAAACAGCTATCACATGAGATGCCTGCACAGAATCCTGGGAATTGGTTGGCAAGACAAAATCACCAACTCAGAGGTATTGGAGAGAATAGGCACTCTCACAATCTTTTCCATGAGTCTTCTAAGGCTCTGAGGGCTGGGACACACTCTAAAGATTAATGGTGGTAGAATACCAAAAGATCTTCTTTATGGGTAATTACAGTTGGGGAAAAGGTCTCGGGGCCGGTCACTACTTCGATACAAGGATGTATGCAATTGGGATATGAATGATATAAGCATCGATTTGGAATCATAGGAACAGGACGCCATGGATCGTGTTACATGGAAGGGCAGGATTAAGCATGGAATACAGACAAAGGAGATAATGATTGAGAATACATGCCACACCATGCGATGCTGCAAACAGTCCTGATTTGCTTTGCACATACTATGGAAGACGTTTCTTTGCTCGGATTGGTCTTACGAATCACATTAGTTATCGTCATGGACTGTAGTTACATCCCTTTTTTTCAAAGTTGCTATCGTCTGACAAGACGTATTGAGACAATGATTGTTAACTTTAGAGGCAAATGTCAAAATCAGAAAGCCTGTTTTAAGGTAATCTGTGCAGCCTTTAGTACAATGGGGATCGCTGTTGCTGAGAGGTACGGCACTCGTCTCTCAAAGCGATGATCGGGAACAGTAAGCGATCAAATCCCACATATTTCAGGTAGCTGTTGGTCTCAAGAGATGTAAGACTAGAGTGACTGCATCCTGAGTTACCACCAGTTGTCTCATCTGATCATCTTGCCACTGGTCATGGTAGCTCAGGACGAGAGAGTGAGGTAGATGACTAGCACAGCTTCTTCCTCTCTATAATCCAAACACAGCGCAAGTTAGATCATCAAGACAAAAAAAAAACGTCTGATGATGTCAGCATCACCGCTTGCAATGGACAACTAGCTAACAATGAGAATCAGAGATGCTGAATAACAAAAGTTATTGAAAACTAGATACAGTAAGATGTAGGTCTACAAAGAATGCTGACAATAAAATAAGAAGCTTACAAATAATCAGTGCTACAATACTTCTTCTTCTTCGTACGCTGTCAGACGTCAACCTTTATCAGTGCCACAATACCTCTTCTTCTTCTTCTTCGAACGCTGTCAGTCGTCAACCTTTATCAGTGCCACAATACTTCTTCTTCTTCTTCTTCGAACGCTGTCAGACGTCAACCTTTATCAGTGCCACAATACCTCTTCTTCTTCTTCTTCTTCTTCTTCTTCTTCTTCTTCTTCGAACGCTGTCAGACGTCAACCTTTATCGGTGCTACAATACTTCTTCTTCTTCTTCTTCTTCTTCTTCTTCTTCTTCGTACGCTGTCAGACATCAACCTTTATTAGTGCTACAATACAAAAATAACAGTTGAGACTGGAGCAACTAAAACAAATTGAACAAAATATTTGCAGTGATACACATTTTTATGGCCATTTTTTTCCTGAATGATTTCTGGCTTTTCAAAATCTTTCTGTTTAAGTGAAAATTAGGACACAATTTTAAATTCAGTTTTAGTTTGCACACTAGCACTGAACAAACTCTCCTTGTATATCTACACACAATGCATTAAGGAGATGGGGGGTAACAAATTATATTTTAGTTTATTTAAAATTATACGAGACCTTTATCCGCAACTGTAATTCTCCATAGAGAAGATCTTTTGGTATTGTGCCACCATGAATCCTCAGAGTATGTCCCAGCCATCGAAGCCTTCGAAAACCAAGCATGGAAAAGATCATGAGAGTGTCTGTTCTCTCCAATATTTCTGGGTTGGTAATCTTGTCTTGCCAACCAATTCCCAGGATTCTGTGGAGGCATCTCATGTGATAGTTGTTTAGCTGCCTCTCCTGGTACTTGTCGGTAGACCATGTTTCACTGGTCCAGTGTTTGTGTCGAGTTTTCCGATGTTTGGTAGTTCCTGTCCAGATTATTTTACAACTCCTTCACTAGGTGATATCAGGGACTTTATTCTGTGGAATTGATGTGCTTTCGATCAGTTATCCTGTTTGTTATGCTGCATTTCATGGGAAACCAGTCCATGACGGAGTTCAACGTTCCGCTTAACTGCACACCAGAATTTAGTCCAGATTATCACTACTTAAGGACATTTCTGCTCGGACTGAAGCCAACTTCCTCCTGCCTGCCCCTCTCTCCACCAGAGGTTACACAATACCTCTCCCAACCTCGTATTCTTAGCACAGCAAGGGTCACGCTGACCAACAGGTGGACACAGTCAGACGCCTTGGCGGCGGGACATGTGGAAACAGGGAGTTTGACACGGACATACACGGAAAGGTTGACACAAACATTAGTCTAACACACTCCTTGCGGCCCTCATGTCAAGGCTGCGGAGTACACAGCTCCACATGGAGAGTCTGTAGGGATTTCAGTTGATGCCCTACGCATGAACACAGCCCCAGCAGTTGGACATGGTAGTGGTCAATCGACGCAACGGCCTTTGACGCCTGCACGAACATTATTATATTATAAAATTGAATAACTATTTTTTGTATAATTGTTTATTGTCAGGCTTTGGGTTCATGAAGTATTTCGAGTGTTCTATGACAGACTTATTGATAATGATGACCGTACTTGGCTATTCAAGTGAGTTTTAATCTGTCGTTTGTAGGGTGTTAACATTCTAATTTCCACTTTTTTTATGACATCACAAACATTTAGACTTACTCATTTTAAGGTACACCTGTTGTCTTGTAAATCCATGAATTTGTCACAAAACACAGAAAGTTTTATTAACCAGATCAACATATCTGTTAGTTTCCACTGCAAACTTATTTATAACATCTACATAAACTGACCTACCTCAGGAAAATACGTTGCAACAACTTAACTTCATCACAATTAATAATGGGACAACCTTCTAAATCCATGTGAAACAGAAAAAATCTTTTAAAAATTGTTTAAAGTCAATCTAGGTATCATCATCAGGTAGATGCGTTTCAGGATAATGCGTTTAAGAATAAACTGGATGCGCATAGATTTAAGAGCAAGGTGATGTAAATGTAACTGGTTGTATACAGACTCTGCAGGGTCTTCTAAACCAGTATAAAGACGTTAAGTTTAAGTTTAAGATGTCAACATAAGAGAAAAACAGGCTAGCTTTAGACCAAAGCGTTCTTGCATTGATCAAATTTTCACACTTAGAATTTTCATAGAAGAATTAGTAGAAATGCAATCTCCAATAATCATCAACTTCATTGACTTCCAGAACGCCTTTGACAGTCCACACCGTCCAACATCATTGACTTCCAGAAGGTCTTTGACAGTCTACATCGTCCAACCTTATGGAAAATTCTAAAGAACTATGGCTTACCCTCAAAATACATAATTTATTATTATTAAATTATTATCAAGGCCTTAAATAATAATTCATGTTGCAGTGTTCAAACAACCGAAGGCAACACTGAATGGTTTAACTTAAAAATAGGAGTAAAACATGGATGTATTTTATCACTTCTACTATTTGACATAGCTATAGTTTGGATTATGAAACACTATGCCCATGATAAGCATTTAGGCATAGAATGGACAGATAACACGACCTTAGAAGATCTTGATTTTGCAGACAATCTAGCGTTACTAAGTACCTCTAGTGAAAAAAAACACAAGAAAATAAAGATAGACTTATGCCAATAGTCAGAACAGATAGAACTTCAAGTAAATGCCTCAAAGACAAAGATCATGGCTTCCACAACCACAACGGTTGATATCAAGCAACAGGAAAAATCTCTACAAAATGTCCAACACTACACATACCTGGGAAGCAAAATGACACAAGATGGAGATTCCACAAAAGAAATTTCCACTAGAATTACTTTAGCCTCGTGCACCTTTAATCAGCTCACCAACATCTGAAAATCAATGACACTGATCAAACATATTCTTTTTGCCCGGGCAGCGGCCGTTAAGCCTGCTCTTTTCTATTTTCAACTGCTGAGGGATTTTTAACGTGTGTTACACTCCAGATGTACGTCTGATCTCTACTAACCGGAGGTCTGGGGAAATATCAGAAAGTCAGCAGGGAATTATCAGAAAGTCAGCAGGGAAATATCAGAAAGTCAGCAGGGAAATATCAGAAAGTCAGCAGGGAAATATCAGAGAGTCAGCAGGGAAATATCAGAAAGTCAGCAGGGAAATATCAGAGAGTCAGCAGGGAAATATCAGAAAGTCTGCAGGGAAATATCAGAAAGTCAGCGGGAAAAAATCCTGGTCTCCACCGTGATTTGAACCTGCGACCTCCAGCACCCAAGGCTGACGTTTTACCTCGACGCCATTCAGTTCTCCAATTGATGTTATTGTTTCATGTTAATTGTGACAATATGTTGTAACAATCCTTATTTTGTATTTTTGCTTAAACAGGATGGTAACAAAAATTGTGACAGCCAACCTTAAATTTAAACTGGAACAAGTTTTTGGCAAACTCTTGACACCCCCTGACGACAAGGTAGGCATTGTGGTTTCCTCTAGATGTATTTTGTATTACATTACTGCTGCTAGTAAGTGTTTCTTGTTCATTACCTTTATGACTGGGTTCATTAAATATTCAGCCTCATGGTATTTTTGTTCTTTTTTTTCACATTTGTTAATGAATCGGTATGAGTAGCAGAGTATCAGAGCACTTGCTTCTCATGGCAAACATACCAGATTCAATCGCCTTATAGACATGATCCAGTCAGTCCAGCTGTAAATAGCTACAAATGAAGTAAAGAAGCCCAGATTAGATATTAGGAAATATTTTTTTTAGTCCGAGAGCGATGAATGCTTGGAATGCATTGCCAAAGGAAGTAGTGGAGGCAAGAACAATTAATTCATTTAAGAATAAATTGGATGCTCATAGCTTCTAGAACAAGAAAATGTAAATGAAACTGGTTGTATACAGACTCTGCAGTCTTTTAAACCAGTATAAAGACGTTAAGTTAAGTTAAATGGGTGCCTGGCTTATTGTTAGGGGAAGGAAAGACAACAAGGAATTAAACTAGTATTAAAAACTTAGGCCTAGCACAATGAAGTCTAACACTTCATCCCCAACAACAATCTCTGCTATGTGGCTAATTATACTTACTAATGAATCTGTAATACTATTGTATGTGGAACAATAAGAAGATGATTTCTGAGTAACTGACTCGTGGACACGTCTCATGGCTTGACTGATGATAATAGATTTGTTTAAAGTTGCCCGTAATAGCAAATTATCCAGAGCTACTGTTGCTAATTGATGCTTTGGGGCAGAGACGAACAGAAAAACAAAAATGAGTGAATGAAAGAATTTAGGTAGGTGTTTGGTCAGATAACTAAATAAATGTGATTTTGAACTGCAGAAGATGGATGTGTCATACCGAAAAATGCAAATATCCCAGTCAAGCTGTAAACAAGCGGTACAATGCATTATGTTCTCCGGACTACATCCAGCTACTTGCAGAACCCTGTTCAGGGCTTGGTAGCGGGATATTGAGAACAAACGCAGAAGAAGTGATTTTATGTTTGAAATATTTATGTTCTGCTGCTTCCATAATAAATATAACACGTATGATGACTTTAAATGATATATATAAATGCCTGGGAAAATAGTTGCATGTGAAATATATTGTAATGGTTACCATAGGAACTTTATCTGCATGTGCCCAGAAACTATAGTAAACCTCATTTCTAATTTGGGAGTGGCTTTAGCATGATTTGATAGCAGATATAAAAGTCTAAAATCTTTTAGAGGGGATCAAGATGCTGAGCTGCAGTGGTCAGCAACCCAAAGCTGACTGTTAGCATTAGGGCCAGCGAACTAGACCTACCAAGACCCTTCTACACCTCCACACGGTAATCCTGGATAATAGCCTGCAGCAAAGCAAAATGGCTAAGTAGAAGGGATCGAAGAGGGAATACTATACTGGTACTCAAAAATGCCTGCTGAAGTCAGATGTGTTGGACCAAAAGGTGCAAATCACGCAGTCAAGCTGTAAACTATGACACAATGCATTCCGTTCTCCGGACAACATCCGGCTACTTGTAAAGCCCTTTTCAGGGCTTGGTAGTGGGAGTTTGAGAACGAAGAAGAAGAAGAAACCTTCAGAATATATTAGGAAACAACTTTCCTGGCCATTCTGAATTCATGACAATGTAGGACACTGGCCTCAAAAACACTCATTATGGAACACTTGATCTTCTTCTGACTTAACTTAACTTAACTTAACCGAACTGAACTGAACTTCTTTATACTGGTTTAGAAGACTGAAGAGTCTATATACAACCAGTTTCATTTACATTTTCTTGCTCTAAAAACTATGAGCATCCAATCTATTTTTAAATGCATTTATTGTTCCTGCCTCCACTAATCGCTTTTCTCCCCCAGAGGGTGTAGAAGTACCTCTCTATATACTTGAAATCTGGTGATTGAGTTGCTGTGTCTTTGCATGAGGACAGAGCTGCTTCTTTTTTGGCCTTAATTCAGGTCACTATTCAATAATAATTTTGTTAACTTTAAAATATTTTCTAGGAAGTGGCTAGCAGCCTGCTGTTTTAGATTTTATGTTGCTAAGGGTTCTTGTATGCTTTCAGCATGTATGTCAGACCTCTAAGTTTATCATCCATCTCTGAAATGACTTAGCACCCAATTTCAATTTCCTTGTGACCAGGGACACTTGAAACTTGCGGGGTTCAAACACCCACCGTTTTACAATTTCATTCATTCTTTTCTTGAGATGCAAGCACCTTACTCCTCAGCTGTAGTGGCCGTGAACATCCGCACCGGATGATCATGAACTTTCTCTAACAACACCTTTTCGTTCTTCTTTAGCTCTCTTAGAAAATAAGCTATCCACTCTTGTATTCCAGTATCATGTATGAGGTTATGTTTATAAAGCATTCTTTCAAATCCACAATTGTATTCCATGCCCAGCAGATTTTTGGTGTATATGTTAGAGTGGGCAGTGCCATAAGTTGAGGATGTCTTCCACCTAGGAGGATAAACACGTGTACAGACCTTGTCAGCCTGCTTCACCATTTTTCATGTGTGAACTGAGCGAACAAACTGCATAGCATATTTTGCAGGACTACCCTTTATGTAACCAGCTGAAGATGACTCACTACCAAATCACTCAACTCAAAGTTGTACAGAGCTAAAGAGGAGTGTGAGATAATGGTTGAGTTCATGGGAACTCGTCTGACAGTGTATAAATCAATGAGTGAACACAAGAAGAAGAAGAGCCCAAGAGGAATTATCAATTTCTTCCTTTGCTTTGATCACAGTGGAAGAAATTTGGCTTAGTCTTGCTGATTAAGTTATCCATAGTCTTAAATGTTTGAGTTAACCTTCACAACCTGTAATGTTTGAGTTAACCCTTCACAACCTGTCCTGTTTGAATTAGCCCTTCACAACATGTAATGTTTGAGTTAACTCTTCACAACCTAATGTTTGAGTTAACTCTTCACAACATTTAATGTTTGAGTTAACCCTTCACAACCTGTAATGTTTGAATTAGCCCTTCACAACCTGTAATGTTTGAGTTAACCCTTCACAGCATGTAATGTTTGAGTTAACCCTTCACAACCTTAATGTTTGAATTAGCCCTTCACAACCTGTAATGTTTGAGTTAGTTAACTCTTCACAACATGTAATGTTTGAGTTAACTCTTCACAACCTGTAATGTTTGAGTTAACCCTTCACAACATGTACTGTTTGAATTAGCCCTTCACAGCCTGTAATGTTTGAGTTAACGCTTCACAACATGTAATGTTTGAGTTAACTCTTCACAACCTGTAATGTTTGAATAAGCCCTTCACAACCTGTAATGTTTGAATTAGCCCTTCACAACCTGTAATGTTTGAATTAGCCCTTCACAACATGTAATGTTTGAATTAGCCCTTCACAACCTGTAATGTTTGAGTTAACCCTTCACAACATGCAATGTTTGAGTTAACTCTTCACAACCTGTAATGTTTGAGTTAACTCTTCACAATCTGTAATGTTTGAGTTAACCCTTCACAGCCTGTAATGTTTGATTTAGCCCTTCACAACCTGTAATGTTTGAATTAGCCCTTCACAACCTGTAATGTTTTAATTAACCCTTCACAACCTGTAATGTTTGAATTAGCCCTTCACACCCTGTAAAGTTTGAATTAGCCCTTCTCAACCTGTAATGTTTGGGTTAACCCTTCACAATCTATAATGTAATACATTGTTCTTATTCTGTGGTTTATTGTGAGTGAATGTCATGCAGCCCATGCTCAATCAACTGATTTCATGCAGCCCTAGGCTCATTATACTGATTTCATGCAGCCCTAGGCTCATTAAACAGATTTCTTGCAGCCCTAGGCTCATTAAACAGATTTCTTGCAGCCCTTGGACAAATAGATAGAATTCATGCTATCTTTGGTCCATTAATTTGACCTCATGCTATCTTTGGTCCATTAATTTGATCTCATGCTACTGTTGGTCCATTAAGTTGATCCCGTGCAATCTTTGGTCCATTAACTTGATCTCATGCTATCTTTGGTCCATTAACTTGATCTCATGCTATCTTTGGTCCATTAACTTGATCTCATGCTTTCTTTGGTCCATTAAGTTGATCTCATGCTATCTTTGGTCCATTAACTTGATCTCATGCTATCTTTGGTCCATTAACTTGATCTCATGCTGTCTTTGATCCATTAAGTTGATCTCATGCTATCTTTGGTCCATTAACTTGATCCCATGCTACCTTTGGTCCATTAACTTGATCCCATGCTACCTTTGGTCCATTATCTTAATTTGATGTGGCCCTTGATGTGGTTTGAAACTCAGGCTGCAAACGAATACTTACTACCATAGTTGTTTTTGTTTTTTTTATGGACGAATGATGTTTCATTTTGTTTCTTGTGAGCAAAGTTTGGTTTTCTATTGTCTTATACTGAAGATGATTCTTCATGTGAATTTAAATTGACATCCACTTTCCTTTAACATCATAGTTCAAAGAAAGCACTCTGAACAATCTCATGTTTGGAGATTTCATGGATCCTGACCTTCCACCTGACATGAGGAACTACAAAGAGGTTGAGGCCATTGACATCTTTCATAAAGTTGTCCATATTTGCCTTGAAGACTACAATCTAGTTAATAAAACTCCAATGAACTTGGTTATATTTAGGTAAACATACTATTAATAATTTCATTGTACAAGTTTATTTTTTAATTAGTTTTAGCTGTATTTGCTGAAGAATATAGAAAAGACTACATACTCCGTGGCTCAAGAGACTAGCTGGATGTGAGTTTTATCATAGAAAAATGCAGGTCATTAGAAGAACATTAAATATCCCAATTTCTAAATATTAAAAAAATTATATTGATATTTTTTATTTGTTATGGAGCATATGTTACAGCTAGGGAAGGAAAAGGCAGCGAGGAAGGGAACTGACCACCCCACCTCACACACTGAGGCTTAATTAACTGAGGTCTCTGACACTTCATTCTTGACCAGCGGTCAAGTTTGCTGATGAACTTCCTTCTATGGGGCATAAATAGGCCAACTTCTTTGCAGGAAGCCTGTAGGAAAGCACTTCCTGTGCAGTGGACCTATTCTTCTATCTCCAGTACTAGATTTCCAGGAGCTATGTAATAGTTTTGCTTTCCATGATCCAAATAAGAGTTTTCACTCCAGGATCCACCTAAGAGTTTTTCGCTCCAGGATCCACCTAAGAGTTTTTCGCTCCAGGATCCACCTAAGAGTTTTTCTCCTTAGGATCCATTTAAAAATTTTGCTCCCCAGTATCCACATAAGAGTTTTGTTCCCCATGATCCATATAAGAGTTTTGCTACTCAGTATCCACATAACTTCTCCTCAAAATTCACAAATGAGTTTTCCTTCTCAGGATCCATACAAGAATTTGCTCCTCAGGATCCATAAAAGAGTTTTGCTCCTCAGGATCCACAAAAGAGTTTTGATCCTCAGGATCCATATAAGAGTTTTGCTCCTTAGTTTAAAAAGTGCAAAACACTCATTCCAGAACCCTGGACACGGAGCCCGAACCTGTCCAAAATAATCTTGGAGTTCCAGGGTTAATGAAGAAAAGTGAGTAGTTGGCAACAGTGCAAAAAATTCACATTCTACGGGAACTCAAGAGACAGTACCCTAGCAACTCTTGGACATATTTGTTCACAGATGGATCTGCCTCAGTGAGCAATAAAAGGGGAGGCAGTGGAATCTACATTGAACACTCCAATGTCGACATAGAAAATCACTCCATACCAGCAGGAGAGACTTGTACTAATTTCAGAGCTGAAGCAAGAGCTGTTCATGCAGGAACTAAGATTCCTATCAGCCAAAACATAACTACAACGAAAACTGTCATTCTATCAAACTCCAGGAGTGCACTCTAAGCCATCTCAAGCCACAAACAAGATAGACTCTCACATGAAATAAAATACAACATAGAATTGCTGTCTCAAAAAACAGATTTAGTCCTACAAAAGATTCCGGCTCACTGTGGTATCCCTGGAAACGAGAAAGCTGATGATCTCGCAAAAGCCGGAAGTGGCGGCAAGCAGACTCCCCATCCACAGAGCTATAAAGAAGCAAAGACACTCATCAAACAATCTACGAGGACAGAATGGAGAGAATAGCACAATGAATCATCATCATGTAGCATGTCCTTTGTAGAAACTTGTTCCCTTGCCAAAACTCCAGCCTCTGCCACAGTCATACTCAGGCATTCTTGGATATCTTTGTGCCATCATCTTCTTGGTCTACCCCTTCCTACAAACCAGAAAATGACAGCATAGACAAACTTGGCAGAGATGGGCAGACAAAGATCTTCAGACTCAGAACGGGATATTATAGACTCAAGACCCACCTCCACGGAATGGATCTCAGAGACACTGCCACGTGTGATTGTGGAGCACCCAAGCAAACACCAGAACATATTCTGCAAGAATGCCCTACCTATGCAGACCAAAAAGAGGTAGTCAGGCCTGGGGGAGCGACCATGCTCGAAAAGCTGTGGGGGACCGGCAAAGTCCTGAAACGTACAGTCTCCTTTGTGAACCTCACCGGACTAGAAGCACAGCAACAGTTGATCGATGAAGAAGAAGAAGTTCCTCATGATACACATAAGAGTTTTGTTCCTCATGATCCATATAAGGGTTTTGTTCCTCATGATCCATATAAGAGTTTTGTTCCTCATGATTCATATAAGAGTTTTGTTCCTCATGATCCATGTAAGAGTTTTGTTCCTCATGATCCATATAAGGGTTTTGTTCCTCATGATCCATATAAGAGTTTTGTTCCTCATGATTCATATAAGAGTTTTGTTCCTCATGATCCATATAAGAGTTTTGTTCCTCATGATCCATATAAGAGTTGTGTTCCTCATGATCCACATAAGAGTTTTGTTCCTCATGAACCATATAAGAGTTTTGTTCCTCATGATCCATATAAGAGTTTTGTTCCTCATGATCCATATAAGAGTTTTGTTCCTCAGTATCCACAAAAGAGTTTTCCTTCTCATGATCTACAAAAGAGTTTTCCTTCTCAGGATCCCCATAAGAGTTTTTGGTGTGATAGTTCAGATTAAAATCTGTGAGCCCTGTAATTTTTTTCGAAATTGATGAAGTATTGTTAATAGCAGCCAGTGGAATATATTCTGATACAAAATCTGCCTGTTGCTACTTTTAATGACATAATGTTGCTCTAAAACTTCTCCTGTTCATGAAAAAGTATTTAAATTCTGATAATTTTGTAATATTGCAGACATATTTTTTTACTAAACTAAAGAAATAAGTCTAGAAACCTGGTGAAAATATGTAATTTGTTTGAAATGTGTACAAACATATCATATATAAATAGTGTATTGGTTCACAAATAGTGGGTTTTAAAAAAAAATAGAGGCTAAACACAAAATGACTAAAACTCTAAATGCTTGTTCTGTGTCTTACAACAATAATCACCTCAAACTAAACCTCAACAAAACCCAAATATATGCTTTCCACCTCAGAAATAGAGAGGCAAAAACAAAACCACATATCAAATGACAAGGACATGAGCTGGAACACAGTATGGCTCTAAAATACCTGGTTGTAAAGTTGAATTGCACACTGTCATATGAGATACACTGCCAAGAAACAAAACAGAACATATATCCAAGAAATCATATCCGAAAATTAACTGCCAAATGTCCTCTGAAGATCAGGGCTCACTCTGTGTTTTTCCATAACTGAGTCCCCCGCAATGTTTAGAAAAATTCTGCACATGTCAAGCTAATTAATACAGTAATAAATGAGTCTGGCTGGATAGTTACAGGGGGCCTAAAACCTACGCCAACTGAAAAAAGCATACCCCACAATTGGTGTAGCACCACCAGTCACGAAGGAGTGTTTCATCAGAAAGAGAGAAGCAGGCAAACAACCCAAGGCATCCTATGTTTGGACACCAGGTGCAGTCCACAAGGCTGAAATCTAGATGAAGTTTCTTACAGTCAACACAGCCCCTATGCACTAGTCCTGGAAAACACTGCATCAAAAAATAGAATGAACTGACACAGAGCCCCTGAATCGAGCCGTGGTAAGAACCAGCATCTCAACACCACTTGCCTTACGCAACATGGAAGTCACTAAATAGATTCCAAACTGGTGTTTCACGATGCATGAAGAACTTAAAGAGATGGGGGGTACAGGAATGATGAAACATGCAACTTAACTTAACTTAACATCTTTATACTGGTTTAAAAGACTCTGCAGAGTCTGTAAACAACCAGTTTAATTTACATTTCCTTGCTCTAAAAGCTACGCGTATCCAATCTATTCTTAAATCCATTAATTGTCCCTGCCTCCACTACTTCCTGTGGCAATGCATTCCAAGCATTCACCACTTTCTGATAAAAAAAAATATTTCTTTATATTTAATCTGAACCTCTCTTTAGTTAATTTGTAACTATGCCCTCTGGTTCTGTAGGTGGTTGTATTTTGAAAAAACTTGTTATAGTCTAATTTATCCGTTCCTTTGATTATCTTATAAACCTGTATTAGGTCACCTCAAATTCTTCTTTTTTCTAGACACTATAGGCTCGTTTTTCTGAGTCTTTCCTCATAACTGTAATTCTGGAATCCCACTATCAGCTTTGTCTCTCTTCTTTGTATCCTTTCCAGCATGTTTATATCTCCTATACAATAAGGACTCCACACCTGTACACATTACTCCAATCTAGGTCTAACTAATGCTTTATACAGTTTGACGATCACTTCCTTACTCCTATATTTAATATTTCTTTTTATCATACCTAACATTGCATTTGCCTTTTTCACTGCTACCTGGACTTGCTCATTCACTTTGCCTGTATGATCTATTAAAACACCTAGGTCCCTTTCCTTTTCTATTATTCTAATATTGTTTTCGACCATTCTGTAATTATGTTCCATATTGGATCTACTCATGTAGATGACTGTACATTTATCTACATTAAACTCCATTTGCCAGCTTACAGACCATTCTCTAATTTGATCTAAATCTGACCTCAATATATCTATTTCTGCTTTAGATGAGACACTACTGCATAGTTCTGTGTCATCTGCGAATTCTGCAATTATGGATCCGAAATCAATGTCCAAATCGTTTATTTAGATCAAGAACAAAACTGAGCTCTGTGGCATTCCACTCTTTACTTCATACCACTCAGAGTACTCCTTATTTATGCCCACTCTCTGCCTTCTTCCTGTTAACCAATTTTCAGTCTATTTGGTAACTTTCCCACCTATTCCATGTGACTTTAACTTTCTTAATAATCTTTGATGATTTACTCTATCAAAGGTCTTTGCAAAATCTAGATAAATAACATCTACTGGCTCCCCCTTATCGATCATATTCGCTATTATTTTAGTAACCTCCTCCATGAATTTGAATAGATTTGTTAAACACGATCTCCCTCTACTAAACTCATGCTGACTATTTCTGATAAGATTAAACTTGTCTAAATGCATTACAATGTTTTCTTTGATTATTGACTCTAACAATTTACACACTATGCTCATTAAACTCACCGGTCTATAATTTGCTGGATCTGATTTTGTTGCCCTTTTTGAAAAAGGGAATCAATCCTGCATCTTTCCAATCCCCTAGAATAATCCCTTTTGCAAGTGATTGAGAACATATTATAGCCAATGGTTTTGCTAGTTGATCTCTAATTTCAAACAGCAACACAATACCCATACCACATGATGATCACCTGCCCAAACATTCTAGAAACATGCAATATTAATGGCATGTTGAGGTGCAACGACAAGGCAATCCACATGGCTGGACATGGAAACATGACGTCTGACGGGGTGCCCAGGACACGGATAGTAATTATTTCTTTCAGTCCAAGTCTAACAATCTTGAGAAGATTTTGAAATATCATATCTGTCCATTATTTGTATGTTTACAGATATGTATTAGAACATTTGTCTCGTATCTGCCGCATTTTGCGCCAGCCAGGTGGTAATGGCCTTCTGGTTGGAGTAGGGGGCAGCGGTCGTCAATCTCTAACTCGTCTGGCATCATTTATGGCTGGACATAAACTCTTTCAGCCAGAGATCTCCAAAAATTATGGATTAACAGAATGGAGAGAGGACATTAAGGTTAGAACTTTTTTTTAAGGATTTATAATTAGCTGTGATACAGTAGATCCCATCTCATTGCAGCATAGGCTGACAGATTAACAATGTAGAGAGAAAATCTACTTGAATCTGATACAAGTGTAGCTTGCGAAGCTACTGACTGTTTGTCAGGAACAGACATATTTACAAGTGGGAAACATAGTACCCAGGTCAATACCACAGATAATGCATATTACCAGCTCAATAGAAATGAAAAAGTAGTTGTTTGCGAATGAACACAATGACTAGTTTTAGTTTCATGTGCCCTGAAAAGGACATTAAGTGGCGGGTGGCAGTAGCTTTGCTCACATCCTGAGCGTACTGATGAAGGTGGACCAGGGTCCTCCAGGCAGTTGTGCTGTGCTTGGCTTCAACTGTGTGCCACTCACTACTATGGGGATTATGTCAAGCTCTCACCTTGTTAGTCAGGGTGCCATTAAAACAGCCTGTTTCCAGGGAGGCCTACAGGGAAGTCAAGGTGAGGGTCTTGGCCAGTATATTTTGTCTGACCCTGACTAACATGTCTGATCGGTATATTTTGCCTGACCAGATGTTAGTCTTCCTCCTCTGAAGAAGTAGTAACCTCCAGACTTTTAATGGACCAAATTAGACTGAGATAAAATCTATTCAACAAACAAAGTATAGGAGCTACTGATAAGTGTGCTTGTGGTACTAATAGAATGACTACTGAACATCAGCTGTACAACTGCCCAAACAGAAAGCACATTTTACCATCACTAGGACAGCTCCTAGACAAGCTCTATGGAGAATGCTTGAAATGCATTGTCACAGGAAATAGTGGAGGCAGAGTCAATTAGTGCATTCAATAATAGATTAGATGCACATAGATTTTAGAACAAGGAAATGGAAATGAAACTGGTTGTATACAGACCCTGCAGAGTCTTCTAAACCAGTATAAAGACATTAAGTTAAGTTTTGTTATTAACCTGTGTCCTTTAGCTATATTCAGCTTCTTCTGAAAATGCATGAAGAACAATTTTTGAATAACAAAAGAAAAAATAGATACAATTCTTTGGAGAGCTCCTAAATAGACAACAACCAGATAACTCACTTGACATTTTACCTGTTGAAAAAGACCTGTGACAAGCTAAGTAAAGAAGCAAAGACCAAGAAGGTAATTAGGCTTCCAAAGAATGGAAAAGAAACAGGCTCTGGTGGAATATCAGCTGGAACTATTAAAGCAGACATTGAAGTATCTACCAATATATGAGGGACAGTCATTATGTAATAGCAATTTTATTATATAAAGTGCATGGAAGAGTATGTACAACAGAAAATCTGATTTCAGGACACAAAATTGCTCTTTAGCAAAACTCCATGTAAAGATTGTTGTGATTGAGCAGTATCCGCATGTGAAATATAGCGTACAACATGGCTGCCCCACTGTCGACTTGCACCAGTGAAAAACAACTTGGTGTTTTTTGTGGTCAGAGGTGTGAAACCTTCTGAAATCTACAGAAGAATGAATATTCAGTACGGAGGCAGCTGTTTCGGCCAGTGGAGAGTGAATGAATCAGTAGAAAGATTTCAAAAGGAAAGACAAAACATCATTGATGAACCACGGTGCGGAAGACCAGCAAGTTTAGCCACTTAACACAGTGAAACAGCAGATCAGCCAGCTAGTTCATGACAACAGGCAAGTCACTATTGATGAAATAACCATAGATTTCAACATGAGTAACGGTGCACAAAATTGTCCATGCTGACCTCGGTTACAGGAAAGTGTGTAGCAGATGGGTCCCAAGCCAGCTGACAATGAGGTAATGGAGGCGGTGCAAAATTGGTTTAAGGTCACAGCAAAGGACTTACTTTTTTTCTAGAGGGCATCCACAATCTAGTGACTAGGTGGACAACGTGTGTTGTCAGGCACAGGGACTATGTAAAAAAATAAGGCACAACAAATTTATGGTTCACACTCCTGTACAAATGTTTTTTTTAAACATTGCTGTTACTTAATGACTGTCCCTCGTACTTTATAATTGTGATGGAAATACATGGAACACAGAAAGTATTCCGAAGGAGTGGAGATAAGGTTACCTGGTTAAATCATCAAAGAAAGGCTATCCACAAGATTGTGAACATCACCGAGGAATAATGCTCTTTGTCAATATCTGGTAAAGTGATAAACAGTAATACTTGAAAGACTGAAAAAAGCTGTGAATACCAAGTTAAAAAACCAAAAGAGAAAGCAAAACATATGAAAACCAGGTAGCCACATTGTCCAAAATTTTAGAGCAGTCATTAGAATGGAATTTAAGTCCATACATGAACTCTGTGTTGACTATGAAAAAGCCTTTGACAGCTTGAAAGGGGATACACTCTGGACACTACTAAGGTAGTAAAAGATCCTACAAAAGCTCAACAGCATAATAAAGCAGATATCTGAGCACATGCAGTGTGGAGTTTTGTGCAAGGGACAACTCACAGAGTCTGACATTCATCAAGGATATCTTCTATCATCGTTTCTGTTCCTGCAGGCAGTTGATTGGATTTTGAAATAAACTACAGCATGTGAGAGAAATTTAATCCAGTGAGCCTTATTAAATAGTTAGAAGACCTGGACTTTACAGATGATATAGCCCACCTGTCTTCAAACCAACTTCAAATGCAGAAGAAAACAGACAAATTAAACAGAATTTCCAGCAAGTAGATCTAAAGACTCATGCAGTAAAGGTAAACATTATAACATAAAATAAATTCAGTCAAAAACACAGCTCTTATCAAACAGAGAAACACCGCTGGATGAGGTAGAGAGCTTCATATATCTAGGAAACATCCATAAACAATATAGGTAGTCAAAAACCAGGATACAAATACTAAGAGTGACACCTTTCTAATGTTTTATTATCCAAAATACATACAAAGCTAGGATCTTCAACTCCAATGGGAAGTTGGTACTTCTATATGTAACGGAAGCAAAGTAAATGACTAAACTCAATATTAAGAAATTACATACCAAGCTAGGATCTTCAACTCCAATGGGAAGTTGGTACTTCTATATGTAACGGAAGCAAAGTAAATGACTAAACTCAATATTAAGAAATTACAAGACTTTATAATCAAATCTGCGAAAAAGATTCTGGGCTTGTAGCGGTTTGACAAGGTTAAAAATGAAAGCTTATGAGAATGAACGGGACAGATATGGAATAGTTAATCTTAGGAAGAAGGTGATACTGAATAGGTCACATTCTGTGAGAACCCCAACTCAGTATCACCAGGCAATCTCGTGCCATGGAACACACATGGAAAAAGGCAATAGAAGGCCAAAAAACACACGGAGAAGAGAAAGCACCAAAAAAAACTGGTCTTCAGTGTCTAGAACAAAGAAGAATTTGAGGTGACTTAATACAGGTGTATAAAATAATAAATTGAAAGGATAAATTAAACTATACCAAGTTTTTCAAAGTACAACTAGCTACAAGAACAAGAGGGCACAGCTACAATTGTTTAAAGACATGTCTAGATTACATATTAGGAAATATTTTTTTAGTCAGAGGGTGATGAATTCTTGGAATGCATTGCAGCAGGATGTAGTGGAAGCAGAGTCAGTTAATGCATTCAAAATATAGATTGGATGCTCACAGTATTTTCGGTATCCGTGGAGTGAAATAAATTGGTTGTATACAGACTCTGTAAAGCCTTCTAAATCAGTATAATGAAGTTAAGTTAATACAAGAAAATTGGAGAGAAGCTGTTTTCAGCTGGCAAAAATATTAGTAGCACAAGTTGGTCTGCTTGGAAAGGTTTGGTTGATGATCTATGTGCCTTAAGATCATAAGTGTGAAGTGAGAGGGTTGGTTGATGGTCTATGTGCCTCAAGATCATAAGTGTGAAGTGAGAGGGTTGGTTGATGGCCTATGTGCCTCAAGATCATAAGTGTGAAGTGAGAGGGTTGGTTGATGGCCTATGTGCCTTAAGATCATAAGGGTGAAGTGAGAGGGTTGGTTGATGGTCTATGTGCCTCAAGATCATAAGTGTGAAGTGAGAGGGTTGGTTGATGGCCTATGTGCCTTAAGATCATAAGGGTGAAGTGAGAGGTTTGGTTGATGGCCTATGTGCCTCAAGATCATATGGGTGAAGTGAGAGGGTTAGTTGATGGTCTATGTACCGTTGTACATATACGAAACTGCTTTGTATTCAAGTCTTTTGGCCTTTAATTGCACTGATAAATGAAAAAAAAGCAGTGATTCAATCTATGGTGATTTTTTATCAATGATGGTCGTCTAACACGAAATCACCTGCTGGGTATTACCACATCCCTTAGATACAGTTGCATTCTTTGTCTGTTTTATGTCATGCTAATGTATTTTCACTTACACAGAATCATTCAAATGAATTGTATACAAGGTCCAGCATGTTGAATTGTTTGCATCTCCTTCTCAGTATGTATTGAAACAAGCTGGAGCAAAAGGTGTATCCACAACTTTTCTCATCACTGATAGTCAGATCAAAAGTGAACGATTCCTTGAAGACATCGATGCCCTGCTTAACTCTGGAGAAGTACCAAACCTGTTTGCATCAGATGAAAAAGCAGAAATTATGGAGGTTTGTAATCAGCCTTTAAGATGGCAGAGTTAGTCATTATGCACACAAAAAAAAGATGAAGTCACAAGACACTTATGTAAGTTTCAAGGTTATGTGAAAAACCAATACTCTACAGCCACTCCACAATGTGCATCCTTGAATTGCCTGCAGACACTTAGATATCGAGCAACTGCACCAGAGCAGCTCAACATGATGATTCCGTATGTGTTTGTTATTGTTGTTGTTGTTGTAATGTGTATAGTTAAGCCAAGCATTAACAAAATATTTGTGGTATGTTCCAGATGCAGAAAAATGTTAGGAGTATATTGTTGTTGAATTCCCAAGATGAGTGAGTTTACTCTTTTGTGTGCCCTGGAAGAAGTGTTAAGTGGCAGGTTGCAGTAGCTTTCCTTACATTTTAAGTGTGCTGATGAAGGTGGACCAGGGTCTTTCAGGCTGTTGTGCTATGCTTGAATTCATCTGCATGACGCTCACTACTATGGAGACCATGTTGATCCAAATCTCGTTAGCCGGAGTGCCTTGACAACAGTCTGTTTCCAGGAAGTGCTACATGAAAGAGAGGTATGGTCTTGAGGCACACTTGAAGACACTCCCACAATGGTCTTGGCTGATGAAGGTGGACCAGGGTCTTCCAGGCTGTTGTGCTATGCTTGAATTCATCTGCATGACACTCACTACTATGGGGACCATGTTGATCCACATCTCGTTAGCCAGACTGCCTTTAAAACAGTCTGTTTCCAGGAAGTGCTACATGAAAGAGAGGTATGGTCTTGGTCAGTATATTACGCCTGACCCTAACACAAAGTCCTGGTCAGTATGTTGAAACTTACCGAACTAGCATCTCAGTTTCCCTCATATATTGTGTAACATGTTGAGTTCCCGGCATGGCAAATTAAATCTGAGATAATAGCATTGGTCCCTGTCTTTACCCAGGCATTTCACTGGCAGAATTCAAGAAGGAAGACCTAGTAATGATTAAGGAGGAGAGGTTTCTCTCTGCAGAATCTGATGATTCATTGGCAGAGCTCAGAACTAGAGCACAGTAGCTTAGCCTTGTACATTGGGATTTAGCATATTCCAACTTTGTATTTAGACAAATATTTTGTGTAATGAGTCTGATTGACTAATAACACGAAGAGTTTACATCTGTGATAAAACCAAATGGTCAGGAACACGAAGTTGTACAATGGCTCAAGTATCTGGGATCACTGATTAGTGATGAGGGCTTGCAGCATGAGATAATTGCCAGAATAGCACAGACAACATTGCACTTACGCATTTAAAACCCATATGGCAGAATAAGCGTCTCGCCCTCAGCATAAAAGTTAGACTAATGCGCTCATTGGTGCTCTCAATATTTGTGTATGCCTGTGAGACTTGGACCATTACTGCAAATATCCAGTGTAAAATACATACAATGGAAATGAGGTGCTTTCGAAGACTCTTAAATGTTACATATGAGGATTGTGTCACGAACATAGAAATACGACGAAGAGTGGAAAATGCAATTGGCCTTTTGATGATCTGTTCACGGCTATCTTCTTCTTCTTCTTCGTTCATTCTCAATCTCCCACTACCAAACCCTGAAAGGGCTTGAGTAGCAGAATGTAGTCCAGAGAACGGAATGCGTTATGTCGTAGTTTACAGCTTGGCTGCGATATTTGCACCTTTCGGTCCAACACATCCGACTTCAGCAAGTATTTTTTGAGTACCGGGTTAGCATTCCCTCATCAATCCCTTCTTCTTAGCCAGTCTGCCCTGCTGCAGCCTGTTATCCAGGATCACCACGTGGAGGTGTAGAAGGGTCTTGGCAGCTCTGGTTCGCTGGCCCTGACGCTAGCAGTCAGCTATGGGTCGCTGACCACTGCAGCTCTTGCACTGCTCAGCATCTTGATCCCTGTTCACGGCTATCAAAAGGTGATAGATGGCTTGGTATGGGCACGTCACGAGGTTCAGCGGAATTACAAATTCGATACTGCAAGGTTCCGTATCAGGAAAGAGAGGGCGGGGACGTCCAAGGAAGAGATGGGCAGACAATATCACTGAGTGGTCAAACCTTCGTCCTGGTGATACATGACTGGTGGCAGGGAACAGAGAGAGATGGCATGGGATTGTGGGAGTGTCTTCAAGTGTGCCCCAACGACCTGATGGGTTACGGGATGAGCTGAACTGAACTGATGAGTCTGATAATCTATTTCTCTACTTGTTATAGCACAATCCAGAGTCAGCATGATCATAGTCAAATGTGCAAATATGCACTGGTGGCCATGGTTCTCAATTTCCCAACGGTCTTTAGTGCTTTGACGTAAAATTATTGTTTGTTTCACGTACACATGACGAGTCTGGAAGGATCTCTCTCTCCCTGTTTTCCTCTTTTTCTATTTAAAAAATGTAATTTACCAGTTGTTGTGATGATATGAATGTTTAACCTTTAACATGTTTGATGAAATACAAATATCTGCTTCTTATATCGGTGATAAGTTAATTGTGCTTGTTCTTTTTCCGTAAAGACATTTCATCAGGATGTTCCAGGTATAAATTATACTCTTAACATCCACATTTACAATCCTCTATGTCATCATCACAAACACACAATAGTAGTATTTAAACATGTTTCTGAGTTTAGCCACTTCTATTTCAATAATGTTTAGAGTTTATGCAAAATGTTATTAAATTGTTTAAATTTGTTTCATGTTAGACTGTCAGAGTTTCCGCTGCCAAGGCAGCAGGTGACAAGAATGCAGAATTAAGTCCATTGGCCCTATTTGCATTCTTTGTGAGTCAAAGTAGAGCCACATTGCACATCATCATTGCTTTCAGTCCCATTGGTGAAGCATTTCGCAACCGTTTGAGACAATTTCCATCACTCATCAACTGCTGCACCATAGACTGGTTCCAGGTCAGAACAAATATTTGATGTATCATGTTTTACGCAAAACAAACAATAGCATTGAATCAAATCCTATACTTTCTCTTCCTCTCTTTCTCTGTTTTACCTCTCTATTTGCTGACTCCATACATTGCCCTCATTAGCTACGATTTGTGACATACTTTGGTGGTTTAATCCACATTATCCACAAAGCTTTACTACTGTCTATTAGTTATTAATTACCATCCATAATTTCCAAAAACTTTGCTTCTTTTTTTGACGAGGATTTAATAATCTATCATTTTGTGCTAGTTAGTTTCTTAACTTTGTTCACATCATACGGAACTTTGTTGCCAGTTTGGCTAGACCCTAATCCTTTAGTCTGTGGAGCATATAGGCTAGTCGGCAGTGAGTTGGCTTACTAGCCTTGGATTACAGCAGGCCAGGGATTTGAGTTTGCAGAAAAGCAGAAAAAAATATGGGCTTTGGATCATGACTGGTACAACCGCTCCTCCAGTCTGTAAATTGGTACCAGATATATGAGTTGGAAAAGGTAAAAACAGCAAGGAAGGAAACTGGCCACCCCACCTCACATGGGACTGATCTTCACCTTTACTAATCATTTAGTCTACAAAAAAAAAAGTATGGTATATGTCCTTTAAGTATTTGTTTGTACCGATTGATTGATTGGCATCCTGTTAGTCTTGAGACACAATGAACTTCACGCTATAATGGGAGCAGTCAGATTTTGCCGTTGCTTTCGCCGCACACGTTTAGAGTCTGCGTCTTTGACCCATCTTGTCTTCCCCTGCCTGCAGACCAACACACAAAGCCTGCCTCGAGTCGAATCTGTCTTTGGCATGTTAATCCCAGTTGCAGGTGTTCATATTCAACGCCTTGAAGTCACGCTTGCAAGCATCTTTGTAGGAGAAGAAGGGTCTACCTTTGTAACTTGCCCGTAGTCAGCTCTCCATATAGGATATCTTTTGGTATTCGCGCCCCCCCCAGCCTCCTTCCCCCCCCCCCCCCCCCCCCCCCCATTCTGCACATGTGACCACGCCATCGCAAGCGACGCTGGTGGAGGATTGTAACTAAGCTGACAGTCTTTGCACGGTTCAACACTTCGTTGTTTGTACCATGACTTTCTTAATAGCATATAAAATAATAATGCTGTAAATATCATTATTTATTATTCATGTCAGGGTTGGTTCCAAAATTATTTAATTTTAAAAATGAAAGAACTCATTAAATGCAAGTAATTAATTTGTGTCATAAAAATTAAAGTACTCATTAAATGAAAGTATTTAATTTGTGTCATAAAAATGAAAGTACTCATAATTAATTTATGTTTTTGTTACCTATATCCTAATTTATTAATATTTTAAAATACCAAAAGGCCTGGCCTGAAGATGCACTAGAAAGAGTTGCTTACAAGTTTCTGGAGGCATCTGAGATGGAGGATAAAGAGAAAGAGTCTGTGGTGTTCATTTGCAAAAATTTCCATCAGAGTATGAGGGATCTCTCAGTGAGGTTGGCCAACTTTAATATACATGTGTGGCTTGCTAGTACTGCTTTTGAATATATTTATTTCCTACATTTAGAACAATATAGTGTTTGACTTAATCTCTAGGGGAACTGAGATGCTAGTCCAGTCAGGGACATCATACTGACCAGGACTTCGCGTCAGGGTCAGACACAATACACAGACCAAGAGCACAATCTCTCTTCCAGGTAGGGTTCCCTGGAAACAAGCTGTTTTCAAGGCAGCCTGGCTGATGAGATGTGGATCGATGTGATCCCCGTAGTAGTGAGCACCACGCAGATGAAGCAAAGCATAGCACAACAGCTTGGAGGACCGCTGTCTACCTCATCAGCATATCAGCAAGCTCGGGATGTAAGGAAAGCTACTACAACCCGCCACTTATCGTCCTCTTTATGGTGTACCAAAGGGTAAACTTACTCATTGTGGGCATTGAACAACAACAAATTAATCTCTGACATTTGGGGAAAACATTAAAAGACAGTCAAAGTAGTCCCATAGCAGACACTACTGTCGAGGATGAAGTGTTAGAGACATAATAGTATGATGCCACAGCTTGTTCGTGGGGGGGGGGGGGTGAGTTCCCTTCCTTGCTGACTTTATTTCCCTAATAGTTAACTGGGTACCCATTTTCAGATAGGTGGACTCAAAAGTGTCAGTAAAAGAAGTTGAACTTTTTACCTTTGCCGTGATCATTAATTGCTCTATCACTATTCTAATAAAATGCTCATTGAAAACATTACATTCTAGTAGAAAGAAGAAATGGGTCAAGATGAAAAGCAAAGACAGATATTTGAGACTACAAATTGGGTTCTATTTATTTTGTCAAAGTTTTATCTGACTACAGTTGCCCATGCTACTGTGCTGTACTCTAGAACTGGTCTCACACATCCAGTATACAGTGGAGAATAAATCCTATAAACTTAACTTAACTTAACTTAACGTCTTTATACTGGTTTAGAAGACCCTGCAGAGTCTGTATACAACCAGTTAAATTTACATCACCTTGCTCTAAAAGCTATGCGCATCCAGTTTATTCTTAAATGCATTAACTGTCCCTGCACATCACAAGTAAAATCTATTCACACACACGAACCTGGAGAAAATAGCGCTTCCCAGAGCTAATAGAAAAGATTACCGACATTGTGAAGAAAAAAACATCCAGGCAGAAACAGAGGTGCCATAAGTGTAAAACACATAGACAAAAACTACCCACACAACAGCTGGACTCATGTATACACAAATTGTTCAGCAACAAATGCAACAGATAATAAAGGTGACGGAATCTTTTACAGCCTAAAAAACAGTACACAAAGAATTCTATCAGTGGCGACAAGAAAATTATCCAGTAACTTCACAGCAGAGGCAGATACCTTGAAAACACAAAAAGACAAGTGTTAGTCTTCACAGACATGCTGTCAGTGGTTGCTGCATTGGGGAGCCAACAAATTACAGACCTGAAGGAACTAGGAGTGATAAATTACAGACCTGAAGGAACTAAGAGTGATAAACTATGTTCCCTGTTCAAGAGAGTTATGACAGATTACATCTCATTACAACATTCTTGACAATGAAGAGGCTGACAGACTGCCAAGAGAACGTGGAAAGCTACATCAACTTGTTGTAGGTATAACTTATGAAGCAACCAAGAGTAGATACAGGAACAGGTGAGAAGCAGAACACACAGACCAGCAACCAAATGACACTTATTACCAGCTCAGCAACAGATGATAATCTTTACTCTGCACATTCCATAACAGACTGAGATACCATCTGGTCAACAAACTAAGGGTAGGAAATACGAATGCGGCACTGATAAAATAGCTGCTGAACATCTGTTACAAAGGTGTGTGTGGGGGGGTCCAACATATCAGGAACCATTTATTTCTTTAGTTATATTCAAGTTGATTTTTGAAAGCGTACAATGAAGAAGGGTAGGAAGATTGTAAAAATTAGCAAAGATATATCTTCTTCTTCTTCTTCTTCTTTGTTCATCCTTATATCAAGGTCCCAGTTTCTCTTACAAAGGACACAGTTGTTTGTAAGGCTGTTTTATCTCCATACAGCTTTTGTCTCATATCTGTCTTGCAAGGCCAGTATTGTTTTCTCTTTTCCTGCGTGAGAATGCAGCTTTATAGAATGTGTTCCACGGTCATGATATGCTCAACACATGGACACCTGTCATCTGTCCCAATCCTCATTTTGTTGTAAAGATGACCCTTGAGTCTGTTATGCCCAGTTCTCAGTCTGAAGATGATGACTTGCTCTTCTCTAGTTAAGTTATAGTAGCTGTCTTCTTTTCGGAAGTCGGGGTGTTGATCAGCCCATTTTACCCTGAAGTTGGCTTTAATTATGGTCTTGGCCTCATTATATGTGATACTCAGGTCTGTTTGTGGGGATGCTCCTCCACACTTTGCTAGTTTATCTGCAGCTTTATTGCCTTCAATATTGCAGTGGGATGGGGTCCACTATATGACCAACCTTGCCTGTTCTGCTGGGACAACATACTGACCAGGACGCATACCAGGTCAGGTCATTCTGTAGCCAGTGAGGTCGTTGGGGCATACATGAAGACATCTTCACAACCCCACGACATCCTTCTCTGTCAGTGGCCTATGCCTCTTCTGGTCAGAGATTGGTCCATTCTTTTATGTTGTCCTCCCACCTCTTTTTGGGACAGCCTCTTCGTCGTCTGCCTTACACTTTTCCATGCAGGATCATATTTGCAAGACCATTTGATCTCAATATGTGACCGTACCAAGTGAGTTTCCTTCTTTTGACAGTTGCCAAAAAGTCTTCAAAAAGCCCTATTGCTATTGTAATTCTATCTCACTCGATCTTTGGACGTAACGTTTAGAAGTCTTCAGAAACATCTCATCTCCAAGGCCTGTATCCTTTACCGAAGGTCAGCTGTAACTGTTCATGTCTCACAAACATAAAGGAATATTGACAGGACCAATGAACGCATTAATCTGATTTTTGTGCATAGTGCTAACCGTTTATCTTGCCAGATTTTGTTAAACCGTGCAAGCGCCACTATTGTCTGTGCTGTTTTGGTCAACACCTCACATTTTGATCCAGATATTTAAAACAGTCAACCACTTCAAGTTCCTGGCCATTAGCTTTTATCCTACTGTTGAAGCCCTCAGCGTTGCTGGTCATTAATTTTGTCTTTCCAGCATTTATCTCCTTACCATAGTCAAAAGCTGTTTCATCGAGCCTTCTGACCCATTCCTCGAGTTCTGCTTCTGTGCTCACCAACCCGTCAATGTCACCTGCAGAACGAAGGTTGATAATCATTCGACCCCCTATCTTGACAGTAGCAACGTGACCTCCAAGTGCCTCACTCATAATTCCCTCAAGGAATATATTGAAAAGAGTTGGAGAGAGTGTACAACCCTATCTCACACCGACTGATGTGCGAAACCAGTCCTCGCGCCTCCCATTCAGAAGAACTGCGCTGGATGATTTGTCATTCAGGTGTTCAAGGACCGTTATAATATTTCTGTCGATTTTATACATCCTCATGGTTGCCCATAACTCTTTATGCCATACCCTATCATATGCCTTCTTGAAATCAACAAATACATGATACAAATTTTGCTGCTGCTTTAGATATTTCTCGCTTAGCAGCCTTAAATTAAATATCTGTTCTGTAGTGCTTCTTCCCTGTCTGAACCCTGTTTGCTCCTCAGCAATGATGTTCTCTACTTGAGGTTTCAATCTGTTGAGAAATATATATAAAGGATATATAATCTGTGCTAAAATAGTATGCCATATCACATTACATAGGACTAATTTAGCAGTCATTTCAAAACTAAGATAAAAAGACATTTTAAGGCAGAGTAATTCATACATTACATAACATTCACTGCTATCAAAGTGATGACTTCTAGAAAATTACAATAGCAAGGGCTGCTATATAAAACATTGGGGAGAAAGATTATGTCATACAAGATGGGAGCATAGACTAATGTCAGGATCAGGTGAAACATACTGGCCAAGACCACCACCTCCCTGACTTCCTTGTCATGTTTCTGGAAACTGACAGCGGTCTGACCAATGAAGTGGGGACTGTGATCTTCATAATGATGAACTTACTGAGAAGCTTCACATTACACTACAGCCAGGTGGACACTTGTCCACCTACTTAAGTATGCCACAGAATGTAAGAGAAGCCACTGTATTTCAAAATTATAAGGAAAGTTACAATTATGAGGAAAGACTCAGAAAAACCGGCAACGGTGTCTTGAAAGAAAGGTTTGAGGTGACTTAATACAGGTTTATTAGATGATCAAAGGAACGGATAAATTAGACTATAACAAATTTTTCAAAATACAACCACCTACAAGAACAAAAGGGCATAGCTACAAATTAACTAAAGAAAGGTCCAGATTAGATATTAGGAAATATTATTTTAGTCAGAGAGTGGTGAATGCTTGGAATGCATTGCTACAGGAAGTAGTGGAAGCACGGGCAATTAATGCATTTAAGAATAGATTGTATGTGCATAGCTTTCAGAGCAAAGAAATGTAAATGAAACTGGTTGTATACAGACCCTGCAGAGTCTTCTAAAGAAGTATAAAGACGTTAAGTTAAGACAGAAACACATCATTTAGAGTGAAGGACTCAGAACCAGTAGCTTTGAGCAATAACAATAGCATACCAGTTTTTGATTCTTGAGAAAGGGGCTAACATTACCAAAACAGACAAAGTTAAGAAATCCAAAAAAATTTGAAAGTAACACAGCATATAAATATGATTTAATCACCTGGAAGTCATCAAGAGTTAACTGCCACTCAGCACAAATAGCTTCAAACAGCAACAATCACCTGGTCAGAATGCCAGTAAGTCAACTATCATTACGAGCTGTCAGCTGCAAAATATTTGGTTTTAGGGCAAATACATGTCAATGAGAAAGATGAATAGATTGGTTTAATGAAGTCCTGTGAAATATGGTCCATTTTGAGCAGCAAATCTTAAACATAATCACAAACATTTCCTCCAAACATTTGATGGTATAGGCGGAAAGAAAATCTGAGCTACATCAAATTAAGAGAAAGATCCTCCGTGTTAATTATCTTATATTCTATAGAAATAAAAACAAAACTATAAATTATTTTACATGATATTGCAGATTTCTGGAAGAACTAGGTCGACACAATTATGTGACCCCGACTTCGTACCTGGAACTCATTCATTCTTTCAAGAACCTACTCAAATCTAAACAAGACGAAACAATGAAAGGAAAGCAGAGATACATTGTTGGGTTAGAAAAACTGGCCTTTGCATCTTCGCAGGTGAGATTAAACAATTTGTGTATATTAAGCAGTGGCATTCCTATGGGTTTTGAATGTGACGGAGATAAGAATAAAACCACTGCTTCACTGGCAGCATGTTATAAGAGGTGACGCAAAGTGTTGTCTAAGCCCACCATGGTAAAAGTCTCTCTAATCCGTGGTATTGCACACCCATGTTATGTTATTGTAAAATTTAGACCTGATTATATAGGCACAAATGCAAGTTCAAGACATGTGAGATGCACCATGAATGAAATGAAGCAGGAAAGACAATTCTCAACAAAAATCAAAATACCGCCTTGAGGAAAAGGGTGAACACTGCATTAGTTAATTGCTTTAATGAAGCACAGAAATAAAGTGGTTTGAACATTTCACAAGAAGACAGTATGATCAACCTGCTGCAAGGTTATACTACATGTAGGTTTCAAGCAAAAACTTGACCACAGTGGCGATGGAAAGAGGGGATCAAAGAAAGCCTCCAAAAGTTCAACATGTCGGCACCACAAGCCTCCCTCCTAGCACAAACCAGAAATTTACGCATACCACCTCTCTGTGACACCGCAAGATAAGAGCAGTAGGACAAAAGAAGAAGAAGAATCACACCAAGCGATTCAGACAGGCATAAATTCTGGAAAGTAAGATGGCCGCACCTTAGTGGCTGCACTCTCGACTCTCTCCGGTGTTTGTGTCGAGTTTTCCGATGTTTGGTGGTTCCTGTTCGGATTATATTTCTAACTCCTTCACTAGGTGGTATCATGGACTTTATTCTGTGGAATTGATGTGCTTTCGATCGGTTATCCTGTTTGTTATGCTGCATTTTGCTGCATTTCATGTCTGGCTCAAGCCGTGGGAAACCAGTCCATGATGAAGTTCAACATTCCGCTTAACTGCACACCAGAATTCAGTGCAGATTATCACTACTCAAGGACATTTCTGCTTTAACTGAAGCCGATTTCCTCCTGCCCACGCCTCACTCCACCGGAGGTTACACAGTGCACAGCAAGGGTCACACTGACGAACAGGTGGACACAATCAGAAGCCTCGGCTACGCATGAACACAGCCTCAGCAGTTGGACATGGTAGTGGTCGATCAATACAACATGCCTTTTACGCCTACGCGAGCATTATTATTATTATTATACATCCTGCCAAGTCTGTAGTAACCATCTGGGTTTAAAAGAAAGCTCCCATTATGTAGCATGTCCTTTACAGAACGTCGCTCTCACAACAGCCGATCTGTAAGCCTCTCAATCTCTAGCAACCACTCCCACCTTTGTCGCTGTCATATTCAGAACCTCTGTAATGTCTTGTGTCCATCTTCTTCTTGGTCTGCCTCTGCTCTGCTTTTCAGTTACCAATAACAGTTACCATGTACAACAATACCACATGAATAATTCGAGAATATCAGAGTATATTGACTTATTTTCCCAGGGATCGAAAAAGAAGAAGATGAAGAAGATTGTACGTTGGTTATTATAGCCTTAAGATATGCTTGTTTCTGTTCAGGTGACCACAATGCAGGCTGAGCTGGAAGAGTTACAGCCCCAGCTAGTTGTTTCCGCTGCTGAGACTGACAGGATGATGATTATCATAGAAAAGGAATCGGCCAGCGTGGAGGAGACCAGTAAGAAGGTCAAGGCTGATGAAGCCATAGCCAATGAATCTGCAGCAGTGGCTAAAGCTCTTAAAGATGAGTGTGAGGCCGAGTTAGCTGAGGCCTTGCCAGCTTTGGAAGCAGCATTGTCTGCGCTGGATACTCTGAAGGTGAGGTTCTTATGGAAACTTGTATAAACATCAGTTTAGAAGGACTGGAAACATCCTGGCAGTCGGAAATAATATCTTGAAGTTTTCTTTACAGATTAAATGAATAATTAAACTTGGCAGTAAAACTAATTTTTTTCTTGTATAAAAATAAGTTTAGAGGGACTGCGAACTATCCTGCCAGTCGGAATTAGATCTTGAAGTTTTCTTTACAGATTCCAAGAATAATGAAACTAGGCAGTAAAACTAATTTTCTCATTTTACAACAAATATTTGTTTAAATCCTGGGAGCTGGTCATTTTTCAGCAGCCCGGCCCATCGGGTTGGGTTATACACTATGATTCCCATAAGACAAGCCTTTTGAGAAGCCATTCATTGCACTACAGCAGGAAAGGCCTGTGCACTACAAGAACAAAATTCATTTTGAGTAAAGAACACGGTATGAGTAGATTAGAAATTAAGAAAACAAATATTACCATTGAATTAAAAATTAAATCATTTACACTGAAAAAAATGCAACAAAAAAACTGACAAATTAACCAGACCTTCTTGGCAGATATTTTTTTTTTTTTTTTTTTGCGTTCGCCTTACTTCTCTAATCCCCAAGGCGGTGTGCGTTGCACTGTGGTTTTTATTTTGCGCCTGTCGGCCCAATGCATCCGACTTCAGCATGCATTTTATGTAAGGGTCTGCTTCCTCCTGCATTTTCTAAGGGTTTGCTTCCCCGGGGTAACGGCCGGTGCTGTGATGGGGATCGAACCCAGCACCTTCGGATTGTGAGCCGTGCCACTTATCCACTAGGCCACGCCGTCCCCTCTTGGCAGATATGAGAATCACTGAATTATTAGATACTATGGGAAATATTTTTACCATTGCGGGAAAATAGAATAATATACTTTTACTTGCACAGTATGTTGTTGTGAATGCAGCAATGAGTAGGTTTACTCTAAAAAAAAATGTTTGTGGTGGTTTGCAGTAACTTAACTCACACCCCGAACGTGCTGATGAAGGTTGATGGTGGTTGTGCTATGCTTGGCTTCATCTACGTGACACTCACTTCCACGGGGAGCACGTCGATCCCCCACCTCGTTAGCCAGACTACCAAGATGGACATCCCGTTTCAGAGAGGACTATGTGGAAGTTGAGGTGGGAGTCTTGGCCCGTATGTTTTGCCTGACCCTGACTTACATGTCTGATCAGTGTGTACTTGTACAAAATACAAAACCTGAGACTACAGTCAGCGGGCAGACATTGAATGCCGTAGACAAATTCACATATCTGGGCAGCACGCTGTTGAGATCTGTCAGCCTAGACGATGAGGTGGCAAGCAGAATAGCAAAGGCCAGCACAGCCTTTGGTAGAATGCGCTCGATGGTCTGGGCACGTCGTGGCATCAGCGTCAAGACCAAACTCAAAGTCTACCGTGCAACCATCATTCCAACCCTACTATAGGCTTGCGAAAGCTGGACTGTATACTCTGGACATGCAAGGAGGTTAAACCACTTCCACACAGGTTGCCTGAGGCGAATATTCCACATCCGATGGCAAGATCGTGTCACTGACATCGAGGTTCTCTCGAGGGCTAACATGCCCAGCATCCATGCACTGCTAGAAAATGCACGACTAGGATGGGCCGGACACCTCGTCCGTATGTCAGACGAGCAGCTCCCAAAGAAGCTTCTCTACGGTGAGCTGAGAGAGGGATGGCGCGAGAGAGGGCGCCCAAAGAAACGTTTTAAAAACGGTCTGAAGGACTCACTAAAAAGTTGCCAGATAGACATCGACAACTGGGAATATCTTGCGAAAAACAGATCTGACTGGAGAAGCGCAGTCAAATCGGGTGTAGCTGCTGGTGAAGATGACCGTGTTGTGAAAGCCCAGAACAGACGCGAGACGCGGAAATCCCGAGCAGCGGGAACACCATCCCCTTCTACAAACCTCGTGTGCCCGATATGTAGCAGATGTTTTCGTGCTCGCATTGGCCTGTTCAGCCACATGCGCACCCACACCCAACAGGGAAATCTGTGACAATGATGATGTCGGCGGTCCTCATCGACAACGATGGACAGCTATTATTATTATTATGTACAAAATAAATTGTAACAACTTTTGTAACTATTAATGCCATTTCCAGCCCGCAGATATCACAATTGTGAAGTCAATGAAAAGTCCCCCAAGTGGTGTGAAACTGGTGATGGCTGCTGTTTGTGTAATGAGAAGTATCACTTCCATCAAGATTCCAGATCCTAATGATCCCAGTAAAAAGGTGATTTGGTTACCAATTGTGTGTGCTTGTCATGTTAAAACATGTTTGCTTTTGTTTTGTTTTAAAAGCTATTCATGCAGCGCTGTTCACTATCAACAAATTATCTCTGGTAGCAGATTTTCTGTGCTGTTTTTAACATCCAGGGCATCTTAAAGAAGGTGGACCTGAGTCCTTCTGGCTGTAGTGCCAATGTAAAGCATCTCTACAGGATTACCACCACATGGATCACTATCTTGATCTCTACCTTGTTGGCGAGGCTGCTGTAGCACAACCTATTTCTAGGTGCTTGACATGAATTGTATTTGGGGTCTTGGTCTGTATGTTGCACCTGACCCTGTCATTAGCCTTTACATCCTTGAACATTAACAGAGACATCCCCAGAAGTAAAAACAGCTTTACAGTTGAGTTTTGTTAAGGGACATGAAAGTAGTTGACAAATGTACTTGTGGACCAGCAGGACAAACAGTCGAACATATCCTACAAGACATAAATAAGGACATAAATAAGGAAATAAATGAGGAGAACTCATGAGTGGTGTGAAGTAAAGAGAGGAGTACTATAGGACTCAATTTGGGACCAATTTTGTTCTTGATATATATAAACGATTTGGACATTGATATTGAATCCCTGGTTGCAAAATAAACTGATGACACAAAACTATGCAGTAGTGTCTCATCTAAAGCAGAAGTGGATATACTGAGGTCGGATTTAGATGCAATTCTAGAATGGTCTGTAATCTGGCAAATGGAGTTTAATGTAGATAAATGTACAGTCATCCCCATGGGTAGATACAATATGGAACATAATTACAAAATGGGCAAGGACAATATTGAAAAGGAAAAGGACCTAGGGCTTATAATAGATCACACAGGTAAAGTGAGTGAGCAAGTCCAGGTAGCAGTGAAAAAGGTAAATGCAATGTTAGATATGATAAAAGAAAATATTAAACATATAAGCAAGAAAGTGATAGTCAAACTGTATAAAGCTTCAGTTAGACCTAGATTGGAGTACTGTGTACAGATGTGGAGTCCTTATCATAGAGGGGATATAAACATGCTGGAAAGTATACAAATAGGAGCGACAAAGCTGATAGTGGGATTCCAGAATTACAGTTATGAGGTATGACTCATGAAAACTGTTCTACGTTGCCTAGAAAAGAGAAGAATTCAAGGTGACTTAATAAAGGTTTATAAGATAATCAAAGGAACGGATAAATTAGACTATAACAAGTTTTTCAAAATACAACCACCTACAGGAACTAGAGGACATAGCTACAAATTAATTAAAGAAAGGTCCAGATTAGAAATTAGTAAATATTTTTTAGTCAGAGAGTGGTGAATGTGTGAAATTCATTGCCACGGGAGATAGTGGAGGCAGGGACAGTTAATGCATTTAAGAATAGATTGGATACACATAGCTTTTAGAGCAAGGTAATGTAAATGAAACTGATTGTATACAGACTCTGCAGAGTCTTCTAAACCAGTATAAAGAAATTAAGACTGAGATATGCTTAGACAACTGCTTTCTGAGCACTGACCCATGGAAATGAATCTTTGCAAAAGGCTGTTTGGGAGCCTTGAAGAACTCTCCACTACAGCAACCTTTATCCGGAGAACTTGATATCAAATGTGGACATATAAAACACAAATGGGAAGAGGAAGAGCAATTGATAAATTGAACGAAAAATAAAATTGTAAAAATGACACATTATATTAATCCTACCAGACCGCTGTACCCTTTTTCCGGTAATATCCTTAACTGACGCTATACCGCTGGACCGGTTTTGCGGTACTTTAGGTAGTATGTAATAAAATGCGTCAGAATCTAAAAATAACCAACCAATCGTGGTCAATCCTCGTGATTAGTCATTGCAAATGGCTGCCCCCATGTTGGAATTGATTTTGTGGGGTTTAACGTGAACAAATTCGGAAAATTGACAATGAAACGAGCGGCTGATGAACCAAGCACTTCAACAGGAAAGCAAAGTAAGTCTAGGCTTATGACAGTCCAACACGTGATCAATAATTTGGTTGATTCAGACTCTGTTCAAGTGAAACAGACAGAGAGAGCTCGAGTGATGAGATGAAGGCTTTTCTTGGACTGAGGATCTATATGGAATACTCATGTATAAAGCCCAGCTATCAGGATTATTGGACAGATGAGGGCTCTTTGTTGTGTTTACTCCCGGATTTCGAAATGTTATGACTCGAGACAGATTCTGTGCTTTTTGCTGGGTGGATTGGCACACAAAGGTGGAATATTGACGCTAGATGAAAGGTAAACCTATTTTCTACAATGTCTCCAAGTTACATCTTATTCTAACCACTTGTTTGCATGTAACTAACATTTTTCTATATCATGTTGGTTTTTTCTCTGGAGCCCAGGAATGGGGGACAGTTAGGTTCAGGGCCTCAGGTGTGGTAGGGTTACCCAGGAATGGGGGACAGTTAGGTTCAGGGCCTCAGGTGTGGTAGGGTTACCCAGGAATGGGGGACAGTTAGGTTCAGGGCCTCAGGTGTGGTAGGGTTACCCAGGAATGGGGGACAGTTAGGTTCAGGGCCTCAGGTGTGGTAGGGTTAAAACAGCAAAAGTTGTAATAGGGAAAGGTGCTAGTCTCTGGTACTCTAAAACAGAATACTTTGTGTAGATAAATCCTTTAAACTTCAGATGGTAATTTATCAAACAAAAGGACAACTGTGACCCCCGGCCACTTGTTACCTTACTGGTAGGCTAAGGACAGTCACAGACTAGGGACAGTTAATCTTCTTCTTCATCGTACGCTGTTTACAGCGATATTTACGTTGCACTGTTTTATTTTGTTAAGCCTGTGGCTCAGTGCATCCGATTTCAACAGGTGTTTCTGTAGGGATGCCCTCCTTAGCCTTTGGCTGTCCCCAGCCTATCTGCAAGGCAGCAGTTGTTTTTGGTCAGAGTTGTCTCTCTTAGGGAAGTGGACAGTTAATCTGATTAATACAAAATGGTAGAAAGCAGATGTATTGGACCAATATCCAATATATCGCAGTTCAACTGTAAAGTGTGACACAATATGTTGTAAGTTCAACAGAAATAAAGGAAGAAGACGAAATGCATAAGCTCTCCAATAATTTTGAAGGACAAACACAGTTTATAAATAAATAACAGCCCCTTTACAGCTCCATAAGAAACATCACACCACTACTAACTTACAGGTTGTAAAGTGTGATAGCTACACTCCCACTAACTTATATGTTGTAAAGTGTACCAAAAACATCACACCACTACTATATTACATGTTGTAAATTGTGCCAGAAACATCACAGTCTTCAATCTTACATGTTGTAAAGTGTGTGAGAAATATCATAGCTTTACTAACTTGTTCATCCAAGGAAAATGAGCAGCTCACCCTTCTGATCCTCTCTATATGTGATAGTGCTAGATCTTCTTTCTAACCCAGAAGGGTACTTCACACTCTGCAAGTTTTGGCCCATGTTGATGGTGGGGGTGTAAAATGCCATAAATTGGGAAGTCTTCTACCCTAGAAAAGTTTAACCACATTGTTAATTGCCTCTAATGACATGCTCTCAGTGGGAAAGTGGTCTTATTCTTGTCTCTGTCACACACAGACGAACTTCAACATTAGAAATATCAACCACCACGTTGTTGTTGTTGTTGTTGTTGTTGTTGTTGTTGTTGTTGTTGCTGTTGAATGCCCACAATGAGTAGAATTACTCTTTTGTGCGCCATAAAAAGGATGATTTTCATAGCTCTTCTCACATCGAAAGCGTGCTGATGAAAGTGGTCCTGGTTCCTCCAGGCGGTTGTGCTATGCTTGGCTTCATCTGCGTGTCGCTAACTACTACGGGGATCACGTTGATCCCTCACATTGTTAGCCAGACTGCCCTGAAAACAGCCCATTTCCAAGAAGGGCTACGAGAAAGCTAAGGTGAGGGTCTTGTCCAGTATGTTTTGCCTGAACATATCTGATCAGTATATTTTGCCTGACCAGATGTTAGTCTTCCTCCCCAAGGCATATTGTAAAAGGTGACTAACTAAAGACATTTTGACATAGGACAGGCCACCACATCCTGTAGAAACCAGAAGCCACAAGAACAATCATATAAGAATCTGAACTGCATGCTAGAAGATGTGTGAATAAATAAGTAAGTCAAAAATAATGATGTCACAGATCAATGACTTTTGGATACCAAGCAAGAAACTGCTGAATGACCTGAACTTTCTCAATGACTTAAAGAGTTATGACAAAGATAACATACCAGAGGCTGTGATGCTCATAATCAGAAAACAGTACCTCACAAACCCAGAATTTGACCCCAAACAAGTTGCCAAAGCGTCCTCAGCCGCTGAAGGTAAAATCAGATCTTTTGCTTTTCATGAGTTAGTCTCTCTCTCTCTGTCTCTCTCTCTCGCTTTCTTTCTCTCTCTCTGTTGCTCTTTCTGTGTCTCTCACTCTCTCTCTCACCTTTTCTCTCTCTGTCTCTCTCTCTGTCTCTTTCTCCCTTTCTCTCTCTGTGTTTCTCTCTCTCTTTCTCTGTCTCTCTCTCTGTCTCTCGCCTTTTTTCTCTCTTTTTTTCTCTGTCTCTCGCTCTCTTCTTTCTCTCTCTCTCTCTCTCTCTCTCTCTCTCTCTCTCTCTCTCTCTCTCTCTTTCTCATTTCCTCACATACATATATGGATGCAAATTTTTCAACAACACCTTGCCTTTCTTCACATATTTAAATTAAATACAGGATAAAGTTTAGAATTTTTTAAAAATAACTTTATTGTTTAAAAAAAATCCACCAAAAATAACTCATAGCGCCGTTTAATACCCATTGCCAAAGAGCTCAAGTCATCTGTCTATGGTCAAAACCATTGCATCAGTCATCATAAGCCTGTGTTAATGCACATAACCTTTCTAGTGGCCTTTAGCCAGATCTTCTTAACTTAACTCATCTACGTTATACTGGTTTAGAAGACTATAGAATCTGTATGCAATCAGTTTATTCTACTCTACCAGTACTAAAAATAACTGAGCATCCAATTTATTTTTGAGTGCACTGACTGACCTTGCATTTCTTGATTCTTGATTCTAGGAATCAACATCATCACACACAAGACATTCCAATAAGTGCTCTATTCTCCGTCCAAGCAGCCAGCCAATCGTATATATACTCAGAGTCTCAGTCAAGTGTTGATTTCATGTTCTTCGGATCTTTCCAGACAGAACACACTTTCTCCCTTCTTCCCTAGTCACTCCCAATTCTATCATCCTTTGCACATATGCATTTTCGTGACCCTCTGTCTCTTCATCATTCTGTAGACTGTTCATGACTGCCCTTATCAACTCAACCCGGTCTCTCGTCATCACCACGTCATTTATCACAGCTCGTCCAACCACTGCATCAGCTCTTTCGTTGCCCCAGACGCCTGCATGGGAGCATTACATAGCAACATTGTAATGTGCAAGGCTTATTGTTGTTTGTGATTGCCCACAATGAGGAGGTTACTCTTTTGTGTGGCCTGAAAAGGATGTTAAGTGGCGGGTAGCTTTCCTCACATCCCGAGCTTGCTGATGAAAGTGGACCGGGATCTTCCAGGCAGTTGTGCTCCCTTGCATTATTAGACATTAGTGGGAATTGATCAGGGTACAATTGATCAGGGTACAATTGATCAGGGTACAATGATCAGGGTACAATTGATCAGGGTACAATTGATCAGGGTACAATTGATCAGGGTACAATTGATCATGGTACAATGATCAGGGTACAATTGATCAGGGTACAATTGATCAGGGTACAATTGATCAGGGTACAATTGATCATGGTACAATGATCAGGGTTAAATTGATCAGGGTACAATTGATCAGGGTACAATTGATCAGGGTACAATGATCAGGGTACAATGATCAGGGTACAATTGATCAGGGTACAATTGATCAGGGTACAATGATCAGGGTACAATTGATCAGGGTACAATTGATCAGGGTACAATTGATCAGGGTACAATTGATCATGGTACAATGATCAGGGTACAATTGATCAGGGTACAATTGATCAGAATACATTCTTATAAGAAGACCAAACCATCATATTTTCTGTCTGGAAATGTACTCAAAGCAAGAAGTTGTTTGAACCTCATTTTGAATATCTTTGTTTCACAATCTCTCTCTCCTGTTCACATGGATTATATTTCTCTAATGCCATTGCTGAAAACATGAATGTTCTCTCTCTAATATTATTACTGAAAACAAAATAGACCTTTCTTTAATGCTACTGCTGAAAACATGGATCACTTTTCTTTAATGCTATTACTGGAAACAAGGACTCCTTTTCTCTAAGGCTGTTACTGAAATATAATTATAAAAAACAAGAAGACGTGCTTGCTGTGGATACTTAATGTGTTTTTTGGTGTTTATGAGGAACAGCTGACCAAGCTGTTAAGATACCAGTCCTCTGACCACGAGAAAACGGGTTTAATATCTTGGTACAAATAGGTATTTATTTATATCAGGTAAACTAAATGCCTAGCCTGCACACTACATGGCAGCTACAGTCCTTTTTTTCCTCATCTTTAAAAATCTTCCCAGTAGACCACAGCAAAGGGAAAAAATGTTGTAATGTTTTTTTTAAAATATGATGTTTCCAATAAATTCAGGTCGCTCAAATGGATTTTAACTTTGCAGATTTGTGACTGTTTTATTATGTGTCTCCCAAGAATATGGCTGGAAAAATAAAGAAATGCAATAAATATGTAACACTGAGAAAGAAAGCCAAGAATACAGCAGAAAAAAACAGAATGGCAATTAATATGTAACTCTTGGATAGAGAACCAAGAAAAAAGTCCTAACAGCAAAATAAAAATGCTGAGAGGACTTTGAAGATAGACAAGAAAAGGACGCTGGAGAAAACCAAAATCTGTTCTATATGAACCTAAGGACAATGTGGAAGGAAAATGAGTGTTCACTGAAATTTGAAAAAGATAAACAAAGTGATTTGTTTACCACCCCGAAGAAAGATAATGGATAAATGGGAAGAATATTTCTGAGCTTCTCAGTGCTGAGAAAGATCAAATTCCAGGTACTGACGACTCTAATGAAGTGGAATAAATAAATGATGGGAGAAAACAACAGCATGATGAAAGAGCAGACGGCAACACTAAAAAACATTCAGGCTAAAAGAGCAGACGGCAACACTAAAAAACATTCAGGCTAAAAGAGCAGACGGCAACACTAAAAAACATTCAGGCTAAAAGAGCAGACGGCAACACTAAAAAACATTCAGGCTAAAAGAGCAGACGGCAACACTAAAAAACATTCAGGCTAAAAGAGCAGACGGCAACACTAAAAAACATTCAGGCTAAAAGAGCAGACGGCAACACTAAAAAACATTCAGGCTAAAAGAGCAGACGGCAACACTAAAAAAAATTCAGGCTAAAAGAGCAACTGAACATGAGGGTGTAACACAAAAATGGTGGAGTACATGGGAACTGTAGATGAACTGTTATTCTTGAAAGTTCTCCGGGTAACATGGCACCACAAAACTATACCAAAGGATAGGGAGGTAGCCATCATTGTGCCAATATTTAGAAAGAATTACAACTGACTGTAGAAGTCATACATGAATATGCCCCCTTTGTGGCCCTGGCAATGCCTACTCTAGGATATTTCTTGCGCAGAGATTGAGACATCTGGTTGAGACATCTGGTTGAGACATCTGGTTGAGACATCTGGTTGAGCCATCTGGTTGAGCCATCTGGTTGAGACATCTGGTTGAGACATCTGGTTGAGCCATCTGGTTGAGACATCTGGTTGAGACATCTGGTTGAGACATCTGGTTGAGACATCTGGTTGAGACATCTGGTTGAGCCATCTGGTTGAGACATCTGGTTGAGACATGGTTGAGCGAGGCCAAATGTGGTTTTAGAGAAAACCAAAGTACTCAAGACCTTATCTTCGCACTCACGTAGCTGAGGGAAAAAGCTTTTGAGTATGATGATGAATTGCACCTGTTTCTTGCACCTGGAAAAGAGTTTTCATGAATGCCTGGAAAGGAAGAACATCCCAGAACCCTTGATCTACACTATACATTGTTTCTATAAGACTTGCAGAAACTACATTAGCTCTACCTATGTACCACTAATAACTTATGGATTTGAAACATGACCACTACTCAGAAATGCCGGTTCCAAGTCTCTGAAATGAGATTTCCAAGTAACAAGGAGAGACAAGATCCACAATCAGACAATACAACATGATCTCAAAGTGCAGGTCTAGCAGACACGAGTGAAGCAATCTCAACTTTGTTGGTTTGGTCACGACTGCAGAAGAAGAAAAGATCAGCTACCACAGCAGTCATGTGAAACAAAGAGCCAAGGATCCAGACCCGCGCCCCTGACAACACAATGTTCGCTTGGATGACGATACAAGATAGACTATAAGAAACCAAGGTCTAGACTGGAACCAGACCAAGAGGAAGACAGCAGATAGAATAGTCTGGGGCTGAAGATGCAGCAGTGGATGAGCTGATAGCAGTCAGTGACTCAGCTGGTTGCTTGCATCGCGGTCAGTGACCCAAAACTTACCATGATAATATTCTGCCCCCAAGGGATGACTCTGGAAACAAACCACAACCATGAAGCCTGACTAAGAGATTAGGGATCGAAGGATATAAAGATGTTGAGTATCACATGAGCTGCAGTGGTCAGTGACTCATAGCTGACTGCTAGCAACAGAGCCAGCAAACCACAGCTGCCAACACCCTTCTACACCTCCACGTGGTTACCCTGGATAACAGGTTGCAACAGAGCAGGTTGGCTAAGGATCGAAGAGGGAAGGCTAATCCTGCACTAAACAAATGTCTGCTGCTGAAGACAGATGTGTCAGACCAAAAGATGTAAATTTTGCAGTCAAGATGTAAACTAGCGCCACAATGCATTCTGTTCTTCCAACTACATTTTGCTACTTGCTAAGCCCTGTTTAGGGTTTGGTAGCAGGAGATTTAGAACGAACGCAGAAGAAGAAGAAGAAGAAGAAGAGATATAATAGCAAATGCAAACTTAGTCCTAAAGGTGTTCTGCTGAAATCAGATGTGTCGAGCCAAAAGGTGTAGATATTGCTGCCTAGCTTTAAACTATGACACAACGTCACATCCTTTTTAGGATAAACGCTGAAGAAGAAGGAAAGTAGTCTGACGCTCTTTCTGGCAAACATCTACAGGCCAGGATAGGAGTGGAGTGACTAAACAAGTAAGTTATTGTGTATAACACATCCAGGTCTGTGCAATGGGTTTTGATAATTTAGATCAAAGACTGTTTTATTGTTTTTCTTATGTATTACACATCCAGGTCTGTGCAAATGGATTTTGGCGATGGAAATTTATGATCGAGTGGCAAAAGTTGTGGCTCCTAAAAAAATCAAACTGAAACAGGCAGAAACTGACCTGGCTCTTATGATGGCCACACTGAATAAAAAGAGAGCAGAACTGGCTGCGGTAGAGAAGAAACTGGCAGACCTACAACAGACATTTACGGACATGAAAGACAAGAAGGAAAATCTTGAGAAAATGGTTTGTTGCATAAAAAATGTTTTCCTTATGTTTTTTCCCCCTTCCATTATAAAAGCTCTATTTTTGACATTTAAATAATAACCTCTAAGAATTTGTAGTTATGATATAAGAGAATATGCCCTTATTTCAGTATCTTTTTTGTTTTTAAGTTCATTTTTTTTTTAAAAATTTTTAAAAATAAATGGTATGGCTTTGTTAATACTTAATATAGGTTATCTCAGCTTAAATAAAAAGAAATAGGAAGTGATGGTAGTGACAAAGAAACTAGACTCTCTAAAATGCTGCATCAAAGAGAAGGGGACCAAATTCAGACACTTTAACACATTTAAATACCTGGGCACATACATAACATCAATGGAAGATGCAATTGAAAAATTAAAATACAGAATACAAGAAAGTAACCCATAGCATTACTGCCGTAGGGGTGTGAGGTGTTAGAGATCTCACATTTCAAAGGCTCTGCTATATGAGAACGGTAGCCATCGCCTCTCCCTTGCCACTTTTACTTCCTGGACTGAACTGGTACGCATTTAAGGCTGGGTTGACTCGGGAGCCGGTGTGGTCTGAAAAACATTTCCGCCTCAACTGGGGAATGAACCCAGGACTACTCAGATGCGAAGCCAGCTCGCTAACCACTACGCTACGCGCAGAATAGCTCAAGCAAAATCGGTCTTCCAGACCATGAAAGAAGTATTGTGCAACAAAGCCTTGTTGCTGAAACTGAGAAAGAGAGTCCTTGAATGTTTAGTGACCACAAACAGATACTAGTATGACGTACAAAGAGTCAAAACGGCTTATCAAAGCCAGATACATGACCAAATGGGAAACCGAACATACTGGTTACACCAAAAACAATGCCTATTACCAGTTGAACAGAAGAGAGCAGGTCGTTGTCTTCAGACTTCGCACTGGCCACAATAGACTGAGGTACCACCTATTCAACAAATTAAAGATAGGTGGTACCGACGAATGCCCGTGCGGTACCGGTAAAATGACTGCTGAACATCTGCTGCAGAACTGCCCGACATACGAGGATCAGAGAGAGCAGATGTGGCCATCACCAGTGGAACTGCAAGACAAGCTCTATGGCAGTGTCAACAGCCTCAGGATGACCGCTGCTTTTTTCGAGAAAAAAAATGGTTACTGTCTGACTGCGTACGAAGAAGAAGAAGAAGAAGAATGCTTAGTGGAACCAGTACTGACATATGGCAGTGAATCATGGACAATTAGCAAACAGGTGCTTAGATCTTTGAAAGCAACGGAGATGTAGTTTTACAGATGAATGTTGCGAATCCCATGGCCTGCAAAGAAGACCAATGAAACAATACTTGAGAAGACCCAAACACAATGGCAACTTATTATAAAGATCAGAACAAGACAGTCATCCTTTTGTGGACATGCTATGAGAAGATGTGGCTTGGAGCCCGTCATGACAACGGAAAAGATAGCAGGAAAGAGAGACAGAGGAAGGCGGAGAGAAAAGATATTGGACAGCCTGAGAGAATGGCATGGGCGACAATCAACAACAGAGTTGGTAAAAGGCACACGTGATAGAAGTGGATGGAGGTCAATGATCGCCAACGCCAACCGGCAGGACACCTGATAATGATGTAGGTTATCATTTCATCTGTAGTACATGTAGTTAATTAATAAATGAGACTATACCAAATTTTTCGAAGTACAACTGGTCACAAGAACAAAAGGGCACAGCTTCAAATTGTTTAAAGAAAGGTCCAGATTAGATATTAGGAAATATTGTTTCAGTCAGAGAGTGGTGAATGCTTGAAATGCATTGCCAAAGAATATAGTCGAGGCAAGGTCAGTTAATGCATTAAAAAATAGATTGATTGCACACAGCTATTTTTAGTTTAGATAGAGTGGGATAAATTGGTTGTGTACAGACTTTGTAGAGCCTTCTAAACAAGTGTAATTAAGTTAAGTTAAGTGAAGTAAAGTTAGGTTAAGCTCCTAGCATGCTATATAAAACAGTTTGACATTTTAAGATTTTGTGATATTCAGACAATTGGAAGTATGATAGTTCGTGTCATATTTAACCTTGTTTCTCTTTATTACAACTGGCCAGGTTGATATGTGTGGAAAAAAGCTTGTGAGGGCAGAAAAACTAATTGGAGGTCTAGGTGGTGAGAAAAACAGATGGACGGAAGCAGCAGCAAACCTTCAGAGGATTTATAATAATCTGATAGGAGATATTCTAATCTCAGCCGGTGTGATTGCATACCTTGGTCCATTCACGTCTTCATTCAGAGATGACATGACTAAAACATGGGTGAAAACTTGCAAAGTAGGTCTGATGATTTATTGTGAAACTTACCAAAGTGTACTGTACTTGGTAGGTCAATCATTTGATTGACAAACTAAGTGATTGTCATTTTATGAAATGACGGGGTATTGGTACAACATGACATTTTTAAAAACATTTTTGTGGAATAAATCTGGAATTATGGTTAAGTAAATGTGTTCCAGAGTGTCTGAGTTGTAGAGCACTCGTTACACGTGGTTATGCTACTGGGTTATATCCCTATTGTCAATATGCCCAAGTTGACCCAGTTCTAAATGGATACCTGACATAGATGTAAGGAAGGCAAAGTTTTGAAGAAGGGAACTGGTAACCATAACTCAGAAAAAAACTAAGACCTAGTACAATGAAGCCTCTAACACTTTATCACTGATGGCAGTGTCTGCTAGTAGACTAATCTGTAACTTGTTAACCCTTTAAGTTCAAATTGTCCTTTGCAGTCGAACTAGAGTAACACCACTTACAGTCTGATTTATCTTCAGTTCCATGTCACATATCAACCATATCTTATTATTTAGCTAAATGTGATTTATAAACAAAAATAATTTCTTTAAATTTAAAAATTATAATTTTAATTGTAATGACTATTTGAATTTTAGTTTTAATGACTTTTTTGTGTTAGCCATGAAACATAAAATCACAGTTCTTGTCTTGGACATTAAGACCAACATCTTGTAAATTAGGTTGGACTGTAAAGGGTTAAACGTGTATATCTTTATAAGGCACCAAGTTTATTTCTTGGCTATGGCACCATCTGTATGATTCAGCTGTAGTAGTACCTAATTCTGCTGTGAGTTAGGAAGACAAGGCATCAAGAAAGTCAGCCTCTTGTCTCATGTTTCCACCTTGTTGTGGTAAAGGAGCTTGTGTGTCACTAAGATCTATGCCAAGGTCACTTAAATAATATTGATGGTGATCCATTGCAAGCAAAGATGGTAACAGCATCAGATATGCGTTATCAGATGTGTCTATGTGACGATACAGTTCTAAATTAGGATGAAAAACTTTGCCACATGTGGACGGGGCAGGAAGTTGGGCTCTTACATTCTATCCTTTCAGACAGAATGTTTTATTTGCACCACAGTGATGATTCTCTGCTTGCTGATATGAACACCTTGTGTGATGGCAGTGTGCCAGGCAGAGATTAAAAGACAGAATCCTGAGCTTGTAAACCATTCCCAGGACTGAATGATGTGATGATGATGATATATGAGGCGAGGAATTTTTGGGGCTGCGGTAGTGCAGTGGTTAGTGCACTGGCTTCCCAGTCAAGCGATCAGGGTTCAATTCCCAGTTTTTTTCTGATCACAAATCGGCCCTTGTGGTCGACTCAGCCACATAAATTGGGCACCAGAAAAATCTGAGAAGGAAAGGTCCCCGGCGTGATGCTGACCACATCATCCACTTTGTGCCGTGGGTTACAAAATAATATGGGTCTAACACCATATTTCCTATGCGCTGCATAGCGTGACGTAATCTTTACGTTTTTTTAAATCCTGATATTTCTTTATAAAAGAGATCTCGCACTTTATCAAATTATTCAGCACTTACTTATGGACATTATTTTCCCATTCACCAGTCGATGAAAATTCCTGCATCTTCTGAGTTTTCCTTAACCAGGACACTTGGGGAACCAATCAAGATACAGGCCTGGAATATCGCAGGACTGCCCAAGGACTCGTTCTCTGTGGATAATGGTGTCATAGTTGCAAATTCCCGCAGATGGTTTGTTGCAGATAGTTCTGTTTGTTTCCTTTTAAAAAAGTTGGTTTAAATAATTTGTTTGCTATATCTTGTCAGGAACTGAAGATACAGCACAGTAGCGACTCATTGCGGATACTTGCATCAGGGTCAACAAACCAGAGCTGACCAAGACCCTTTTCCAGATTTAAGTGGCGGTCGCGGAAACAGGCTGCAAAAGTGTAGTCTGGCTAAGAGAATAAGTAAGGTGAAGGCAAACTCGGTTCCAAAAAAGCCAGCTGAAACCAGATGTTCGACCAAAAAGCACAGATATCACAGCCTCGCTGTAAACTATGACAATATGTCACAACTTCCTTTTCAGAACGAACACCAAAGAAGAAGAAAGAAAGGATATCCTATCAGGCCAGGTCACAATATAAATGACATGTGACAGTTCACCATGTTTACATTTCATTCTTTGTCTTGCCTCCTGTTTGCTGTGTTTGGAACAACTGTAACCAGCCCCCTACATTAAACATGCTTCAAAGACTGATTCACAACAATGACAATGCACAGAAAAAATTGTTTTTAATATGTGTACAAAATGATATTTATTTAAATGGCCTTGGCTTGGCTTGGCTTCATTCATTCTCAATCTCCCACTACCAGACACTGAAAGGGCTTAAGGAGCAGAATGTAGTCCAGAGAATAGAATGCGTTGTGTCGTAGTTTACAGTTTGACTGCGATATTTTCACCTTTCGGTCCAACACATCCGACTTCAGCAAGCATTTTTTGAGTACCGGGTTAGCATTCTCTCTTCGATCCCTTCTCCTTAGCCAGTCTGCCCTGCTGCAGCCAGTTATCCAGGATCACCGCGTGGAGGTGTAGAAGGGTCTTGGCAGCTTTGGTTCGCTGGCCCTGACGCTAGCAGTCAGCTATGAGTCGCTGACCACTGCAGCTCATGCGCTGCTCAGCATCTTGATCCCTATTTATTTAAATGATTGACAGTCTTTTAAATGAGAGGACTTGACTTTTAATCTACAACGCTCAGATTTGGAATGTACTCAAAACACACCAGATACCAAGAAATAATCATATAAATGTTAGTGTCTAATTATGTGGCTCATGTATGTAGAACATACTTGTGTGTGTTAATTGGGTCTTCAACTACAAAAGTCTGGGAACCACTGGAACAAGGGCCACAGAAGGCCATCATTTTAAAAGCCATTTCTTAAAATTCTCAATATGGATCCCAGAACAATTTATTGAGGAGGTAGGAACAGAACCACTACACCTTCAGGTAAAGAACCATCTATAGTGGTGGCTGTATGCTAATAAGGAGCAAAATTGAACAGAGTTGTCTGAAAATGGAACTGCTTAGTTGCATAGCTCAGGTCAAATATGTTGTTCACATAGTAAATAAATACTACAAATTACATTGGATAACAAATTTGAACATTTAGTGTGTATCTGAGATTAATTCAAGTTACCTTTATATTGTTTGACAGGCTGAAATTGAATATGGTCATTAAAACACCAGATTAGCTCTGATTTTTAAAATATCTATAATACAATTTTGTTCATATTTGCATATACATGCCATGCGATAGTAATGCTCATAGCAGAGATGATTCACAGCAACGCCTTTTTGTCTTTCATTTGTTATGTGTTTCTACAGCATCTCTCACAGGGATCCAACAAAAGTCTGTTAGCATTGCTGCATTCCATTTCCCTTGGTACCTTTTTGTTTGAGGGTAGTAATGTCCTGGTGAAATCGTTCCCCATGCTCATTACTGGCATAATTGCAGTTAGCAGGGAGGAAATCAATGTGAGAGTGTAAAAAGTGTGATTTCATAGACATGTTGCACTCTTGTTTTTCATAGAGCTGTAACAGGGCTTCTGCAAGCTCCAGGTAATTGTCAGCTCTATTGTTTCCTAGAAAGTTTGTGGTCACCTGTGAGGGTATCATCAAATCGCTGATCTTGAAAGAGCTGATGTATCTGTTAACAGACAAATATCCCTTCCTTGATTTTGACCTCATTAAGTTGTGCAATTCTACAAGTGGTTTGTTAAGTACATAATTTTTTTTCTCCCCAGTTCATGTGATATTCATTGGAGTCAATCCTTGTCGTTGTAGTGGGAAGTTCTGACATGGATGTCCCTCAGACAGAGGAAACAGCAAAACTTTGTGTAATTCTGCTCTAACCCCTTCAAGATGGCAATGACCTTCAGGTCACCACAAATCTGTCACTTATACTTGTCAAAGTTGATGGTGTGTTTCAGTTATTTCATGCTGTTGTACGTTTCGTTCATGTGGACTGCACACCCAACTGGAAAAGATAATAAATTGTAACCGTTATGGAACAGTACAGCTTTTAAGATCAACTTGGTTGAATCAATGAACAGCCTCCAATCGTCATCCGGGTAGTTGATGTGTAGTGCTGCCATCAGATCTACTATATCAACGCAAGCAATGAGTTTAGCACAATCTTTTCTAGAAGATTTCATTGCTGCAGTCTGGACCCTGACTGCTCTTTATTTTTTTACAATTCCAAATCTTTCACTTGATTATTCAATTCACTCTCGATAATTTGACATGGCTGTGCAGACTCTTCAATAGGCACGAAATCAGGATCTCTTGATGTAGATGCTTTCACAGGTGACGGATGTCCGCTGGCATTATTATCTTCTTCATCATCCAGCGAATAAGATTCTCGTTGATCCGGAGCAAGAAGTCTTTCCCGGTGGAGAATATTCAGATAGGAGGTCACAAGCTGCTATATCTTCTTATAAATAGCACATCCAATTGAAGGAGTCATACAAAAATAACAATCATTAAGATGATTTGTCAATGCCTTCCACACTATTGGAAATGTAAAACACATTAATTGTTATTTTTGGTTCAACCAGCAGTACAGATTCGTTGCTCAGAATTGACAACATATATGGGGGGCCCAATACTGGCCCTGGCACAGGATTGACAACATATGTGTGGGGCCCAATATTGAGCCTGGTCGCGAATCTCACAACCAAAATAAAAGTTCTAAGCTTTCTTTATCAGCAGTGAGAGCGAAGATTAGTCAGGATTAGGGGAAATGTACTGATCAAGTCACACACACACACACACACACACACACCCCCACCCCCCCACCTCATGTCTTTGTTCATGCATCAGGTTGTGTCACAGCAGTCTGGCCAACGAGCTAGGGATCGACGCTGTAATCCCCATAGTGGTGAGGTTGCTGAAGAGCATCACGTTGTACTAAAATCAGGAGTACCCTAGTCTACCTTCTTAAGTACACCTCAGGATGCAAGAAGAGTCACTGTTACCCACTAATAAAGAAATTTCAAGAAGTATAAGCAGTTTTGTTCAATAACAGCATAGAATCCCATTCAGTTAACATTTCATGATTTTTATCCATCTTCCTCGTTCATTATCAGACATTTACTTCAATTACTTCAGCAAATACATGTCTAACTGTCTTTATGAGGCAGATTGTGTTGCTCACTGCCAGACATCTACGTCAATGACTCCAACAAAGTCATGTCTGAGTCTTATCTTTATGAGTTGGGTAGTGTTGCTCACTACCAGACATCTACGTCAATGACTCCAACAAATTCATATGTTTGTAGCTATTTGTTTGAGTTCAGTTGTATTGCACTGTGTTCTACTCCAAACACTACATCCTACTTCAGTATATATGTCTTTAGGGCCACTTTCTTTACCTTTGACTGTCCCCAATCCACCTAAAGTAATTATATAAATCGATATTGCCTATATCCGAATATACTCAATGAATATTAATATATAAATGTATTAAACAGGCACTGCTGAGTTGGACTTCAATTTCAGTAAATTACCCCAGTAAATTATTGTCCATCTTGCAACTGAAGTCATTGGTAGAAAACATTCTAGTCAATTCTCAAGTAGATATACCCATATACCATACGTAAGTGTGATCAGTCCGAGCCAACAACTCAGCAAATTATGGTAAATTAATGCAATTTTCACTACTCCTTTGACAGGCCACTCATGATCGACCCAGATGGACAAGCCAACAGATGGGTGAAGAACATGGAGAAGGATAAGAGCTTACATGTCATCAAATTGTCAGACTCTGACTATATGAGAACTCTGGAGAACTGTGTCACTTTTGGGAGCCCTTTACTGCTTGAAAATGTCTATGAGGAATTGGAGCCTTCTTTAGAGCCACTTTTGCTAAAACAAACCTTTAAACAAGGTAATTGTTTCTCATAAAAATGTACTGAAATGACCACAAAGACAAGTATTGATAAGTTACTTAGGTCCTTGGTTAATGGCTTACTAAGTAACGAGGTCTGGGCTGGAAAGTCCGCTCGTTAAAGGAAAGTGAGGTGTTTGATATAGCCTCTCCTTTCCAGGTGTAGAGATCGCCGCTGGATTCACTGTTCAGATTGCCGTTCAGGAGTTTCTATGCCAATGGCCTCTCCTACATTATTGTGTCCACAGCAGCACCTTCATGAGGGCCGCTTGTTTCTTACAGAGCCTGCTGTGGATTAGCCTTGGTTGGCAGCCAATCTAAGAGAAGGTAAACTCTTGACTCTAATCCCGGGTAGACGAAGCTCGTTAGTCTGTTCAGGCAGTTCGCCATTTTAAACCCACAAGTCTCAGAGAGTACTGGTTAGTCTTGGGACGATGAAAGTATCATCGGTTGTCTTGAGTAACTGGCATCTGTGGGCAATGACTCCACTGCCTTGTGGAAACCTCGGGAGAGGGTAGGGCTACGAGAGTAAACCAGACAGAAAATCCTGAGTGGTAACACCTAAAGCAGATGGTTTCAAAATTGTACACTCCTTTTGGCAGCTCCTGCAGAGGAGCTGGAACTAAATTGTCATGTTTTGCATTCCTTTGGATTACACCAGCTAGGCCGAGAGGGGGATCCTGCAGTTTGGGCAGCCCAGGGTCTCCATATTCAGCGCCCAGATTTGCTCCCTGAGAGACTGAGACCTCTATGAATGAATGAATGAAGTAGTCAGCGACCATCAAGCTTGATGACTGGTTCTTCAGCAAACTGTCTTAGGTCAGCCTCTCTTTCGTTGTATCCAAGGTCAGGAAACCGAACATACTGGCTACACAAAAAAACGATGCCTATTACCAGTTGAACAGAAGAGAGCAGGACGTGGTCTTCAGACTTCGCACTGGCCACAATAGACTGAGGTACCACCTATTCAACAAATTGAAGATCGGTGGCACTGACGAATGCCCGTGTGGTACCGGGAAAATGACCGCTGAACATTTGCTGCAAAACTGCCCGACATACGAGGATCAGAGAGAGCAGATGTGGCCATCACCAGGTGGCAACACTAGACAAGCTCTATGGCAGTGTCAACAGCACCAGGATGACCACTGCTTTTTTCGAAAAAATAATGGTTGCTGTCTGACTGCGTACGATGAAGAAGAAGAAGAAGTATCCAAGGTCCATAACATGACGGCTCTGGAAATTGTGTTACAGTCTTTTCTTAGGACATGGCCAGTCAATCCAAGTCTAGCATATCTTCTTGGTTGGTGTTAGTTTTTTCTTCTTCTTTGTCGTTCGTTCTCAAACACTAAAGCCCTGAAAAGGGCTTTGCAAGTAGCAGAATATTTTCCGAAGAACAAAATGCGCTGTGTCATAGTTTATAGCTTGACTTCGATTCTTGCACATTTTGGTCCAACACATCCGACTTCAGCAGACATTTTTGGGTACTGGGCTAGCCTTCTCCTTAACCAGTTTGTTCTCTTGCAGCCTGTTATCCAGGATCACTGCGTGGAGGTATAGAAGGGTCTTGACAGCTCTGGTTCACTGACCCTGACACTAGTAGTCAGCAGTGGGTTGCTGATCGCTGCAGGCCATACACTGCTCAGCATCTTAATTTCTGTGTTAGTGTTTGTGTGGTAAGATTATCATTTTTACATTTCTTATTCTCTTAGGTCTCTGCTCGGTTAGGTCTTGGCTCTGTTAGGTCTCTGCTCTGTTAGGTCTCTGCTCTATTAGGTCTCTGCTGAAACAGCCCAACTCTCAATCTGAGAAACACTTGACCTCCGCCGAGTTTATTTGTTTGGTCATGTTGCACGGCTGGACCGGGAAACCTTCGGCCCACAAGATACTATACAAGTCGTTCCTCAGCGCCAAAAGTCTTTCCCTGACTGGCTGTAGGCGCAGAAGAGGCCGTCCACGCACAGTAATACTTCAGCAGATATCAACCTTCCCTCCGCCCTGAACAAGCCCTGGACAAGCCCTGGAACCACGTTGCAGCAGTGGGTCATGAATGTGGTCAATCTACGCAGCGGGCCTCAGATACCTAATTAAACATTATTATTATTATTATTCTGTTACTCTACAGTACTCCCCACCATACAGAATCTATTGTATATTCTTAGTTTGATGTTTGTTCTCCACTTTGACTTCCGAATGTTGTTTAAGCTGAGAAATGCTATTTGTTTACAAGCTCTGAGAAATACTGACCAAACCTAATAACTGTATTTTTGATGTTCTGGTTTTTTTAATGTGCTTTTAAATATGTACCATTTTTGCTTTTCTATATAGGATACACTTCACAAGCTGAATCCTTTTCCTATTTTATATGCCTTTTAAGTTTCAGTTTTCCCTAAAACTTGAACACATCTCCAGGCGGTTGTGCTATGCTTGGCTTCATCTGTGTGTCGCTCACTACTATGGGGATCACATTGAACCTCACCTTGTAAGCCAGACTATTGTCCTCGACAACAGCCGTTTCCAGGACGACCAATGAGGTCAGGTGAGGGTCTTGCCCAGTATATTTCTCCTGACCCTAGCTAACATTGTCTGATCAGTGTGTTTTGTCTGACCAGACGTTAACCTCATCGTCGCGTCAGGTAAGGGTCTTGCCCAGTATATTTCTCCTGACCCTGGCTAACATTCTCTGATCAGTGTGTTTTGTCTGACCAGACGTTAACCTCATCGTCGCGTCAGGTAAGGGTCTTGCCCAGTATATTTCTCCTGACCCTGGCTAACATTCTCTGATCAGTGTGTTTTGCCTGACCAGACGTTAACCTCATCGTCGCGCCAGGTAAGGGTCTTGCCCAGTATATTTCTCCTGACCCTGGCTAACATTCTCTGATCAGTGTGTTTTGTCTGACCAGACGTTAACCTCATCGTCGCGTCAGGTAAGGGTCTTGCCCAGTATATTTCTCCTGACCCTGGCTAACATTCTCTGATCAGTGTGTTTTGTCTGACCAGAGGTTAGCCTCATCGTTCCCTTCAACAGGTGTCAAACTTTATTTGGAATGGAGTTGTTCCTTCGCTATATTTCGTATGGAATATCCCCTGATGTCTAACTTTATTTCATATGAAATTCTCCTTTACTGTTTCTCCACCAAGTCATGGTAGAGGAGACTGTGTACATGACCTCAACAAATACACTGACAGTAGCATAGAGACTGGCAGTATCTACTTGTTTACTAAACTTTAAATGTCAAAGAGTTTGGGCCAGACCAAGTGAGACACTTAACTTAACTTTATACTTGTTTAAAAAACTCTGTAGAGTCTGTATACAACCAGTTTCGTTTACATTACCTTGCTCTAAAAGCTATGCGCATCCAATTTATTCTTAAATACATTAATTGTCCCAGCCTCCACTACTTCCTGTGGCAATACATTCCAAGCATTCACAACTCTCTGATTAAAAAAATATTTTCTAATATCTAATCTGGACCTTTCTTTAGTTAATTTGTAGCTATGCCCTCTTGTTCTTGTAAGTGGTTGTATTTTGAAAAACCTGTTGTAGTCTAATTTATCCGTTCCTTTGATTATCTTATAAACCTGTATTAAGTCACCTCGAATTTTCTCTTTTCTAGACACTGTAGGCCGGTTTTTCTGAGTCTTTCCTCATAACTGTAATTCTGGAATCCCACTATCAGCTTTGTCGCTCTTTTTTGTATCCTTTCCGGCATGTTTATATGCCCTCTATGATAAGACACAAACCTACATCCTTTAGCTAACAAAGACAAACACGACAGAAGCACCTCTTGGTCACAGGTCTAATTAAAAAGTACAATCACTTTATAAGGATGTTGCAATTACAAAGATAGCATAATGATGAAACAGACGTTATCACCAAGGCTGCTCTCAGTTTGTTCAGCTAAGTCCCTGGCAGCATTTGTAGCTGAACCACTGGTATAGACATGTGTCCACCTGTCTGCTGGATACTTAGTGCCTCTGTACTGTTCTGTGATATGTCTTCTCTCCAGGTCTGTCTGTGATCCTTTTACATTGACCACTTCTATTTTTCCAATTAGCTGTAGCAGTGTACATACCTAGTGGAGAGTAGTGCTTACTGGCTGTATAGGCCTTGATTTTGTTTGTGACAGCAATGATATTGATTTTGACTTACTCAATGATACTTTAGAACACATACATCTGATACATAACAGCTGCAAAATGATATCTTGTTCTAGGTGGTGTTGAAATGATCATGATGGGGGATCAAGCCCTGGAGTTTAGTCCAGATTTCAGATTCTATATTACCACAAAACTGAGAAACCCTCACTATCTGCCTGAGATCTCCACAAAAGTGTCCCTACTCAACTTTATGATCACCCCCGAAGGCTTGGAGGACCAGTTGCTGGGCATCGTTGTTGCCAAGGAGAAGTAGGCTCTCGTCGTTATGTTAAGCATGAGGTGTATGTGAAAATAAATGAGATTTTTGCTAATCTGTTTTTAAATTGAGACTTTTTTGTTTGGCATACTTTTTGCTCTTAGTCAATAAATATTTATTCCAATGGGACACTACATTTATGTTCATTTCTGTTATATTCTTCTTGTCCATCTTTCACTCCAGCCAAAGTATAAGGTCACCACCATAGTTGACCTCTTTTAGGATGTTTGCGCCAACTGTGGTTTATGTAGCAATTTGCTTTTACATGATGAGGTTGCTAGCTCCATACACAACTTTCTTTAATTGTTTTTTACAGCATGCATAGAGGTAGCAGAAGTAGTAATTCGCGTAAGCAGCAAGGGTCCGTCACACCAATCGACCATGCTCATGATGAATAGCTGTGGTCCAGGCTGCGCACAGAAAGGGTAAAGTCATTTCTGTTTGGCCAGCCAGGAGGTGTGAGGGTGGCAGGTGCATGACCATATGAGAGATAGCTGCTCTCCACCCCTAATGTTCATGGACTGCTTCAAAAACTGGCGGGCAGGGATGTTCTCAGGATATCAGACGACGTTCCCAAATAGTGTAAATCATGCTCAGACCAATGCATAGTGTGATGTCAACATTTGGGACTCGATTGCACAAATGAAGGCTGAGTTTACGCCTCTGTCTGTGCATGTGGAAAGCTGCAATGTACTTCTGGTCATGCTACAGGATAGTCCAGGTCTGCAGGTCTTACAAAGCGATGGTGATCATACAGGCTTTGTAGACTTGCAGCTTGGTTACCAGCGACAGCCTCCACTGGATCCGGACTCAGTGCAGGGCATTCATAAAGGCAATGACCAGACTATTCTTCTAATAAGGAGCATAGAGGTGCATTGGTCCTATTCTTTCTTCTCCTTTAAGAGGCTATGGAATTCACTCAGGCTACCGTTATACTGTGTCAATAAATATTTATTTCAAAGTAGGGACACTGCAGTCGTAAGTCCATGTTCCTTGTTATTATTTCACACACATCGTAAGTTTTGTTGTTTTAAAATTATGTACATCTTTATAGGATTTTACTGACTATATAAAGATTTGCTTACTCTGCATGCTAGAAGGAATGAAAGTAGATAAATTTGTTTTGTCGGTTCATGCCTCACTCCAGCCTTGTTGTTTTCCAATTTGTTGGTCATTACATTACATTTTAGTACTGAGAACAAATAATTAACATCCCTTCCCCTCGTCCCCTCCCCCCTCTCCCTTTTTGTCACTTGACCCCCTTCTCCCTCTCCCTTTTTGTCACTTGACCCCTCCTCACTCTCTCTTATTGTCACTTGGCCTCTAGTCCCTCTCCCTTTTTGTCACTTGGTCCCTCCTCCCTCTCCCTTATTGTCACTTGGCCCCATCTCCCTTTTTGTCACTTGGCCCCCTCCTCACTCTCCCTTATTGTCACCTGGCCCCTCCCTCTCCCTTTTTTGTCACCTGGCCCCTAACTCTCCCTTTTTGTCACCTGGCCCCTCCCTCTCCCTTTTTGTCACTTGGCCCCCTCTCCCTTTTTGTCGCTTGGCCCCCTCTCCCTTTTTTGTCACTTGGCCCCTCCTCACTCTCAAATCCACTACAAAAGCATCACAGTATCCTCTGCGTCAGTCCAGCAGATGTGCCGTATGTGAGGAAGCCGACAATATTCTGTATGGGCCAGATCTTTTGCAACGCTGTACCTAGGTGTTTGGTCAGTCCATCTTGCCATCGCATAGGTGGGCGACACCGTGGACGTGTACCAAAACATAGTTCTGCGTGTCCACCTGTTGTCAGGTATGCGTACCACATGTCCAGCACAACAATGTTTGCGTGATATAGCTGTTTCCAAGACGCCCCTAAACAAAGTTTGGTGGTGAATTTCTTCATTTCCAATCTTATTCCGTATCTAAATTTTTAGTCTGCGCCATTCCATTGCTCTCTGAGTGATTTTGAGCATCTCGGCTTCTCGTTCGCGTAAGTTCTACACTTCGCATCCGTAAATCATTGCTGGAATGACCATGGAATTCAAAGTGTGTACTCTTACTGTGGTGTCTTTCATCTCTTGGAGTATTGGACACAACAATCCACAGACTTCTTTGCTAATCCATTATCCATTTTTTTTTCCTTTTGTAATTTTTGTTATTACGTTAAATGGATAAAATGTGGCATAGAGATTGTGAGCTTGGTTTAAAAACCCAACGTACCAGCTCTAAATCATGACGTTCTCGGTTTTGGCAGACTTCTATGTTGGGGATTTGTTTATGGTATGACTGCTTCTTCCAGTCAACCCATTTGTAAATGGGTACCTGATGTAGTCAAGGCTAATTCTGATGCCACAGCAGGAGTTTTTCTCTGTCGTCAGCACTTTAAGCAGTTGAAGGGACTGAGCACGTATGGGGCCACTCAGGTGCAATGAAGTAGGCCTGTCAGCCATTTTCCATTTCACAATTTTGTTCATTGTGTGACATAATCTGTAAGTTGATTGAAATATCGTCAGTTGTCTTCATACATACATACATATTTTCTAATCCAGTATAAAAACGTTAAGTTATACATTTTTCTGTCGATTTTGTTCATACATACATTTTTCTGTCGATTTTGTTCATACATACGTTTTTCTGTCGAATTTGTTCATACATACGTTTTTCTGTCGATTTTGTTCATACATACATTTTTCTGTCGATTTTGTTCATACATACGTTTTTCTGTCGATTTTGTTCATACATACGTTTTTCTGTCGATTTTGCAGACCAGAACTGGAAGAAGAGAGACAGGCACTGATTGTTTCAAGTGCCTCCAATAAGAAACAACTTAAAGAGATTGAAGACAAAATTTTATATACTCTCTCAGCCTCTGAGGGAAATATCCTGGAAGATGAGTCAGCCATTCAAGTACTGGACTCATCTAAAGCTCTCTCTGATGAGATTTCAAAGAAACAAAGGGTAGCTAACTTGTTCTTTGTAACTTTACATTAATCTTTATGGGTGATTTGTTGTATTTTCGCTTGGTTATTACCAAAGTATACATAGGAGATGTTTAAATATGAACAATTATGTTAGTTATAGTATTTTTTAGATTCTAAGACACCATTGTGGGGGGCTAGCAAGGTCTGGGCTGGACGTCCCACTCGTTAAAGGATAGTGAAGCGTCTGATATAGCCTCTCCTTTACAAGTGTAGAGATCTTCGCTGGATTCACTGTTTGGCTTGCCGTTCAGGAGTTTCCATGCCAATGGCCTCTCCTACATTATTGTGTCCCCAGCAGCACCTTCATGAGAGGCCCCCTGTTTCTTACAGAACCTGCTGTGGGGCACACCGAGTACCCAGCGGTATAACTGGGCGGGCAGATCTAAGAGAAGGTAAACTCTTGATTCTAAACCCGGGTAGACGAAGCTCATTAGTCTGTTCAGGCAGTTTGCCTAGGTGAGGGGGAACTCTGATTTTAAACCCACAAGTCCCAGCAGGGAGTGCTGGCTAGTCTTAGGATGATGAGAGTATCATCGGATGTCTCGAGTAACTAGCATCTGCGGGCAACTACTCCACTGCCTTGTGGAAACCTCAGGAGACGGTAGGGCTACAGGAGTAAACCCAGACAGAAAAATCCTGAGTGGTAACACCTAAAGCGGATGGTTTCAAAATTGCGAACTCATTCTGGGAGCTCCTGTAAATGAGTTGGTGCCAAATTGTCATGCTTTGCATTCCTTTGGATTACACCAGCGAGGCCGAGAGGGGGATCCGGCAGTTTGGGCAGCTCAGGGTCTCCATATTCAGTGCCCAGGGTTGTGTTCTGAGAAGCTACTCACAAAGTGCCATGTGCAAGGTCTGCAAAGACTGAGACGCCTATGAAAAGACACCATTGATAGTAAGACACCCCCTAATTTCAGGACCACAAACACAAAATATTCAAAGCTATGATTCTAAGACGCATAACTATCCCACACACAAAATGTGTAATAAATGTCAATTTACTAAGAACAAATTATTTATTAAGTGGCATGTTATATAAAACAATATTCACTAGAACAACATATTAAGCGAAGAAAATGGGGCTGGATAGAACATATGCTGCAGAAGGCACAGTACAACAAAGCCAGACAGGTTCTTGCATGGAATCCTCAAGGGAAGTGAGAGAGAGAGAGAGAGAGATAGAAATAAAATAAAAATACACAGAGAAGGGAATGTGAGAAAGAACTAAGATTAAATGATTATACCTGGAGGCAGAAAGAACTAAGATTAAATGATTATACCTGGAGGCAGAAAGAACTAAGATTAAATGATTATACCTGGAGGCAGAAAGAACTAAGATTAAATGATTATACCTGGAGGCAGAAAGAACTAAGATTAAATAATTATACCTGGAGGCAGAAAGAACTAAGATTAAATGATTATACCTGGAGGCAGAAAGAACTAAGATTAAATAATTATACCTGGAGGCAGAAAGAACTAAGATTAAATGATTATACCTGGAGGCAGAAAGAACTAAGATTAAATGATTATACTTGGAGGCAGAAAGAACTAAGATTAAATGATTATACCTGGAGGCAGAAAGAGCAGCCCAGGGCTGTGCATGCTGGTGGGATTTTGTCAATGGTCTATGCACCGAGAGGAGCAATTAGCTTTGATTGATTTTTAAAAAAAAAAAATTTTTGGATAAGTTGTCCATCCCAATCAAGTGAAATTATGCAGCACTCTTCTGTTTGGCACAGTACATCGGATTTCAACATGTTTTAGGTTTGCCTTCCTTAGTCTGTGACTGTCCACAGCTTGTCTGTAGGACAACAGTACTTTGTCTCCACTATTTGTGGGCCCTACCAATCAACCTCGCTGACTTTAGAGACCATGTTGGTATAGCTATTTGTGTCATGCGGGCACTCAGCTTCTTCTGCCACCACCAGGGGGAGACACCAGGAAGGAGATATTTTTAATATTCACACATTAACTAAAGGTAAAGATAATCCAATAGCAGACACTGCTGTCAGGGATGAAGTGTTAGTACTTCATTGTACAAAGTCATATCATGTTTATGATGTTAGGTTTCCAGTTCCCTTCCTTGCTGCCTAACAGTAAGCTGCAGTAGGTACCCATTGCAAGCTGGGTTGACTGGAGTGTATTCGTTGATGGGAGTTGAACATTAACTTTTGTACTGAAAAACAGTTTGTGGTGAAATATATTTTTCTTCTCCAGTTTCACCCTGAGGTGACTATGCTGTGGTAAATTTAAAATGTGGGTAAGGTCCAAATGTATTTTGATAAATTTATCATTCGTTTGATACTACACTATTCTTGGGGCTTGAAGTGACTTTGTACAGCAGTCAAAATAGCTTGCCTGATTATGTAAGTGGTCCATGTTAGTTAATTTCTTTAGTGAAAGTGAAGAGTAATCAGGGTCAGGTGAAACAGACAAGATCCACACTTCATCTCCTCATGCTTATGGAAACAGGCTGTGTCACAGCAGTCTGGCCAATGAGGTAGGGATCATTACTGAGGTCCCCATAATGTTGAGCATACTGAAGAACTCTACATTGCACTATAGCCAGGAGGACTCCAGTCCACCTTCTCATGTGCCTTGTTATGCAAGAAGAGTCACTGTAACCTGCTACCAATGAAATCTTGTCAATAGTAGCTTTGAACAACCACAACAACAATATCTTAAATAAATAATGCATTTCTCCTCACACATAAAGACAAGGATAACGTGTTATTTATTTTTTCCTGTAATAAATAGATTGGAGAAGAGACAGAGAAAAAGATAGAGATGTCTCGTATGGGGTACCGACCTATTGCCACTCACTCATCTGTATTGTTCTTCTCAATCACGGAACTGCCAAATATTGATCCAATGTATCAGTATTCACTGACGTGGTTTGTCAATCTCTTTGTTATGTCCATTCAAGATAGGTAAGTTTTTGTAGATGTAAGTAGTAGTGTGTGTGTGTGTGTGGGGTGGGGTCGGGGGGTTAGTTTTAAGACTAGTAGCAGTGTAATTGGTAATAGTAGTAGCAATAGTAATACCAGATAGTAGTCGAAGTAGTAAGATCAGTTGTAGCAGTAAAAGTAGCAGCAATAGGAGTAGCAGTATAATTGGTAATAGTAGTAGCAATTGTAATACCAGATAGTAGTCGAAGTAGTAAGATCAGTTGTAGCAGTAAAAGGAGCAGCAATAGGAGTAGCAGTATAATTGGTAATAGTAGTAGCAATTGTAATACCAGATAGTAGTCGAAGTAGTAAGATCAGTTGTAGCAGTAAAAGTAGCAGCAATAGGAGTAGCAGTATAATTGGTAATAGTAGTAGTAGGAAAAGGTAGTAGTAGCAGTAGTAAGATCAGCAGATGCAGCAGTTGTGGTAGCAGTAATAGCAATAAAAAAAAGGACAAATATGGTGCCCTACTGACTGGGGGTCTACATTGCTCTGGTGTTTTAGTTTATTTTTTATGCTGCCAGGCCACGGATTTGCCTGGAATTCACACTAGTCAACGACTTAAATTGTGTTTACGGAAACGTGTCGTTGTTTTCCTTATTCTTCTTCTGCGTTCGTTCTCAATCTCCCGCTACCAAGTCCTGAACAGGGCTTTGCAAGTAGCAGGATGTAGTTCGGAAAACGGAATATGTTGTGTCGCTAGTTTACAGTTTGACTGCAATAGTTGCACCTTTCGGTCCGACACATCCGTCTTTGGCAGCATTGTTTTCCATTTGGACTGGTTAATTCGTTCGTTTTTTGTGTTTTCTTCCTTCTGATTATCCTGGCCTGGACATCGGCTATATGAATTAGCACTGCGCTAAACCTGTGTCGTATTTTTACGGTCTGGATCTCACGACTGAACTTAATGAGATTGGCGCCCTTTGCCCTAGCTGCAGACAGCGTCATTTTTGGTGTGACTTAAATTTAGACACGACTATAATGGGCTAGAACACAGTCCGGGAGAGATGCACCTACGACCTCTAGTGGTTATGGGAAAGGCACGACACACAACTATAGATGTCATCCCCCTCCGCTGCCTTGAGGTATACCTGTTTATGGGAAAGGCTTTGGGAGTAAACCCTGAGGAAAAATCTGCATCCTGTGCTATCTCCAGTCATCTCTATATAATCTTGCCACTGGCCAAAGGTAGCTCAGAACCAGAGAGTGAGGTTGACAAAAGACACAGTTTCTTCCTCACTTTAATCCAAATCACAGCGCAAGTCACCCATTTCAGCGGACACAGCAAGAGAAAAGATTGTCCACATGGCTAAACAAAGAGAGTGGTCTTCATCACCTGTGATGGTCAAACATCATCAATAGCAGTAGTAGTAGTAGTGTAATTGGTAATAGTAGTAGCAGTAGTAATCAGAGAAGCAGTAGCAGGTAGTAGCAGCAGTAGTAATCGGAGAAGCAGTAGCAGGTAGTAGTAGCAGTAGTAATCGGAGAAGCAGCTAGTAGTAGAAGTAGTAAGATTAGCAGCAGCTGTAATAGCAGCAGTATTAATGGTAAATGCAGTGGCAGATAGTAGTAATAGTAGTAATAGCAGTAGTAATCGGAGAAGCAGTAGCAGGTAGAAGTAGAAGTAGTTAGATCAGCAGTAGCTGTAGTAGCAGTAACAGCAGCAGTAGTAAAAGGTTAAGTAGTAACAGTAATAATGGTAGATGTAGTGGCAGATAGTAATAATAGCATAGACAAATCTAGTAGTTGACATTTACTTTTTACACAATCTAAAACTGGCCCTTTCACCTAATGTGAATGTGCGGACAAGCAACATAGATGATCGAATATATCCTACAAGTGAAGTATTAGACAGCTCGGAAATTAATCACTGAACCTCCAGGTGACAAAAGCTCCCTGCCGCAAGAGAGAGATGAGTTAATGTACTAGACCAGTGAGGCACTCCAAAAAAGGTGTCACAATTGGCCAAGTCTTTTGCCATCAGCACTTACAAATATGAAATATAGACCGAGCTCAATCCAGACATTTATTTCCTACTTCTCCTGCCATCAAGCATAAACCCATACATGTGTTACATTATTTCATCACTGGTAGACAAACAATCAACGGTGGTAGTTTCAGTTATGGAACATGGCTAAGTACCTTAACTCATGTCTCTCTTATGATAAGGGACTACCATCAGCTGGAGGTCTGGTGTTTTCCAGGTTGCCTATTAATTCATTTTCTTTTCTTTTATTCATTTTATGAGAGCAGATAAATACTTGTCTTTGCGATCGTTGTCATAGCGGCTGCACAGCGAAGAAGTCAGTGACAAGGCTGACAACTCAAACATTCATTTGTTTGAATTCAACAAGGTAGTGCTTATGTGGCAAGTAAACCCATTTTTAAAATGCATGCTGAAGTTTGATGCGCTGGGTGATGAGGCACAAATAAAACACAGTACAATGCACTCAGCCTTAGTAAACAAGGTAAACAAACAAACACATTTGTTTAATGATGAAATAAAAATGTTATAAACATTTCTTTAACCATCTTTGGGCATACTGATGAAGATGGTCCTATGTCCCCCTCACAGTATTGCAATACAAAAAGCTTCTCAGTAGGACCACCATCATTGTGATGATCCTCAGTTCCTTGACCAGACTCCTGTAACAAAGTCTGTTTCCACCTGCACAGTCTGGGCGTGAAGTGGGAGATCTTTGGCAGTCTGATTAAAACACATATTTTTTTGGCTTCCTCCAGTAATAAATCCAAGACTCTGGAGAAAAGAATAAGGTTTCTGGCTGATCATTTTACCTACAGTTTATACTGCAATGTGTGCCGCTCACTTTTTGAAAAGGACAAGCTGGTGTTCTCATTTATATTGTGCTCAAATATTCTCAGGTAACTTCTTTCACAATTAAATATCTTTATTATACTGGGGTAAGTCAGTAAGTAGGTCACAAACTTGTATGGAATACCTGAAATATGTAGTTGGTGGTTTTTAAAAAAGTGTCATTATCCAGTTTTGTGATTGCTGTAAGTGACAGTTGTTAGGTGTCACATGAACATGCGCAGTTTAGATACAAAATGGCGCTCATACTCATAGAGTGTACAATCAAAGAACAGCGTGCTGTTGTGCATTTTTTTGTTTGGGTAAAAAGACATTTTGCAAAGGATATTTATAAGGAAATGCTTCCTGTTTACAATGACAAGTTTTTGTTGCATAAAGTAATGTACAACTGGGTTAATAAATTTGTATATGGATGCTCAACAATTGTTCACCTGGTCAGCCTGTTCAGATTCAACAGAAGCATCTGTGCTTTGGGTGGGGAAGATAATTCAAGCTGACAGGTAACAATAGACAGTATGGCAACTGCAATAGGGTGGTTTAGCCTACAGCTAAATGCATGATCCCAACTTGGTGGGAGACGTTTCACAAATGATGAATAGGTTGAACGTGAAGTGCAAATGAGGCTGAGACAGCAGACCAAAGACTTCCATGCTGTAGGTTTTGGTGGCTGAGACAGCAGACCACAGACTTCCATGCTGCAGGTTTTGATGGCTGAGACAGCAGACCAAAGACTTCCATGCTGCAGGTTTTGGTGGCTGAGACAGCAGACCAAAGACTTCCATGCTGCAGGTTTTGGTTGCTGAGACAGCAGACCAAAGACTTCCATGCTGCAGGTTTTTGTGGCTGAGACAGCAGACCAAAGACTTCCATGCTGCAGGTTTTGGTGGCTGAGACAGCAGACCAAAGACTTCCATGCTGCAGGTTTTGGTGGCTGAGACAGCAGACCAAAGACTTCCATGCTGCAGGTTTTGGTGGCTGAGACAGCAGACCAAAGACTACCATGCTGCAGGTTTTGGTGGCTGAGACAGCAGACCAAAGACTTCCATGCTGCAGGTTTTGGTGGCTGAGACAGCAGACCAAAGACTTCCATGCTACAGGTTTTGGTGGCTGAGACAGCAGACCAAAGACTTCCATGCTGCAGGTTTTGGTGGCTGAGACAGCAGACCAAAGACTTCCATGCTGCAGGTTTTGGTGGCTGAGACAGCAGACCACAGACTTCCATGCTGCAGGTTTTGGTGGCTGAGACAGCAGACCAAAGACTTCCATGCTGCAGGTTTTGGTGGCTGAGACAGCAGACCAAAGACTTCCATGCTACAGGTTTTGGTGGCTGAGACAGCAGACCAAAGACTTCCATGCTGCAGGTTTTGGTGGCTGAGACAGCAGACCAAAGACTTCCATGCTGCAGGTTTTGGTGGCTGAGACAGCAGACCAAAGACTTCCATGCTGCAGGTTTTGGTGGCTGAGACATCAGGCCACAGACTTCCATGCTGCAGGTTTTGGTGGCTGAGACAGCAGACCACAGACTTCCATGCTGCAGGTTTTGGTGGCTGAGACAGCAGACCAAAGACTTCCATGCTGCAGGTTTTGGTGGCTGAGACAGCAGACCAAAGACTTCCATGCTGCAGGTTTTGGTGGCTGAGACATCAGGCCACAGACTTCCATGCTGCAGGAATGAGCATTATTATTTATTAGTTGTTTTCTACATTTTTACTGCACCATTCACTGCATCTCTTCTTGGCTATAGCGATGATGATTTGGTGGTAGTCTGTCATGTTATCTCTAGTGTAGATCAATCATTCATCCTTGTTTATAGTATCTACTGTGGTCACTTGACAATCTTCCTCTCTGCATGTGCCATCAATTACATCCTTTTCTTGATTTATATACTCATGATAGCTGCAGTGTTCAGTGCTTATTGTCTGTAGCTAATTGCATTCATATTTTGGCCTGAACCAGTGTGTATCTAGACTTCACAGACAAAAGTCCAAGCATGCATCTCATCTTAATGATCAAAGTGTCCTTGATGCAACCAAGGACCATTCTGGATGTTTTGCAACCTTTCACATCGTCACCATGACAGTGAGAGGATGTCTTGCTTTTTTCTTTTTTTTTCAGCGTCAGGTAATGAAGAACTCTTTTGACCGGGCCCTAGTATGTACTTCGTACATGGGTAGTTTCACTGCTTCTGTTATTTCTGCTATTCATCTTTTGCGTGGGTGGCCCTTGGCTTTGTATCCATTGTATCTGCATAGCAAAGCTTTCTGAGGGATACTATCTGGTGTTTGACGTTGTCACATGGCCGAACCATTTGGTTTGCTGTCTCTTGATGAGGTCTAACACTGGTGTTGTACCTACTTGTCTCCTAATATCTTTGTTTGTGATTCTATCCATTCTTCTTACTCCAAGTCTTCTGCGCTGGCATTTCATCGTTGTTGTTACAATGTTTCTTTTATCTTTGTTAATGTCCAATTCTAGCATTGATAGCACGATGTGGGTAGGAATATTGTGTTGTATAGTGTTATTTTTGTATCCATTGTCACGTGTTTACTTAGTAATATCAGGGACATTTGCCCAATGATTCGACTTGCTTTATTACATCTGTTTTGGATTTCTGTGTCGCCTTTGCTGTATGCTGAATTTATGTTACACAGGTACATGAAATCTTTCACCTGTTTTAATTATTGATTTTTTCAATGAATATTGTTGTTTTTATTAATTTTCTTACAATTGACATAACTTTGGTAATCTCTATGGTGATTTTCATACCGTAATCTGTACAGACCTCATTAAGATTGTTGGTATGTTCCTGCAGCTGCTTTTCTGAGGTTGGTGTTAGTGCTTGGCCATCAGTAAAGAGGAGTTCATTTAAGTGATCACTGAAGTTGTTTGGATGCGTGGGAATGCGCAACATCCTAGTGAGAGGATGCACAACCTATAAAGTGATAGTCAAACTGTATAAAGCATTAGTTAGACCTAGATTGGAGTACTGTGTACAGGTGTGGAGTACTTATCATAGAGGGGATATAAACATACTGGAAAGAATACAAAAAAGAGCGACAAAGCTGATAGTGGGATTCCAGAATTACAGTTATGAGGAAAGACTTAGAAAAACCAGCCTACAGGGTATAGAAAAGAAAAGAATTTGAGGTGACAATACAGGGTTATAAGATGATCAGAGGAACGGATAAATTAGACTATAACAAGTTTTTTCAAAATACAAACACCTACAAGAACAAGAGGTCATTACTACAAATTAACTAAAGAGAGTTCCAGATTAAATATTAGAAAATATTTTTTTAGTCAGAAAGTGGTGAAATGAATGCTTGGAATGCATTGCCACAGGAGGTAGTGGAGACAGGGACAATTAATGCATTTAAGAATAAATTGGATGCGCATAGCTATTAGAGCAAGGTAATGTAAATGAATCTGGTTGTAAACAGACTCTGCAGAGTCTTCTAAACCAGTATAAAGACGTTAAGTTAACCAATAATTGATACCCTCAGTAGTATCAAGTAGTAGTATCAATCCCTGTGTAGGGGAGCTCGTGCTTCACAAAAATTGCCAGCCTCCATCTGCTGGACCCACATAGATTGTTTAAGCACCTGAAGCCTGGACACTTGATAGTGACATTCTCCTTTAAGTTGGACTCTTCAACCATGAGGATGTCAAACTCACAGACCATTCTTTAGAATATAGCTACTACACATTGCCGGACCCTGTGTCAGTTACAGTAGCCAATGAATTTATATTTTAGAGCAAGTCTATTTGCTTTCCTTCTACCTCTTCTCTTCTCAGCCCTTCTCTTCCTCTTTTTCTTTACTTTAGCTAAAGAAATGTTAAGAATAAATATATAACTGCCATCTAGTACAATACGTTTGCTCTATCAAAAAGGGAACACATACATGTAATTTCACTGATTTATTTTATGCCTTTTAAAAATTTTTTATTTTAGATCCAAAAAGGAAATGAATCAAACTGAGTTCATCTTTTTTATGACTGGGGGAGTTGGGTTGGAAAACAAAGAACCAAATCCTGCTCCAAAGTGGCTGAGTGATGCATCATGGAATGAGCTCTGTCGTTTAAGTAATCTGAATGATTTTAAAGGATTCAGGTATCTAAACTCGTTGTATCATTAAACTGCTATATTTTCACTTGTTATGTATTAAAATAATCTTTAAATTAGTTTCACAATAAAACATCTTGATTGGCAATATGAATAAAGCACATGTCGATCACTGCAAGGGGATTCAGTTCATTCTCCTCTCTCAGTATGCTCCACTTTATCCAGCTGAAAATGACGACTTACAGTTAGGGAAATAAGGCAGAGAAGAAGGCAACTTGTCACCTTACCTCAGAAAATGTCTATATCTAGTGGATGGAAACCAATATCACTTATCACTGATGGCAGAATTTGCTATAAGATAACTTTAACCTTTTTAATCATTGAACTGCTACATTTTACTATTTGCACCACCTAACTGGTGTACATATGCTTATTATGTAATTCCATTGTTTATCTATTTTAATTCTTGGTGCTACGGTGCCAAGATGTGGGCACTACCAAAATCGCTATAGGACAAATTGAGAGTGACCCAGGTCTCGCTTCAGAGATGCTTGGTCAGAATCAATCTAAAGAACCAACGTATGCAAGGTCTCCACAACTCTGATATAATATGATTGTCTCCGATGAAGAATGCTTTAATCCATGTAGATAAGGCAAAACATAAATGGGCAGGTCACATGTTACGACGAAATGATGGTCGATGGAGCACAGCAACAGCAGTCTGGTACCCCCGAGGTAAGAAGAGACCACGGGGAAGACCTCCAATGCATTGGTCAGACTGCAACATCCGAGATGTCTCTAGAGGAGTACTTACCATGCACTGGACTTCTGTGGCCTAAGACAGGATCCGCTGGAGATGAAGTTGGTACCCGCAGCTACACTGAGGAACGGGTCATCAAGATCAAGAATGCCCGGGTAATTAAACGTCCGTAATAATTTTCCCCTTTCTTGTCCTTTTTCAAAATTTATATCTGGAAGGCACAATGCCTTTTCGACTCTTTTTTCGCAAGCCAAAACCAAAAAGGTGGACTATATTTTCTCAAATATATTCTTTGTTTATAATTCTCAGGCTGCAATCAAGCTTACAGCCACCATTATTCCTTTCTACACAATGCATCTACACTAGACTTCATTCCATCATAACTATTTTTGACATTATTATGTTTATCACTAAATCTAACCATCACTGCAAGAATGGATTTTGATTTAGAATTGTGTACTGATCAATTTGCTACAGGCTTTCTTTTTCATTAAATTGGATCAATGTGGATTTATATAACAAAATATTCTTACTGATTTTATTTTTATTCACACAATTTTGGACCAATCAGTATCATGTCAAAGGAAGATACTGAATACAAATTTGGTTCAGGTGAAGAATATTATTGAATCCCGTCTTTATCCATCTGGTTTCCTTTGGTGCATAGAGGACAACAGTTGCACGTCACCATTTTATATATTATGCTATTTTCTTCATAAGACTCCAGTTGCCCTGGATTCCTCTACTGGTGTAGAGCTGCATCATGTGCTCTTTGACCTCACAGCTTTTCTTCTCATATGAGCTCCAGTTCAGTTCATGTATGGTTATATTGTTATGTTTCTGCCTGAGGGTGTGTTCTGTCAATCTCCACCTTACCTCAAGCTGTATTTGTTGATGTCATGTTTTCTGCTACTGTTCTGTCTTTGTTGATGTCATGTTTTCTGCTACTGTTCTGTCTTTGTTGTTAAATCTGGCTATTTAAATAAAGTATGTAACAGAGCTTTACTTCGACTTCTTTATTTCTCCTCTTCTAGAGAAAGTTTTGCAAAGGACGTTGAATTATGGGAAGAGTACTACAAATCCAAGGAGCCACATAAGACACCAATGAGCGAACCTTGGGAAAGCAAACTAGGGATATTCCAAAAAATGATGGTCCAGCGATGTTTGCGACCAGATAAGGTTGTTGTTGTTTTTGAGCTACTCATTCTGAGCTCTTCACTCTTGACAAGTTTTCTCTAATAGATGGTTGTAGTTATCATCTTATATTACCAGCATACTGAAGAGGGTTGTTATGGGTAGTTCTCGCTATAGTGCAATGAAAGTCTTTTCAGTAGTCTCATTGCTGTAGGGATCACAGTGTTGGTTGTTGTTTGCTGTTGTTCGACACTACTACACACTAGGGTGGTTTCGATACTACTACACACACCATGGTGTGGTTATTTGCTGCTGTTTGACACTACTGCATGCTATGTTCTATGTTTGCTGCTGTTTGACACTACTGCATGATATGGTGTGGTTGTTTGCTGCTGTTTGACACTACTGCATGCTGTGTTCTATGTTTGCTGCTGTTTGACACTACTGCATGCTATGTTCTATGTTTGCTGCTGTTTGACACTACTGCATGCTATGGTGTGGTTTTTTGCTGCTGTTTGACACTACTGCATGCTATGTTCTATGTTTGCTGCTGTTTGACACTACTGCATGCTATGTTCTATGTTTGCTGCTGTTTGACACTACTGCATGCTATGTTCTATGTTTGCTGCTGTTTGACACTACTGCATGCTATGTTCTATGTTTGCTGCTGTTTGACACTAATGCATGCTATGGTGTGGTTGTTTGCTGCTGTTTGACACTACTGCATGCTATGTTCTATGTTTGCTGCTGTTTGACACTACTGCATGCTATGTTCTATGTTTGCTGCTGTTTGACACTACTGCATGCTATGTTCTATGTTTGCTGCTGTTTGACACTACTGCATGCTATGTTGTGGTTGTTTGCTGCTGTTTGACACTACTGCATGCTATGTTCTATGTTTGCTGCTGTTTGACACTACTGCATGCTATGTTGTGGTTGTTTGCTGCTGTTTGACACTACTGCATGCTATGTTGTGGTTGTTTGCTGCTGTTTGACACTACTGCATGCTATGTTGTGGTTGTTTGCTGCTGTTTGACACTACTGCATGCTATGTTGTGGTTGTTTGCTGCTGTTTGACACTACTGCATGCTATGTTGTGGTTGTTTGCTGCTGTTTGACACTACTGCATGCTATGTTCTATGTTTGCTGCTGTTTGACACTACTGCATGCTATGTTGTGGTTGTTTGCTGCTGTTTGACACTACTGCATGCTATGTTGTGGTTGTTTGCTGCTGTTTGACACTACTGCATGCTATGTTGTGGTTGTTTGCTTCTGTTTGACACTACTGCATGCTATGTTGTGGTTGTTTGCTGCTGTTTGACACTACTGCATGCTATGTTCTATGTTTGCTGCTGTTTGACACTACTGCATGCTATGTTGTGGTTGTTTGCTGCTGTTTGACACTACTGCATGCTATGTTCTATGTTTGCTGCTGTTTGACACTACTGCATGCTATGTTCTATGTTTGCTGCTGTTTGACACTACTGCATGCTATGTTGTGGTTGTTTGCTGCTGTTTGACACTACTGCATGCTATGTTGTGGTTGTTTGCTTCTGTTTGACACTACTGCATGCTATGTTGTGGTTGTTTGCTGCTGTTTGACACTACTGCATGCTGTGTTCTATGTTTGCTGCTGTTTGACACTACTGCATGCTATGTTGTGGTTGTTTGCTGCTGTTTGACACTACTGCATGCTGTGTTCTATGTTTGCTGCTGTTTGACACTACTGCATGCTATGTTGTGGTTGTTTGCTGCTGTTTGACACTACTGCATGCTATGTTGTGGTTGTTTGCTGCTGTTTGACACTACTGCATGCTATGTTGTGGTTGTTTGCTGCTGTTTGACACTACTGCATGCTATGTTGTGGTTGTTTGCTGCTGTTTGACACTACTGCATGCTATGTTCTATGTTTGCTGCTGTTTGACACTACTGCATGCTATGTTGTGGTTGTTTGCTGCTGTTTGACACTACTGCATGCTATGTTGTGGTTGTTTGCTGCTGTTTGACACTACTGCATGCTATGTTCTATGTTTGCTGCTGTTTGACACTACTGCATGCTATGTTGTGGTTGTTTGCTTCTGTTTGACACTACTGCATGCTATGTTGTGGTTGTTTGCTGCTGTTTGACACTACTGCATGCTATGTTGTGGTTGTTTGCTGCTGTTTGACACTACTGCATGCTATGTTGTGGTTGTTTGCTGCTGTTTGACACTACTGCATGCTATGTTGTGGTTGTTTGCTGCTGTTTGACACTACTGCATGCTATGTTGTGGCTGTTTGCTGCTGTTTGACACTACTGCATGCTATGTTGTGGTTGTTTGCTGCTGTTTGACACTACTGCATGCTATGTTGTGGTTGTTTGCTGCTGTTTGACACTACTGCATGCTGTGTTGTGGTTGTTTGCTGCTGTTTGACACTACTGCATGCTATGTTGTGGTTGTTTGCTGCTGTTTGACACTACTGCATGCTATGTTGTGGTTGTTTGCTGCTGTTTGACACTACTGCATGCTATGTTGTGGTTGTTTGCTGCTGTTTGACACTACTGCATGCTATGTTTTATGTTTGCTGCTGTTTGACACATCTGCATACTATGTTCTATGTTTGCTGCTGTTTGACACATCTGCATACTATATTCTATGTTTGCTGCTGTTTGACACTACTGCATGCTATGTTCTATGTTTGCTGCTGTTTGACACTACTGCATGCTATGTTCTATGTTTGCTGCTGTTTGACACTACTTTATGCTATGTTCTATGTTTGCTGCTGTTTGACACTACTGCATACTAAGGTGTGGTTGTTTGCTGCTGTTTGACACTACTGCATACTATGTTCTATGTTTGCTGCTGTTTGACACTACTGCATGCTATGTTCTATGTTTGCTGCTGTTTGACACTACTGCATGCTATGTTCTATGTTTGCTGCTGTTTGACACTACTTTATGCTATGTTCTATGTTTGCTGCTGTTTGACACTACTGCATACTAAGGTGTGGTTGTTTGCTGCTGTTGTATACTACTCATGCTGAGTTGAATTAACTCTTGACATTTCTTTAGTAGTGGGTTACAGTGACTCTTCCTACATCCCAAGGCATACTTGATACTACTACAGAGATTACAGTTTCGATGCCTACCTCATTAGCCAGACTGCTATGACACAGCCTGTTACTACATCACGAACAATGATGTGTGGTGGGGTCTTGATTATTGTGTTTCACTTGACCCTGATTACTCTTTGCCCTCACACAATGTGGTAGAAGACTTTACACTCAGTGGTAGAAGAGAAGCGACTCAGTCAAATCAGACGGTTAAATCTCTGGCCACTTAATCATCATCATGTCTTTCTTCACTAGAGTAGGAGCATGGGCTACCTCAAGAGTTAGCTTCCTGGCAGGAAGCATGCATCAAAGCATTTATGTGCTATTATAGTTGTTGTTTCTGTGGCACCTTGTTTTACATGACGAGGTTGCCACCCTACCATACACAACCATACTTAATTGTATTTCACTTTATTTATACCAATGTATTCTTCCTCCCCCATAAGGGACCTCCATAGTTCACACATTCAAATTAAGTGGTGTTGTGATATTATATTAATGAGATATAAAGTTCAAATGCATGTTGCATGTGTTTTTTTTAATGGAGATTTTAGGACTGATTCCCAGTAGAACACAATTCTTCTAAGTTTATACTTTAGAATATAATTTTAACATGGGTGGTCTCGGGGTAAGGCGTCAGCCTCGGGTGATGAAAGTCTCGGGTTGAAATCACGGTGGAGACCATGATTTTTTTCATGTGGACTTTCTGGTATTTCTCCGGATCTCTGGGTAGTAGAGATCAGATGCCTGTGTGCAATGTCATGCATGTTAAAAATTCCTCAGCAGTTGGAAATTGAAAAGAGTAGTCTTTAATGGTCACTGCCCGGGCAAAATTCAAAATTATGTTCAAAATCTACTCAATTTATTATAGAACCCTCGCCAGAGCTACGGAGTTCCTGCACTGTGCTGAGATTCTCCAACAATATGGAGAAGAACAGAGCACTTATGGGTTAAACCGTGTGCAATAAGGTTGATTCTTCGAGTAAACTAAACTACACTATATAATTTAAAAAAATAAAATGTACAGGTCTTGGAATCCACACATTAATGTGAGATTTTGTGTAAGTCCATTTGCACAAATTCAGATTGTTTTATAGGATGGACTTTATGAGGCTTCTTAAATATGTTTGTTATTTAAAAAAAATAAGAACTGCTTTCCTGTATTGCAGATAACACAAGCTGTCAGTGAGTTTGTTGTAGATAAACTCGGTAAAATCTTTGTGCAGCCACCAACGTTTGATCTGGCAAAAACTGTCAGTGATTCCAATGCCTGCTCACCACTTATCTTCATCTTGTCGCCTGGAGCTGATCCTACAATGGCCTTGCTGAAGTACGCAGACGACAGAGGTTTTGGGGGCAAAAAGTTCAATTCCATATCCTTAGGTCAAGGACAGGTAAGACTTTGGCTCTAATTGTTGTCGTATAAACCCTGGTGGTGCTCAGCGAAGAAAGAATGTGCTCGCTGAAACCTTCCAAACATGCTGTAATATGTGGCTAAATTGAGTTGGGCATGGGGAATGCAACTTTATCATGCAAAGCAAATTGCCACAGAAACCAGTAATGCAAGAGTGCACATACATGATCTGATTCAGGCTTTCTATAAGAGGTCCAGCACAGTGGAGGCACTATGCTTCATGTGTAACGAGAAGGGAACAGAAACTTTTTCATATTTAAATGTCATCGGTTTCACATATTTATGTCATCAGTTCCATATTTATATATCATTAACTTTCCATATTTATGTCATCAGCTTTTCATATTTATGTGTTATCAGTTTTCTATATTTATATGTCAACAGTTTTCCATATTTATATGTCATCAGTTTTCCATATTTGTGTGTCATCAGTTTTCCATATTTATATGTCATGATCTATCATATTTATATGTCATCAGTTTTCCATATTTGTATGTGATGATCTATCCATATTTATGTGTCATCAGTTTTCCATATTTATAAGTCATGATCTATCCATATTTATATGTCATCAGTTTTCCATATTTGTTTGCTGATTGCTTGTTCTAAGAAAATTGTATATGGTTGTTTAACAGAGTTTAAGATATTATTATTACGACTAGGATGGGCCGGACACCTCGTCCGTATGTCAGACGAGCGGCTCCCAAAGAAGCTTCTCTACGGCGAGCTGAGAGAGGGCGCCCAAAGAAACGTTTTAAAGACGGTCTGAAGGACTCACTAAAAAGTTGCCAGATAGACATCGACACATAGGAATGTCTTGCGCAAAACAGATCTGACTGGAGAAGCGCAGTCAAATCGGGTGTAGCTGCCGGTGAAGATGACCGTGTTGTGAAAGCCCAGAACAGACGAGAGACGCGGAAATCCCGAGCAGCGGGAACACCATCCCCTTCTACAAACCTCGTGTGCCCGATATGTAGCAGATATTTTCGTGCTCGCATTGGCCTGTTCAGCCACATGCGCACCCACACCCAACAGGGAAATCTGTGACAAGGATGATGTCGGCGGTCCTCATCGACAACGATGGACAGCTATTAAGATATTATTTCATTTATCATTCATTTCAGTTTTTCATTTCCATACCACAGGATCATCACTGCAATTGACCTACTGATAGGTAACATGGGCCTAAGCATATATGTAATATTGACATTGTGTTTTCTGTACAACTTTGTTTTCAAATATGAGGTTGCTCAAGTTGTCTTTGACAACATACACAACTTGGTGCAGTCATTATATTCTTGACTTCTCAATAACTGCCCAGGATCAACATAGGTAAGCTTCAGACATCTGTCTTCTGTGTTATGCTCCATTCCAAGCATATAGTCACCACTACAGCTGGCACATCATGAGAAGTTTATGATAAAGCAGTTTGTGGGCTCTTGTAGTTTTGGTTTATGTAGCAGTTTGTGGGCTCTTGTAGTTTTGGTTTATGTAGCAGTTTGTGGGCTCTTGTAGTTTTGGTTTATGTAGCAGTTTGTGGGCTCTTGTAGTTTTTGTTTATGTAGCAGTTTGTGGGCTCTTGTAGTTTTGGTTTATGTAGCAGTTTGTGGGCTCTTGTAGTTTTGGTTTATGTAGCAGTTTGTGGGCTCTTGTAGTTTTGGTTTATGTAGCAGTTTGTGGGCTCTTGTAGTTTTTGTTTATGTAGCAGTTTGTGGGCTCTTGTAGTTTTGGTTTATGTAGCAGTTTGTGGGCTCTTCTAGTTTTGGTTTATGTAGCAGTTTGTGGGCTCTTGTAGTTTTGGTTTATGTAGCAGTTTGTGGGCTCTTGTAGTTTTGGTTTATGTAGCAGTTTGTGGGCTCTTGTAGTTTTGGTTTATGTATCACTTTGTTTTTACATAATGAGGTTGTCAGTTCTATGCCCAATAATTTGTAGTTGCCTTTTATGATGAGCATGGAGGTGCAGTGAGCCTATTCTCCTCTTCCGAGTTTGAGACCCCAAGATCCGTAAGAGAAGGCTTCAGGCATTGGTTTGTGGTTCAATATTGTTATCCACAAGAGGGCTTTAGGCATTAGTTTGTGGTTAAATATTGTTATCCACAAGAGGGCTTTAGGCATTAGTTTGTGGTTAAATATTGTTATCCTTAAGAGAAAGCTTTAGTAATTGGTATGTGGTTAAATATTGTTATCCGTAAGAGAAAGCTTTAGTGATTGGTATGTGGTTAAATATTGTTATCCGTAAGAGAAAGCTTCAGTGATTGGTATGTGGTTAAATATTGTTATCCGTAAGAGAAAGCTTTAGTGATTGGTATGTGGTTAAATATTGTTATCCGTAAGAGAAAGCTTCAGTGATTGGTATGTGGTTAAATATTGTTATCCGTAAGAGAAAGCTTCAGTGACTGGCATGTGGTTATATTTTGTGAACTACAAAAGAAATCTTCTGTCGTTAGTATGTATAGATCAGATATTGCTAATGTTTTGTAATTTCCAAGACATCAGGACATATCTTGTTAGGGAGATACAATGTTATGATTTCATTTCGTCTACCAGGGGCCAATTGCTGCAAAGATGATAAAACAAGCGGCTGAAGAAGGAACATGGGTGCTGTTACAAAATTGCCATCTGGCAGTGTCATGGATGAATGCTCTGGAAAAAATTTGTGAGGAGTTTGCACCTGATAACATTGCTACAGATTTCCGACTGTGGTTGACCAGTTATCCTTCACCAAAGGTATGCGCTGTCATGACTTTTGTCATTGGTTGGTCATGTGCTATATTTTTTACACTTTTTGCATTCGCCTTATTTCTCTGTTCCCCGAGGCGGTGTGTGTTGCACTATATTTTTATTTTGCTCCTGTCGGCCCAGTGCATCTAACTTCAGCATGCATTTTTATGTAAGTGTCTGCTTCCTCCTGCATTTTTTAAGGGTTTGCTTCTCCTGGGTAATGGCCAGTGCTGTGATTTGCGAGTGAACCCAGCACCTTTGGATTGTGAGCTGTGTCACTTAACCACTATTTCACGGCATCCTCTATGTGCTAAACACAAAATTTAGTATTCTCTTTAAAGTATACTTTAGTTTTAGGTTTACTGCTAAATGTATTACTATCCTAGTTTTCATGTTGTCAACATTTTGTTTTAAAATACATATTATTTCATTATGAAATTATGCATTTTTATAAATAATTTATTTATTGAGTGTTTCTATTTGTCTCTGTGTATATCTGTTAGTTTTTTTACAAAGCATACCCAAAGCAAACACAGTTGTCAGGAATGAAGTTTTAGAGACTTGTAATTTATCATGTGGCGCACCCATTTAAAAATATATGGGATGAAGCATACAGTAACTGGGATTTGTGAGAACTTGGTTTCTTGCAGCAAAAGGCATACGTAAATTATACATACACATGTTTGTTCATCACATAAACAGATAAGTAGTCAAGTCATTCACCTAGACAACCATGGCCCATCGTTCCAACCATTCATGACCACCATTGATGGTAGAGTGCCAGGCTGCACACAGGGCAGATGGAGTGGAGATGATTTGTTTTAGATAAGTGTTATATGACTGACCCCAGGGACGACTCGATGAGGCATGCTGTCTTTTTCTACCCCTAAATTTCAGGGACAGATGCAGAAGTTGGCGGGTCAGGATGTCTTGAGAGAGGTGGGCCACATGGTTGAAGAACGATAGGCGGCGTAAATCCAGCACTGAACAAAAGTTGTTGAGTTTAGTTCATCCAGTGACCTCAGTGTTGGTGACCAAGTACTACAAGTGTACAAGAGTGCATTGTTTGTTGTGCATGTGGAAGGTCTCAAGCCACTACTGATCTCTCCATAAGACCATCCAGGTTTCAAAGGTATACAGAAGGATTGGGATCACACAGGAATTATAGAGGTGCTGCTTGACTATTGGGTCACGCACATCAACTCAAGAAATAGCACACAAATGGTTGCCCATGTAGAACCAGAGTCCAGACCCCTGAACACATCCTACAGGACTGCCCAGTATACAAAGACCTATGAGTCAAACCTGGCCAGAGGGAGCCGAGGTGACGCAGAAGCTGTGGGACTCCAACCTGGACCTGGAGAAGACTGTTGTTGTTGTTTCGAATGCCCCAATGAGTAGGCTACTCTTTTGTGTACCCTGAAAAGGACGTTATGTGACTGGTTGCAGTAGCTTTCCTCACACCCCGAGCGTGCGGATGAGGGTGGACCGGGGTCCTCCAGGCAGTTGTGCTATGCTTGGCTTCATCTGTGTGTCACTCACTACTATGAGAATAACATTGGTACCCAGGCTGCCATGAAAACAGCCTGTTTCCATGGAGGGCTATGAGCAAGCCGAGGTGAGGGTCTCTATCAGTATATTTTGCCTGACCCTGACTAACATGTTTGATCAGTATATTTTGCCTGACCCTGACTAACATGTCTGATCAGTACATTTTGCCTGACCCTGACTAACATGTCTGATCAGTATATTTTGCCTGACCCTGACTAACATGTCTGATCAGTACATTTTGCCTGACCCTGACTAACATGTTTGATCAGTATATTTTGCCTGACCCTGACTAACATGTTTGATCAGTACATTTTGCCTGACCCTGACTAACATGTTTGATCAGTATATTTTGCCTGACCCTAACATGTTTGATCAGTATATTTTGTCTGACAAAACATTAGTCTTCCTCCCCTGGAGAAGACTATAGAGTTTGTCCTAGCAACGGCACTACAGATCTAACATGACCAAAATGTCTGAATGCAGAAGAAGAAGAAAAGAGGCGCTGCTTGGTCCAGACTCTGTGCACGGAGCTCATGGATGGCGCTACAATGCAGATTCTCTGAGCAATGTATGGATGAATTACTGCATGCATCAAATGTCTATCTGCTGCTAAAGTAGATGTTGGCCTTAGTGGGATTGACATAGTTGCTGCTCCCTGATTCCTGCTGCAGCTGAACTGCTGCCAGGACACTGAATTTTGATATACGCCGATGAAATGTGCAGGTCTAGGTGTGAAGATTGTGAACAGATAGCTTATCAAGTTATGACATTATTTCTTTAGTTTAGGTTGTTTAACTTTAGTAGTTTATGGGTGAGATCTGTGTGTGACACAGCCGAGAATAAGACCACTGCTACACATGAAATCGTGTTGCAGGAGACAATTAACTCGTTCAATCCGGAATGATGTTGTACAATAGATACATTAATGCTAATGATATTAACTTTCTTTGCAAGTCAGGTATTGCTATTATGAAATATCATATATTATATACAAAAGTATTTAATACTGAAAGCAGAATACAGAAAACAAATGACATTTAACATTAGATGTTATGTCATATTTCTATGGGGATTCTGTGGCGAAGTGGTTAAGCCGTCAGCCTCATGATCAGGTGGTGTGGGTTCGACTCCAGACTCCGCGTCTTTTTCACGGGTGCTTGATGCGGAGTCCCCTGCCCAATAGTCGTCTTTGTCCTTGACTTGCCACTGGCAGTTAATCCTTACTAAAAATAGCGCTAGCAAAATTAATTTTGCCATCATCGTCTACGATGGACGACGGCCTTTGCCTTTGTCATATTTATGTGAAACCTGTCTCAAGCTAAGTCCATTGGCTCTATGGCATGTTAAGACAGTTTGCAGGCAGTTGTATTGGTTGTGCATAGTGAATCAGTTAGCAGTGTTGTATAACTCCTTTAGGGTAGAAGACTCTCTGTGTATGACAGAGCCAAGAATACAACCACTGTTACACTGAGCGCTTGTTGTGAGAGGAAACTATCATTGTGTGTTGTCTAACGCCTCTAGGGTAGAAGACTCCAATAAATGGCATTGCACACCCTGCCAATCACTCAAACCAAAAGCTTGCAGAGTGTGGAGCAATCTTGTGAGCTGGAAAGATAGCTCTAGAAACAATTCCCTATGTACGATACAAAAATAAAAGAGGGAATATTTTTTTTTTCTCCTTTGGCATCAGAAAAAGAGGTCTAGATTTGCAGCATTCACATCTCCTGTTTAGAAATAGCTAATATAAGTATATAGCAAAGATTTTATTTGGTTGATCAATTTTTAAATAATAAATCCTGAATATAATATATTTTATCAGCAGCAAGTAAAAATGAGTAGAGTTCATCTTAAATATCGCTGATAATAGTACCTTATCATAACTTAGCCAAAATAAGGTTTAAATGTTTAAGCTGCTTGTGTATGCATAAGTTTGTAACAAAATAAATGTATTATTATTCACATTTGTATTGAGTGACCTCTCCAACCTAAACGGGGGATGAACGAAGCCTGAGTCAGACTACCACATATATGAAGGATATAGATGTGATTGTTTAAGAGGAAATGAAGAGAAGAAGAATTGAAAACTTTTTTAACAAGCATATTTATTTGAACACAATGGATCAGGATTCATTTTTTAAAAGTTTTCTGATTTAGACCTTGTGGACAGGAAATGTCAGAATATTTTATTATTTTTAACTGGCATTTCAGTCAGTAGAAATGTTTAATTGAAGCAGAAAATATTATTTTCAAAGTTTCCAGTATCAGTACTACAGAATGGTGTGAAAATGACAAACGAACCACCAACTGGCCTAAGGCAAAATATGCTACAGAGTTACCTCAACGACCCTATTAGTGATGAAACATTTTACACTGGCTCTGTCAGCCACCTGAAGCCAGAGAAGGATGGGGTAGGTTATCAGCACTAGGCCCAGATATTTTCATTCATATATTTCCTTCAGTGAACATCTCCAAAGTTGATCTCATACATAAATCTAGTCCTCCTTGGTTACCTTTCAGTGAACATCTCAAGAGTTGATCTCATACATAAATCTAGTCCTCCTTGCTTACCTTTCAGTGAACATCTCCATAGTTGATCTCTTACATAAATCTAGTCCTCCTTGGTTACCTTTCAGTGAACATCTCCAAAGTTGATCTCATACATATATCTAGTCTTCCTTGCTTACCTTTCAGTGAACATTTCAATAGTTGATCTCTTACATAAATCTAGTCCTCCTTGCTTACCTTTCAGTGAACATCTCCAAAGTTGATCTCATACATAAATCTAGTCCTCCTTGCTTACCTTTCAGTGAACATCTCAATAGTTGATGTCATACATAAATCTAGTCCTCCTTGGTTACCTTTCAGTGAACATCTCCAAAGTTGATCTCATACATAAATCTAGTCCCCCTTGCTTACCTTTCAGTGAACATCTCCAAAGTTGATCTCATACATAAATCTAGTCTTCCTTGCTTACCTTTCAGTGAACATCTCAATAGTTGATCTCATACATAAATCTAGTCTTCCTTGCTTACCTTTCAGTGAACATTTCAATAGTTGATCTCTTACATAAATCTAGTCCTCCTTGCTTACCTTTCAGTGAACATCTCAAGAGTTGATCTCATACATAAATCTAGTCCTCCTTGCTTACCTTTCAGTGAACATCTCAAAAGTTGATCTCATACATAAATCTAGTCCTCCTTGCTTACCTTTCAGTGAACATCTCAAAAGTTGATCTCATACATAAATCTAGTCTTCCTACTTACCTTTCAGTGAACATCTCCATAGTTGATCTCATCATCATGTAGCATGTCCTTTGTAGAACGTCGCTCCCATCACAGTCTGTCTGAAAGAAACTCGTTCCCTTGTCAAAACTCCAGCTTCCGCCACTGTTATACTCAGGCACTCCTGGATATCTTGGTGCCATCGTCTTCTTGGTCTACCCCTTCCTCTTTTGCATCTCCATAGTTGATCTCATACATAAATCTAGTCTTCCTACTTACCTTTCAGGGAAAATCTCCAAAGTTGATCTCATACATAAATCTAGTCCTCCTTGCTTACCTTTCAGTGAACATCTCAATAGTTGATCTTATACATAAATCTAGTCCCCCTTGCTTACCTTTCAGTGAACATCTCAATAGTTGATCTTATACATAAATCTAGTCCCCCTTGCTTACCTTTCAGTGAACATCTCAATAGTTGATCTTATACATAAATCTAGTCCCCCTTGCTTACCTTTCAGTGAACATCTCAATAGTTGATCTTATACATAAATCTAGTCCCCCTTGCTTACCTTTCAGTGAACATCTCCAAAGTTGATCTCATACATAAATCTAGTCCCCCTTGCTTACCTTTCAGTGAACATCTCAATAGTTGATCTCATACATAAATCTAGTCTTCCTACTTACCTTTCAGTGAACATCTCAATAGTTGATCTTATACATAAATCTAGTCCCCCTTGCTTACCTTTCAGTGAACATCTCAATAGTTGATCTCATACATAAATCTAGTCCTCCTTGCTTACCTTTCAGTGAACATCTCAATAGTTGATCTCATACATAAATCTAGTCTTCCTACTTACCTTTCAGTGAACATCTCAATAGTTGATCTCATACATAAATCTAGTCCTCTTGCTTACCTTTCAGTGAACATCTCAATAGTTGATCTTATACATAAATCTAGTCCCCCTTGCTTACCTTTCAGTGAACATCTCAATAGTTGATCTTATACATAAATCTAGTCCCCCTTGCTTACCGTTCAGTGAACATCTCCAAAGTTTATCTCATACATAAATCTAGTCCCCCTTGCTTACCTTTCAGTGAACATCTCAATAGTTGATCTTATACATAAATCTAGTCCCCCTTGCTTACCTTTCAGTGAACACCTCCATAGTTGATCTTATACATAAATCTAGTCCCCCTTGCTTACCTTTCAGTGAACATCTCAATAGTTGATCTTATACATAAATCTAGTCCCCCTTGCTTACCTTTCAGTGAACATCTCAATAGTTGATCTTATACATAAATCTAGTCCCCCTTGCTTACCTTTCAGTGAACATCTCAATAGTTGATCTTATACATAAATCTAGTCCCCCTTGCTTACCTTTCAGTGAACATCTCAATAGTTGATCTTATACATAAATCTAGTCCCCCTTGCTTACCTTTCAGTGAACATCTCAATAGTTAATCTTATACATAAATCTAGTCCCCCTTGCTTACCTTTCAGTGAACATCTCAATAGTTGATCTTATACATAAATCTAGTCCCCCTTGCTTACCTTTCAGTGAACATCTCAATAGTTGATCTTATACATAAATCTAGTCTTCCTACTTACCTTTCAGTGAACATCTCAATAGTTGATCTTATACATAAATCTAGTCCCCCTTGCTTACCTTTCAGTGAACATCTCAATAGTTGATCTTATACATAAATCTAGTCTTCCTACTTACCTTTCAGTGAACATCTCAATAGTTGATCTTATACATAAATCTAGTCTTCCTACTTACCTTTCAGTGAACATCTCAATAGTTGATCTTATACATAAATCTAGTCCTCCTTGCTTACCTTTCAGTGAACATCTCAATAGTTGATCTCATACATAAATCTAGTCTTCCTACTTACCTTTCAGTGAACATCTCAATAGTTGATCTCATACATAAATCTAGTCCTCTTGCTTACCTTTCAGTGAACATCTCAATAGTTGATCTCATACATAAATCTAGTCTTCCTACTTACCTTTCAGTGAACATCTCAATAGTTGATCTCATACATAAATCTAGTCTTCCTACTTACCTTTCAGTGAACATCTCAATAGTTGATCTTATACATAAATCTAGTCTTCCTACTTACCTTTCAGTGAACATCTCAATAGTTGATCTCATACATAAATCTAGTCTTCCTACTTACCTTTCAGTGAACATCTCAAAAGTTGATCTTATACATAAATCTAGTCCCCCTTGCTTACCTTTCAGTGAACATCTCAATAGTTGATCTTATACATAAATCTAGTCTTCCTACTTACCTTTCAGTGAACATCTCAATAGTTGATCTTATACATAAATCTAGTCCCCCTTGCTTACCTTTCAGTGAACATCTCAATAGTTGATCTCATACATAAATCTAGTCTTCCTACTTACCTTTCAGTGAACATCTCAATAGTTGATCGTATACATAAATCTAGTCTTCCTACTTACCTTTCAGTGAACATCTCAATAGTTGATCTTATACATAAATCTAGTCCTCCTTGCTTACCTTTCAGTGAACATCTCAATAGTTGATCTTATACATAAATCTAGTCCTCCTACTTACCTTTCAGTGAACATCTCAATAGTTGATCTTATACATAAATCTAGTCTTCCTACTTACCTTTCAGTGAACATCTCAATAGTTGATCTCATACATAAATCTAGTCCCCCTTGCTTACCTTTCAGTGAACATCTCAATAGTTGATCTTATACATAAATCTAGTCCCCCTTGCTTACCGTTCAGTGAACATCTCCAAAGTTTATCTCATACATAAATCTAGTCCCCCTTGCTTACCTTTCAGTGAACATCTCAATAGTTGATCTTATACATAAATCTAGTCCCCCTTGCTTACCTTTCAGTGAACACCTCCATAGTTGATCTTATACATAAATCTAGTCCCCCTTGCTTACCTTTCAGTGAACATCTCAATAGTTGATCTCTTACATAAATCTAGTCCCCCTTGCTTACCTTTCAGTGAACATCTCAATAGTTGATCTTATACATAAATCTAGTCCCCCTTGCTTACCTTTCAGTGAACATCTCAATAGTTGATCTTATACATAAATCTAGTCCCCCTTGCTTACCTTTCAGTGAACATCTCAATAGTTGATCTTATACATAAATCTAGTCCCCCTTGCTTACCTTTCAGTGAACATCTCAATAGTTGATCTTATACATAAATCTAGTCTTCCTACTTACCTTTCAGTGAACATCTCAATAGTTGATCTTATACATAAATCTAGTCCTCCTTGCTTACCTTTCAGTGAACATCTCAATAGTTGATCTCATACATAAATCTAGTCTTCCTACTTACCTTTCAGTGAACATCTCAATAGTTGATCTCATACATAAATCTAGTCCTCTTGCTTACCTTTCAGTGAACATTTCAATAGTTGATCTCATACATAAATCTAGTCTTCCTACTTACCTTTCAGTGAACATCTCAATAGTTGATCTCATACATAAATCTAGTCTTCCTACTTACCTTTCAGTGAACATCTCAATAGTTGATCTTATACATAAATCTAGTCTTCCTACTTACCTTTCAGTGAACATCTCAATAGTTGATCTCATACATAAATCTAGTCTTCCTACTTACCTTTCAGTGAACATCTCAATAGTTGATCTTATACATAAATCTAGTCCCCCTTGCTTACCTTTCAGTGAACATCTCCAAAGTTGATCTCATACATAAATCTAGTCCCCCTTGCTTACCTTTCAGTGAACATCTCAATAGTTGATCTCATACATAAATCTAGTCTTCCTACTTACCTTTCAGTGAACATCTCAATAGTTGATCTTATACATAAATCTAGTCCCCCTTGCTTACCTTTCAGTGAACATCTCAATAGTTGATCTCATACATAAATCTAGTCCTCCTTGCTTACCTTTCAGTGAACATCTCAATAGTTGATCTCATACATAAATCTAGTCTTCCTACTTACCTTTCAGTGAACATCTCAATAGTTGATCTCATACATAAATCTAGTCCTCTTGCTTACCTTTCAGTGAACATCTCAATAGTTGATCTTATACATAAATCTAGTCCCCCTTGCTTACCTTTCAGTGAACATCTCAATAGTTGATCTTATACATAAATCTAGTCCCCCTTGCTTACCGTTCAGTGAACATCTCCAAAGTTTATCTCATACATAAATCTAGTCCCCCTTGCTTACCTTTCAGTGAACATCTCAATAGTTGATCTTATACATAAATCTAGTCCCCCTTGCTTACCTTTCAGGGAACACCTCCATAGTTGATCTTATACATAAATCTAGTCCCCCTTGCTTACCTTTCAGTGAACATCTCAATAGTTGATCTCTTACATAAATCTAGTCCCCCTTGCTTACCTTTCAGTGAACATCTCAATAGTTGATCTTATACATAAATCTAGTCCCCCTTGCTTACCTTTCAGTGAACATCTCAATAGTTGATCTTATACATAAATCTAGTCCCCCTTGCTTACCTTTCAGTGAACATCTCAATAGTTGATCTTATACATAAATCTAGTCCCCCTTGCTTACCTTTCAGTGAACATCTCAATAGTTGATCTTATACATAAATCTAGTCCCCCTTGCTTACCTTTCAGTGAACATCTCAATAGTTGATCTTATACATAAATCTAGTCCCCCTTGCTTACCTTTCAGTGAACATCTCAATAGTTGATCTTATACATAAATCTAGTCCCCCTTGCTTACCTTTCAGTGAACATCTCAATAGTTGATCTTATACATAAATCTAGTCTTCCTACTTACCTTTCAGTGAACATCTCAATAGTTGATCTTATACATAAATCTAGTCCCCCTTGCTTACCTTTCAGTGAACATCTCAATAGTTGATCTTATACATAAATCTAGTCTTCCTACTTACCTTTCAGTGAACATCTCAATAGTTGATCTTATACATAAATGTAGTCTTCCTACTTACCTTTCAGTGAACATCTCAATAGTTGATCTTATACATAAATCTAGTCCTCCTTGCTTACCTTTCAGTGAACATCTCAATAGTTGATCTTATACATAAATCTAGTCCTCCTACTTACCTTTCAGTGAACATCTCAATAGTTGATCTTATACATAAATCTAGTCTTCCTACTTACCTTTCAGTGAACATCTCAATAGTTGATCTCATACATAAATCTAGTCTTCCTACTTACCTTTCAGTGAACATCTCAATAGTTGATCTCATACATAAATCTAGTCTTCCTACTTACCTTTCAGTGAACATCTCAATAGTTGATCTTATACATAAATCTAGTCCCCCTTGCTTACCTTTCAGTGAACATCTCCAAAGTTGATCTCATACATAAATCTAGTCCCCCTTGCTTACCTTTCAGTGAACATCTCAATAGTTGATCTCATACATAAATCTAGTCTTCCTACTTACCTTTCAGTGAACATCTCAATAGTTGATCTTATACATAAATCTAGTCCCCCTTGCTTACCTTTCAGTGAACATCTCAATAGTTGATCTCATACATAAATCTAGTCCTCCTTGCTTACCTTTCAGTGAACATCTCAATAGTTGATCTCATACATAAATCTAGTCTTCCTACTTACCTTTCAGTGAACATCTCAATAGTTGATCTCATACATAAATCTAGTCCTCTTGCTTACCTTTCAGTGAACATCTCAATAGTTGATCTTATACATAAATCTAGTCCCCCTTGCTTACCTTTCAGTGAACATCTCAATAGTTGATCTTATACATAAATCTAGTCCCCCTTGCTTACCGTTCAGTGAACATCTCCAAAGTTTATCTCATACATAAATCTAGTCCCCCTTGCTTACCTTTCAGTGAACATCTCAATAGTTGATCTTATACATAAATCTAGTCCCCCTTGCTTACCTTTCAGTGAACACCTCCATAGTTGATCTTATACATAAATCTAGTCCCCCTTGCTTACCTTTCAGTGAACATCTCAATAGTTGATCTCTTACATAAATCTAGTCCCCCTTGCTTACCTTTCAGTGAACATCTCAATAGTTGATCTTATACATAAATCTAGTCCCCCTTGCTTACCTTTCAGTGAACATCTCAATAGTTGATCTTATACATAAATCTAGTCCCCCTTGCTTACCTTTCAGTGAACATCTCAATAGTTGATCTTATACATAAATCTAGTCCCCCTTGCTTACCTTTCAGTGAACATCTCAATAGTTGATCTTATACATAAATCTAGTCCCCCTTGCTTACCTTTCAGTGAACATCTCAATAGTTAATCTTATACATAAATCTAGTCCCCCTTGCTTACCTTTCAGTGAACATCTCAATAGTTGATCTTATACATAAATCTAGTCTTCCTACTTACCTTTCAGTGAACATCTCAATAGTTGATCTTATACATAAATCTAGTCCCCCTTGCTTACCTTTCAGTGAACATCTCAATAGTTGATCTCATACATAAATCTAGTCTTCCTACTTACCTTTCAGTGAACATCTCAATAGTTGATCGTATACATAAATCTTGTCTTCCTACTTACCTTTCAGTGAACATCTCAATAGTTGATCTTATACATAAATCTAGTCCTCCTTGCTTACCTTTCAGTGAACATCTCAATAGTTGATCTTATACATAAATCTAGTCCTCCCTACTTACCTTTCAGTGAACATCTCAATAGTTGATCTTATACATAAATCTAGTCTTCCTACTTACCTTTCAGTGAACATCTCAATAGTTGATCTTATACATAAATCTAGTCCCCCTTGCTTACCGTTCAGTGAACATCTCCAAAGTTTATCTCATACATAAATCTAGTCCCCCTTGCTTACCTTTCAGTGAACATCTCAATAGTTGATCTTATACATAAATCTAGTCCCCCTTGCTTACCTTTCAGTGAACATCTCCAAAGTTGATCTCATACATAAATCTAGTCCCCCTTGCTTACCTTTCAGTGAACATCTCAATAGTTGATCTCATACATAAATCTAGTCTTCCTACTTACCTTTCAGTGAACATCTCAATAGTTGATCTTATACATAAATCTAGTCCCCCTTGCTTACCTTTCAGTGAACATCTCAATAGTTGATCTCATACATAAATCTAGTCCTCCTTGCTTACCTTTCAGTGAACATCTCAATAGTTGATCTCATACATAAATCTAGTCTTCCTACTTACCTTTCAGTGAACATCTCAATAGTTGATCTCATACATAAATCTAGTCCTCTTGCTTACCTTTCAGTGAACATCTCAATAGTTGATCTTATACATAAATCTAGTCCCCCTTGCTTACCTTTCAGTGAACATCTCAATAGTTGATCTTATACATAAATCTAGTCCCCCTTGCTTACCGTTCAGTGAACATCTCCAAAGTTTATCTCATACATAAATCTAGTCCCCCTTGCTTACCTTTCAGTGAACATCTCAATAGTTGATCTTATACATAAATCTAGTCCCCCTTGCTTACCTTTCAGGGAACACCTCCATAGTTGATCTTATACATAAATCTAGTCCCCCTTGCTTACCTTTCAGTGAACATCTCAATAGTTGATCTCTTACATAAATCTAGTCCCCCTTGCTTACCTTTCAGTGAACATCTCAATAGTTGATCTTATACATAAATCTAGTCCCCCTTGCTTACCTTTCAGTGAACATCTCAATAGTTGATCTTATACATAAATCTAGTCCCCCTTGCTTACCTTTCAGTGAACATCTCAATAGTTGATCTTATACATAAATCTAGTCCCCCTTGCTTACCTTTCAGTGAACATCTCAATAGTTGATCTTATACATAAATCTAGTCCCCCTTGCTTACCTTTCAGTGAACATCTCAATAGTTGATCTTATACATAAATCTAGTCCCCCTTGCTTACCTTTCAGTGAACATCTCAATAGTTGATCTTATACATAAATCTAGTCCCCCTTGCTTACCTTTCAGTGAACATCTCAATAGTTGATCTTATACATAAATCTAGTCTTCCTACTTACCTTTCAGTGAACATCTCAATAGTTGATCTTATACATAAATCTAGTCCCCCTTGCTTACCTTTCAGTGAACATCTCAATAGTTGATCTTATACATAAATCTAGTCTTCCTACTTACCTTTCAGTGAACATCTCAATAGTTGATCTTATACATAAATGTAGTCTTCCTACTTACCTTTCAGTGAACATCTCAATAGTTGATCTTATACATAAATCTAGTCCTCCTTGCTTACCTTTCAGTGAACATCTCAATAGTTGATCTTATACATAAATCTAGTCCTCCTACTTACCTTTCAGTGAACATCTCAATAGTTGATCTTATACATAAATCTAGTCTTCCTACTTACCTTTCAGTGAACATCTCAATAGTTGATCTCATACATAAATCTAGTCTTCCTACTTACCTTTCAGTGAACATCTCAATAGTTGATCTCATACATAAATCTAGTCTTCCTACTTACCTTTCAGTGAACATCTCAATAGTTGATCTTATACATAAATCTAGTCCCCCTTGCTTACCTTTCAGTGAACATCTCCAAAGTTGATCTCATACATAAATCTAGTCCCCCTTGCTTACCTTTCAGTGAACATCTCAATAGTTGATCTCATACATAAATCTAGTCTTCCTACTTACCTTTCAGTGAACATCTCAATAGTTGATCTTATACATAAATCTAGTCCCCCTTGCTTACCTTTCAGTGAACATCTCAATAGTTGATCTCATACATAAATCTAGTCCTCCTTGCTTACCTTTCAGTGAACATCTCAATAGTTGATCTCATACATAAATCTAGTCTTCCTACTTACCTTTCAGTGAACATCTCAATAGTTGATCTCATACATAAATCTAGTCCTCTTGCTTACCTTTCAGTGAACATCTCAATAGTTGATCTTATACATAAATCTAGTCCCCCTTGCTTACCTTTCAGTGAACATCTCAATAGTTGATCTTATACATAAATCTAGTCCCCCTTGCTTACCGTTCAGTGAACATCTCCAAAGTTTATCTCATACATAAATCTAGTCCCCCTTGCTTACCTTTCAGTGAACATCTCAATAGTTGATCTTATACATAAATCTAGTCCCCCTTGCTTACCTTTCAGTGAACACCTCCATAGTTGATCTTATACATAAATCTAGTCCCCCTTGCTTACCTTTCAGTGAACATCTCAATAGTTGATCTCTTACATAAATCTAGTCCCCCTTGCTTACCTTTCAGTGAACATCTCAATAGTTGATCTTATACATAAATCTAGTCCCCCTTGCTTACCTTTCAGTGAACATCTCAATAGTTGATCTTATACATAAATCTAGTCCCCCTTGCTTACCTTTCAGTGAACATCTCAATAGTTGATCTTATACATAAATCTAGTCCCCCTTGCTTACCTTTCAGTGAACATCTCAATAGTTGATCTTATACATAAATCTAGTCCCCCTTGCTTACCTTTCAGTGAACATCTCAATAGTTAATCTTATACATAAATCTAGTCCCCCTTGCTTACCTTTCAGTGAACATCTCAATAGTTGATCTTATACATAAATCTAGTCTTCCTACTTACCTTTCAGTGAACATCTCAATAGTTGATCTTATACATAAATCTAGTCCCCCTTGCTTACCTTTCAGTGAACATCTCAATAGTTGATCTCATACATAAATCTAGTCTTCCTACTTACCTTTCAGTGAACATCTCAATAGTTGATCGTATACATAAATCTTGTCTTCCTACTTACCTTTCAGTGAACATCTCAATAGTTGATCTTATACATAAATCTAGTCCTCCTTGCTTACCTTTCAGTGAACATCTCAATAGTTGATCTTATACATAAATCTAGTCCTCCTACTTACCTTTCAGTGAACATCTCAATAGTTGATCTTATACATAAATCTAGTCTTCCTACTTACCTTTCAGTGAACATCTCAATAGTTGATCTTATACATAAATCTAGTCCCCCTTGCTTACCGTTCAGTGAACATCTCCAAAGTTTATCTCATACATAAATCTAGTCCCCCTTGCTTACCTTTCAGTGAACATCTCAATAGTTGATCTTATACATAAATCTAGTCCCCCTTGCTTACCTTTCAGTGAACACCTCCATAGTTGATCTTATACATAAATCTAGTCCCCCTTGCTTACCTTTCAGTGAACATCTCAATAGTTGATCTCTTACATAAATCTAGTCCCCCTTGCTTACCTTTCAGTGAACATCTCAATAGTTGATCTTATACATAAATCTAGTCCCCCTTGCTTACCTTTCAGTGAACATCTCAATAGTTGATCTTATACATAAATCTAGTCCCCCTTGCTTACCTTTCAGTGAACATCTCAATAGTTGATCTTATACATAAATCTAGTCCCCCTTGCTTACCTTTCAGTGAACATCTCAATAGTTGATCTTATACATAAATCTAGTCTTCCTACTTACCTTTCAGTGAACATCTCAATAGTTGATCTTATACATAAATCTAGTCCTCCTTGCTTACCTTTCAGTGAACATCTCAATAGTTGATCTCATACATAAATCTAGTCTTCCTACTTACCTTTGAGTGAACATCTCAATAGTTGATCTCATACATAAATCTAGTCCTCTTGCTTACCTTTCAGTGAACATCTCAATAGTTGATCTCATACATAAATCTAGTCTTCCTACTTACCTTTCAGTGAACACCTCCATAGTTGATCTTATACATAAATCTAGTCCCCCTTGCTTACCTTTCAGTGAACATCTCAATAGTTGATCTCATACATAAATCTAGTCCTCCTTGCTTACCTTTCAGTGAACATCTCAATAGTTGATCTCATACATAAATCTAGTCTTCCTACTTACCTTTCAGTGAACATCTCAATAGTTGATCTCATACATAAATCTAGTCCTCTTGCTTACCTTTCAGTGAACATCTCAATAGTTGATCTTATACATAAATCTAGTCCCCCTTGCTTACCTTTCAGTGAACATCTCAATAGTTGATCTTATACATAAATCTAGTCCCCCTTGCTTACCGTTCAGTGAACATCTCCAAAGTTTATCTCATACATAAATCTAGTCCCCCTTGCTTACCTTTCAGTGAACATCTCAATAGTTGATCTTATACATAAATCTAGTCCCCCTTGCTTACCTTTCAGTGAACACCTCCATAGTTGATCTTATACATAAATCTAGTCCCCCTTGCTTACCTTTCAGTGAACATCTCAATAGTTGATCTCTTACATAAATCTAGTCCCCCTTGCTTACCTTTCAGTGAACATCTCAATAGTTGATCTTATACATAAATCTAGTCCCCCTTGCTTACCTTTCAGTGAACATCTCAATAGTTGATCTTATACATAAATCTAGTCCCCCTTGCTTACCTTTCAGTGAACATCTCAATAGTTGATCTTATACATAAATCTAGTCCCCCTTGCTTACCTTTCAGTGAACATCTCAATAGTTGATCTTATACATAAATCTAGTCCCCCTTGCTTACCTTTCAGTGAACATCTCAATAGTTAATCTTATACATAAATCTAGTCCCCCTTGCTTACCTTTCAGTGAACATCTCAATAGTTGATCTTATACATAAATCTAGTCTTCCTACTTACCTTTCAGTGAACATCTCAATAGTTGATCTTATACATAAATCTAGTCCCCCTTGCTTACCTTTCAGTGAACATCTCAATAGTTGATCTCATACATAAATCTAGTCTTCCTACTTACCTTTCAGTGAACATCTCAATAGTTGATTGTATACATAAATCTAGTCTTTCTACTTACCTTTCAGTGAACATCTCAATAGTTGATCTTATACATAAATCTAGTCCTCCTTGCTTACCTTTCAGTGAACATCTCAATAGTTGATCTTATACATAAATCTAGTCCTCCTACTTACCTTTCAGTGAACATCTCAATAGTTGATCTTATACATAAATCTAGTCTTCCCTACTTACCTTTCAGTGAACATCTCAATAGTTGATCTCATACATAAATCTAGTCCCCCTTGCTTACCTTTCAGTGAACATCTCAATAGTTGATCTTATACATAAATCTAGTCCCCCTTGCTTACCGTTCAGTGAACATCTCCAAAGTTTATCTCATACATAAATCTAGTCCCCCTTGCTTACCTTTCAGTGAACATCTCAATAGTTGATCTTATACATAAATCTAGTCCCCCTTGCTTACCTTTCAGTGAACACCTCCATAGTTGATCTTATACATAAATCTAGTCCCCCTTGCTTACCTTTCAGTGAACATCTCAATAGTTGATCTCTTACATAAATCTAGTCCCCCTTGCTTACCTTTCAGTGAACATCTCAATAGTTGATCTTATACATAAATCTAGTCCCCCTTGCTTACCTTTCAGTGAACATCTCAATAGTTGATCTTATACATAAATCTAGTCCCCCTTGCTTACCTTTCAGTGAACATCTCAATAGTTGATCTTATACATAAATCTAGTCCCCCTTGCTTACCTTTCAGTGAACATCTCAATAGTTGATCTTATACATAAATCTAGTCTTCCTACTTACCTTTCAGTGAACATCTCAATAGTTGATCTTATACATAAATCTAGTCCTCCTTGCTTACCTTTCAGTGAACATCTCAATAGTTGATCTCATACATAAATCTAGTCTTCCTACTTACCTTTCAGTGAACATCTCAATAGTTGATCTCATACATAAATCTAGTCCTCTTGCTTACCTTTCAGTGAACATCTCAATAGTTGATCTCATACATAAATCTAGTCTTCCTACTTACCTTTCAGTGAACATCTCAATAGTTGATCTTATACATAAATCTAGTCTTCCTACTTACCTTTCAGTGAACATCTCAATAGTTGATCTCATACATAAATCTAGTCTTCCTACTTACCTTTCAGTGAACATCTCAAAAGTTGATCTTATACATAAATCTAGTCCCCCTTGCTTACCTTTCAGTGAACATCTCAATAGTTGATCTTATACATAAATCTAGTCTTCCTACTTACCTTTCAGTGAACATCTCAATAGTTGATCTTATACATAAATCTAGTCCTCCTTGCTTACCTTTCAGTGAACATCTCAATAGTTGATCTCATACATAAATCTAGTCTTCCTACTTACCTTTCAGTGAACATCTCAATAGTTGATCGTATACATAAATCTAGTCTTCCTACTTACCTTTCAGTGAACATCTCAATAGTTGATCTTATACATAAATCTAGTCCTCCTTGCTTACCTTTCAGTGAACATCTCAATAGTTGATCTTATACATAAATCTAGTCCTCCTACTTACCTTTCAGTGAACATCTCAATAGTTGATCTTATACATAAATCTAGTCTTCCTACTTACCTTTCAGTGAACATCTCAATAGTTGATCTCATACATAAATCTAGTCCCCCTTGCTTACCTTTCAGTGAACATCTCCAAAGTTTATCTCATACATAAATCTAGTCCCCCTTGCTTACCTTTCAGTGAACATCTCAATAGTTGATCTTATACATAAATCTAGTCCCCCTTGCTTACCTTTCAGTGAACACCTCCATAGTTGATCTTATACATAAATCTAGTCCCCCTTGCTTACCTTTCAGTGAACATCTCAATAGTTGATCTCTTACATAAATCTAGTCCCCCTTGCTTACCTTTCAGTGAACATCTCAATAGTTGATCTTATACATAAATCTAGTCCCCCTTGCTTACCGTTCAGTGAACATCTCCAAAGTTTATCTCATACATAAATCTAGTCCCCCTTGCTTACCTTTCAGTGAACATCTCAATAGTTGATCTTATACATAAATCTAGTCCCCCTTGCTTACCTTTCAGTGAACACCTCCATAGTTGATCTTATACATAAATCTAGTCCCCCTTGCTTACCTTTCAGTGAACATCTCAATAGTTGATCTTATACATAAATCTAGTCCCCCTTGCTTACCTTTCAGTGAACATCTCAATAGTTGATGTTATACATAAATCTAGTCCCCCTTGCTTACCTTTCAGTGAACATCTCAATAGTTGATTTTATACATAAATCTAGTCCCCCTTGCTTACCTTTCAGTGAACATCTCAATAGTTGATCTTATACATAAATCTAGTCCCCCTTGCTTACCTTTCAGTGAACATCTCAATAGTTGATCTTATACATAAATCTAGTCTTCCTACTTACCTTTCAGTGAACATCTCAATAGTTGATCTTATACATAAATCTAGTCCCCCTTGCTTACCTTTCAGTGAACATCTCAATAGTTGATCTTATACATAAATCTAGTCTTCCTACTTACCTTTCAGTGAACATCTCAATAGTTGATCTTATACATAAATGTAGTCTTCCTACTTACCTTTCAGTGAACATCTCAATAGTTGATCTTATCTAGTCCTCCTTGCTTACCTTTCAGTGAACATCTCAATAGTTGATCTTATACATAAATCTAGTCCTCCTACTTACCTTTCAGTGAACATCTCAATAGTTGATCTTATACATAAATCTAGTCTTCCTACTTACCTTTCAGTGAACATCTCAATAGTTGATCTCATACATAAATCTAGTCTTCCTACTTACCTTTCAGTGAACATCTCAATAGTTGATCTCATACATAAATCTAGTCTTCCTACTTACCTTTCAGTGAACATCTCAATAGTTGATCTCATACATAAATCTAGTCTTCCTACTTACCTTTCAGTGAACATCTCAATAGTTGATCTCATACATAAATCTAGTCTTCCTACTTACCTTTCAGTGAACATCTCAAAAGTTGATCTTATACATAAATCTAGTCCCCTTGCTTACCTTTCAGTGAACATCTCAATAGTTGATCTTATACATAAATCTAGTCTTCCTACTTACCTTTCAGTGAACATCTCAATAGTTGATCGTATACATAAATCTAGTCTTCCTACTTACCTTTCAGTGAACATCTCAATAGTTGATCTTATACATAAATCTAGTCCTCCTACTTACCTTTCAGTGAACATCTCAATAGTTGATCTCATACATAAATCTAGTCTTCCTACTTACCTTTCAGTGAACATCTCAATAGTTGATCTTATACATAAATCTAGTCTTCCTACTTACCTTTCAGTGAACATCTCAATAGTTGATCTTATACATAAATCTAGTCTTCCTACTTACCTTTCAGTGAACATCTCAATAGTTGATCTCATACATAAATCTAGTCTTCCTACTTACCTTTCAGTGAACATCTCAATAGTTGATCTTATACATAAATCTAGTCCTCCTTGCTTACCTTTCAGTGAACATCTCAATAGTTGATCTTATACATAAATCTAGTCCTCCTACTTACCTTTCAGTGAACATCTCAATAGTTGATCTTATACATAAATCTAGTCTTCCTACTTACCTTTCAGTGAACATCTCAATAGTTGATCTCATACATAAATCTAGTCCCCCTTGCTTACCTTTCAGTGAACATCTCCAAAGTTTATCTCATACATAAATCTAGTCCCCCTTGCTTACCTTTCAGTGAACATCTCAATAGTTGATCTTATACATAAATCTAGTCCCCCTTGCTTACCTTTCAGTGAACACCTCCATAGTTGATCTTATACATAAATCTAGTCCCCCTTGCTTACCTTTCAGTGAACATCTCAATAGTTGATCTCTTACATAAATCTAGTCCCCCTTGCTTACCTTTCAGTGAACATCTCAATAGTTGATCTTATACATAAATCTAGTCCCCCTTGCTTACCGTTCAGTGAACATCTCCAAAGTTTATCTCATACATAAATCTAGTCCCCCTTGCTTACCTTTCAGTGAACATCTCAATAGTTGATCTTATACATAAATCTAGTCCCCCTTGCTTACCTTTCAGTGAACACCTCCATAGTTGATCTTATACATAAATCTAGTCCCCCTTGCTTACCTTTCAGTGAACATCTCAATAGTTGATCTCTTACATAAATCTAGTCCCCCTTGCTTACCTTTCAGTGAACATCTCAATAGTTGATCTTATACATAAATCTAGTCCCCCTTGCTTACCTTTCAGTGAACATCTCAATAGTTGATCTTATACATAAATCTAGTCCCCCTTGCTTACCTTTCAGTGAACATCTCAATAGTTGATCTTATACATAAATCTAGTCCCCCTTGCTTACCTTTCAGTGAACATCTCAATAGTTGATCTTATACATAAATCTAGTCTTCCTACTTACCTTTCAGTGAACATCTCAATAGTTGATCTTATACATAAATCTAGTCCCCCTTGCTTACCTTTCAGTGAACATCTCAATAGTTGATCTTATACATAAATCTAGTCTTCCTACTTACCTTTCAGTGAACATCTCAATAGTTGATCTTATACATAAATGTAGTCTTCCTACTTACCTTTCAGTGAACATCTCAATAGTTGATCTTATACATAAATCTAGTCCTCCTTGCTTACCTTTCAGTGAACATCTCAATAGTTGATCTTATACATAAATCTAGTCCTCCTACTTACCTTTCAGTGAACATCTCAATAGTTGATCTTATACATAAATCTAGTCTTCCTACTTACCTTTCAGTGAACATCTCAATAGTTGATCTCATACATAAATCTAGTCTTCCTACTTACCTTTCAGTGAACATCTCAATAGTTGATCTCATACATAAATCTAGTCTTCCTACTTACCTTTCAGTGAACATCTCAATAGTTGATCTTATACATAAATCTAGTCTTCCTACTTACCTTTCAGTGAACATCTCAATAGTTGATCTCATACATAAATCTAGTCTTCCTACTTACCTTTCAGTGAACATCTCAAAAGATGATCTTATACATAAATCTAGTCCCCCTTGCTTACCTTTCAGTGAACATCTCAATAGTTGATCTTATACATAAATCTAGTCTTCCTACTTACCTTTCAGTGAACATCTCAATAGTTGATCTTATACATAAATCTAGTCCCCCTTGCTTACCTTTCAGTGAACATCTCCAAAGTTGATCTCATACATAAATCTAGTCCCCCTTGCTTACCTTTCAGTGAACATCTCAATAGTTGATCTCATACATAAATCTAGTCTTCCTACTTACCTTTCAGTGAACATCTCAATAGTTGATCTTATACATAAATCTAGTCCCCCTTGCTTACCTTTCAGTGAACATCTCAATAGTTGATCTCATACATAAATCTAGTCCTCCTTGCTTACCTTTCAGTGAACATCTCAATAGTTGATCTCATACATAAATCTAGTCTTCCTACTTACCTTTCAGTGAACATCTCAATAGTTGATCTCATACATAAATCTAGTCCTCTTGCTTACCTTTCAGTGAACATCTCAATAGTTGATCTTATACATAAATCTAGTCCCCCTTGCTTACCTTTCAGTGAACATCTCAATAGTTGATCTTATACATAAATCTAGTCCCCCTTGCTTACCGTTCAGTGAACATCTCCAAAGTTTATCTCATACATAAATCTAGTCCCCCTTGCTTACCTTTCAGTGAACATCTCAATAGTTGATCTTATACATAAATCTAGTCCCCCTTGCTTACCTTTCAGTGAACACCTCCATAGTTGATCTTATACATAAATCTAGTCCCCCTTGCTTACCTTTCAGTGAACATCTCAATAGTTGATCTCTTACATAAATCTAGTCCCCCTTGCTTACCTTTCAGTGAACATCTCAATAGTTGATCTTATACATAAATCTAGTCCCCCTTGCTTACCTTTCAGTGAACATCTCAATAGTTAATCTTATACATAAATCTAGTCCCCCTTGCTTACCTTTCAGTGAACATCTCAATAGTTGATCTTATACATAAATCTAGTCCCCCTTGCTTACCTTTCAGTGAACATCTCAATAGTTGATCTTATACATAAATCTAGTCCCCCTTGCTTACCTTTCAGTGAACATCTCAATAGTTAATCTTATACATAAATCTAGTCCCCCTTGCTTACCTTTCAGTGAACATCTCAATAGTTGATCTTATACATAAATCTAGTCCCCCTTGCTTACCTTTCAGTGAACATCTCAATAGTTGATCTTATACATAAATCTAGTCTTCCTACTTACCTTTCAGTGAACATCTCAATAGTTGATCTTATACATAAATCTAGTCCCCCTTGCTTACCTTTCAGTGAACATCTCAATAGTTGATCTTATACATAAATCTAGTCTTCCTACTTACCTTTCAGTGAACATCTCAATAGTTGATCTTATACATAAATCTAGTCTTCCTACTTACCTTTCAGTGAACATCTCAATAGTTGATCTTATACATAAATCTAGTCCTCCTTGCTTACCTTTCAGTGAACATCTCAATAGTTGATCTCATACATAAATCTAGTCTTCCTACTTACCTTTCAGTGAACATCTCAATAGTTGATCTCATACATAAATCTAGTCCTCTTGCTTACCTTTCAGTGAACATCTCAATAGTTGATCTCATACATAAATCTAGTCTTCCTACTTACCTTTCAGTGAACATCTCAATAGTTGATCTCATACATAAATCTAGTCTTCCTACTTACCTTTCAGTGAACATCTCAATAGTTGATCTTATACATAAATCTAGTCTTCCTACTTACCTTTCAGTGAACATCTCAATAGTTGATCTCATACATAAATCTAGTCTTCCTACTTACCTTTCAGTGAACATCTCAAAAGTTGATCTTATACATAAATCTAGTCCCCCTTGCTTACCTTTCAGTGAACATCTCAATAGTTGATCTTATACATAAATCTAGTCTTCCTACTTACCTTTCAGTGAACATCTCAATAGTTGATCTTATACATAAATCTAGTCCCCCTTGCTTACCTTTCAGTGAACATCTCAATAGTTGATCTCATACATAAATCTAGTCTTCCTACTTACCTTTCAGTGAACATCTCAATAGTTGATCGTATACATAAATCTAGTCTTCCTACTTACCTTTCAGTGAACATCTCAATAGTTGATCTTATACATAAATCTAGTCCTCCTTGCTTACCTTTCAGTGAACATCTCAATAGTTGATCTTATACATAAATCTAGTCCTCCTACTTACCTTTCAGTGAACATCTCAATAGTTGATCTTATACATAAATCTAGTCTTCCTACTTACCTTTCAGTGAACATCTCAATAGTTGATCTCATACATAAATCTAGTCCCCCTTGCTTACCTTTCAGTGAACATCTCAATA